>CM035815.1:19275356-19875356 GCA_020458035.1 Magallana ariakensis | reverse complement strand
AAAGATATCAAATTGACATTCATTTTTTTCTTTCTAAATTCCCAATATGTTGGAATAGAAACATGTTACAAATCTTGGCCAAAACAAAAAATCAAGCCCAGAATTCAGTGCTGTGTACAGCCTACAGTCCCTTTCTGAGCTAAAGTTCAAGTGCAGTAAGAACCATCTCTCATTTGAATATAAATACCCGGTAACCCACCCACAGAATTCACTTTACTTGCCTTTTGCATCCTTTCTACACAAGTCATTTATGCCTCTTAAAAATTTTCAGGTCAACATTACAGAACCACCATTAGAAATTATGTTTTTCATTTCAATTTAATTACAAAACCCTTCGGAATGCCCTATATGAGGAACATGGTTTAAGAATATACATTTATACCAGTGCATATATATATTTATATATATAAATATGACAGTGAAATTCAACACTGTAGATGACAGTGAATGTTCATAAGTTACCTGTGTATTTTTATTACCTGTAGTAGTGGATAATTTTGGCGATTCTGTAGGGTTGTCAGGGTTGTAAGCTTCAGTATCTGTTGTCACTGAAGCAGTAGTAGGCCCGTCATCTGAGATGGTGGGATTTGATGATAGCACTGTCTCTGCCTTTGTCTCTGACCATCTGGATTTCTTTTTTTTCTCAGTCTGTATTGGCTCTGCATCCTTGGACTTGATTATTGTGATAATTTTGACACTATGAATTTTGGAAGAAGTTAATGATGGATTAGAATGATCACTACATGTGTTGTGTGAAAATGTTTGTGTATTTTGAGGCAGTATTTCAGACTGTTGCTTATCGTCAATTTCTGTCCCTGATATAGTTGATGCTTGTGAATAATCACAGTTGTTCAATTCTGTTTCCACACTTTCCTCCTCTTGATCACTTGTGTCCTTAGTCCTTTCTTCACTTTTCCTTTCAATCTTTTTGTCATCGGTCAATTGTTCACTGATAAGGTTTGTTTTGGGACTAGAGAATGTGTCTGATGTATCCATTTCTTTTTCTACACTTTCACTCTTGTCTCTATGGTTTCTCTTTGAGTCTCTTTCCTCCTTTTTCTGAGTTTCTCTTTCTACCTCTCGCTGCTTTCGTCTCTCCTCCCTCTTTCTTTGCTCTTGATAACGCAGGTAAGAATCCCTTTGTTTTGGAGTCATTGTTTCCATCAGTAGTTCCTCCTTGTCTTTATCCGATGGCTTGTACAACTCCCTTGCACCTCCTCTCTGCTTGGAAGCGTCTTCTACTTCACTTTTTTCTGGCTTTTGTAAAGCATTTCCCTTTTTCGGACCTGTTACTCCATGCTTGACACTAAACTGAATTTTCCCGGCATCCTGTTTCAACTGCTTCAACAGAAATTTTGAGCCCGTTTTTAGAAACACTTTTGGTTTTGTTCCTTCAGCCCCTGATTCAGTTACTTCCCCTGATTCAGCTGTCTCAGATGCTTTCTTTTTCATTGCTATTTTTTCAAGCAGCATTTGGGCTGTTGTTTTCACTGGTACTTTGTCTTGTGTATTGTCTTTACTCTGATTGTCATCATGTTTTTCTGATTCAAGATCTTTATTATTGAGGGTATCGTTTTTCGAATCATTTTCTACACCAGTATTGTCAAAACTGTCAACCTTTCTAGTTTCTGGTTTTGAATCAACCACCATGTGGTCAGATTGTTTATTATCACAGATTTCTTCTTTTGTCGCTGCCTCCAAGATTTCAGCAGTTGGTGACATCCCCACTACAGGTGTAGTCTCAACTACTAGTGACATTTCTCCAGATGGCATAACACACTCTGAAACATTTTTTACTTCCTCAGGTTCAGCTGGCGATAAGGCTGGCACGTCCATATCAACTAAAGTTTTTTCCTTGCGAAAAGATAAATTTGTACTAGAGTCAGTTTTTTCTTGTGGAATTTGATCAGATGATACGTTTGCTGAAGGGGAGGGTGGCATGGGTATGTCTGATGGTGGCAATGGAATTTCAGAGGCTGATGGTTGTGGCTGAGATTGAGGGAGTGGTATAGAGGAGGGTAGAGGGGGTTCTGAGGGGGGAGGTGGTATTGGAATACTGGGTAATTGCTGACTAGGTGCCACAACTAGTGGAGTTTCTGGTTGATTTATAAATGGTAATGCTTGTGGCTCTACTGGTAGTGGTGGAGGGAGCGAGTTGTGTGGATTTTGATCAACTGCTTGCGGATATGGCATAGACATTCCCCAAGAAGACTGATCCCAATTTGAAGGGTCCTGGGGCACAAAACTTGATCCTGGGCCTTGAGGATTCCCCATTGGGGGTCCACTGTAAGGTGGTGGTGGTCCACCCAGTCCATAGTATTGTGAATAGTCATAGCTATTAAAAGATGGATCATATTGTCCTTGGTACCCTGGGTGAAACTGAGGTGGTGGCAGTGGTCCTGATGGGGGTCCAAAAGGTCCTGGAGGACCAGGTAATAGTGGAGGTCCCCCTCGTCTGTATCCTCTTCTCCCCCTCCATCTACCTCTGAATGGGGCTCTACCTCTTCCCCTAAATCCACCCCTGTTGGGGAGAATACCACTCTCTTCCACTGACTGCCCAACAACACTTTCCTCTTGAGCTACTTCTACTGGAGTTTCATTGTTCAAGTCTATAGACAGATTTTCTGCCTGTCCCAGTTCTGGGTGAATTGGTGGAAATCCTAAAGCTCCTGACTCCATTTCCTGAATACTTTGGTTGGAGAGAGCAGTGTCTGTCAAAGGGACATGCTCATTTACCTCACCCCCCTCAAACTCCACAGCATTTTTCTTCTTTTTTTTCTTTTTCTTCTTTTTGGTTTTTGTTTCTGGGAGAAGAATTATTTCAGGCATATTCTGCAAAAAAAAAACAAAACTGATGTAAATCTATGTACAAACAAACAAACAAATCTTTCTATTACAGTGTAATGAGAACAAAACTTATCAATAAAACATGGCCGGAATAAGACCAATTTATTTCCTGTTAAGATCAGCTTTTCAGTCATTTCCAATTGGAAAATAAATCCACCATGAAGTACATTTGAGTGAAGTAACCACTTTTTTAATTCCTAAATTACAAATGCAGTGAAATTCATGGTTAGGAACACTCAAAGAAAATTAATCCTCATTTTCCTTGCAGATATTTATATGATAACAAAATTGCACTTTTGTAAAAGTTTTGGAAAACGCAACAAGAAGCCTGACAGAGGTGTGACAAAATGGGAATTAAACAAGTGTTATAATAATATGTTTGAAACTGATCTGAAAACAACTCTACAGTTTTTTTAGAATGGTGAACCACTGTGGAAGACAACCCCCTGAGGGGATAAATGAAGATCATCCATAAAAATTCATCTAGACTACCAACAAACATAATTTTTGGGGAGCAGTTATATTGTATATTGAATCTTGAAACCGTTCTCATGTTGACAAATGCATTAGAAATTTTATTAGATACTATTTTCTAGTTAACAATTTATATACTTTTAGGTTGTTTATTTCAAAAGATAACTCTTGTTCAACCTTACACTTTGTTTAATATCATTTTTTCTTCATATACAAATTATTGGAATACTGGTATTCAAGTTAATAAAGTATCTAAACTTAAATATTTAACACACAATCAAGTTTAACAGAGTAGAGTTACTAGGTAAACAAAATATTATACAATTTAATATCATGATTGGCTTTCCTTCCATGTTTATTCATCAAGACCAAAGTCTCCACATTTGGATTTTTCCTCCATGGACAGTCCAGCTTTGTAATTGAATTTTTAATGAATTTAAATCATAAGGGAAGGTAAAGCGAAAATTCCTGGTCATCAATGAAATCTGCATACTGTATCTCGATTTAGATCAGAATTTCTTACTCTATTCATATATTCCAAGATACTTGAATAGAGCCTAGACTTAACAGAAGTCTTAACAGAAGAAACATTTGTTTCCAGAACGTTCCGTGAATTCCATAAACTATGTTCTACAATGAAGTCATATTCATTTGACCTAATTTTTTTCAACTGCAAAAATATACAGCAATAAATCACCTGTATTCATGAATGTTTTGATGCATGTAATATAATTCAAGTAAAATTACCAGTTGTGGTAGCCATTTCTCTCATTAAACTTTAATCTTTTGATTTTGCTTCCAGAATGTTAATCATTGGGTTTTTAAAAATATTTTTTTTTCTGCTTTAGTAAAAAAAAAAAGTTCATGTAATTTTATTACACATTATCCCCAATGGTTAAGGTACAAATCTGACTGTTGTATTCCTGAATTAAACCAACGGTGTGTGGAATAAAATATCTCTCTGTTTCTTAAGTAATAAACTTGACTCATTTTTATCTACATTCCATATCTAATCTTAATCTTTCTGAAGTTGCCTTCGATACTAGCATTTCTCTAAAGTTGCTGCAATAAAGTACATCAGTGATCAGTGGAATGAAATTATTTTCAAGTACACTCTGATCCCTCTTAACAAATGCTTAACACAATAAATCTTACAATATCTAATGATTGTTCTTGTTCTTTATCAGAAACCTCCACTTCTACTTTCTCTTTGCAAAAAAATAAGAATTCACGCCCAGTTTATTTTTCTTGTGCTTTAATTGTCAAAATAACGTGTGTATATATGTTCAAACATTTCAGCATCATCTGTATTATATCTTTAATATAATAAGAATTTCTGTGAATCTTTAATAGAAGAGATTTGTCATTGGTGGTTTTCCCTTGTCTGGGTTTTGCCTCTCTATCGGCAGTGTAGTCTAAGTGGCATGCCGTCTTTGTTGTAAAACTAGGTCACCGAGTAAACATGCCAGGCTGGTGTTCAGCTAGGGTTTAATGTACACAGGTTGTTTTGTATAGATAAACATGCCTGGTATTGTGTACGGCTTTATTGTATATCTATGTCTTATATTTATAAGGAAAAAAAATCTAAATCAACATGATCAAAATTTAGATGATGTTTTAAAAGCCTAATTACCAGTATTTAATACAATGTATATTATGTACAGTGATGTATGCGATTTAATAACTATTTACACATGGCTGCCACATGCAACATTTTGAAGGTTATTTGAGGGGTGTTGGCAAGCAACATGTGACAAGAACTGAAGAAAATATGATTATTTCAGCTGATTTCACATAACATATGAATAATAAAATAACTAAAAAATAAATTTTCAATTCACTTATTCGAAGATATTTTTTTCAAACAAAAGGAACAGTACATGTAGATTCATTACCAATTTTTTAAATATGGACTTCACATAAAATCTCTCACCTGTGAATCCTGGCTATCACCCCCACACAATTGTTGGAGGCGTTTCTGGATGTCTGTAATCTCGGGGACCACCGGGGCAGGGTAGGAACTTTCTCCTGTTGTTTCTTCACTTTCCATAATCCTACAACATGAAAACATGACTCTTTACTGCCAAAATATTTGATAATTCCTACAATTAGAATCATCTTAATAAACTTTTACCAACAATTACTGAGATAGAATCTCAATTTTAATGTGATCAGATTAATGAAAGTATAGATCTGTATTTAACTTCATTATCACACTGCTTTAACATCAGTATCATTGGGCAATTCTTGTCAATGTCAGGCTACAAAAGGTCTCTGACTCCAAACTACAATCCTACGAAATGAGTCGTCCCTATTGATTTATTATGTTGTGAACAAGCAGTTACCATGGATACAAATGGTTAGTGCAATGTTAAAGTGAGGCTACAGATAAGACAACAAAATGGTGTTTGCTATCTTCCTACATTATTATATGTATGAATAATACTGTCATATGTACACATATGATGTGATGGTTCGTCTTCTTAGTTTTACAGGACACATGATAATACATGTACTCTTTTATGTTAATTGCATTAATAGTATCTTAGTATAGAACAGACTACAATAAAGTCACAATTTATTGTCTTCCTTCGTCAAACTGACCCCAGCTTTACATAAAAATCAACATTTTGAAATGATTATGTGTCATTTTTGTATTTTGTGTAATCTGAAACTAGAGTCATTTTGATTTAAATGTAGAAAGAAACATCAGAAATAAAAATATTATTTGTACAATATAGCATAAACATGGTGGGTCTATTAATATTCTTAACAAAACAATTAGGTATGTGTAGTGTTTAAAAACTTAAGTAAAAAATAAAATAAACCAATATTTGCTTACTTTCGTATATACAAATAAATGTATATAGCTAATTTGTGTTTTACGTAACTTGATTTATGGTTACAGATTTTCCACTAACATGATGCATACTGGGAATTGAACACTGCTATCCTGTCAGCTCATCGCCCAGTCATGTACCGGTAAACTTGTGTTAAATGGAGCAAAACTGGCTACTCCTGAAGCACTGACTACTACCAAAACTTTTGAAACATGTGTTTGAAATTTCTCGTGTAGAGCTCCTTCTCCCCCCTCATTTTGATGATAAAGTTTATTTCAAGATTAACTCTGGTGAAAAAAATAAGCTAAAATAGCCCTTCTTATCTTGCTGAGCAGAGGGAGGTGGTGTGACAAGTGACAAGTTGATTTTGATCAAACAAAAAAATTACGTTTTTTTTTTCATTGATGTTGAAAATTTCAGGTGTAGACAGATTTATAACCCACTGCCAATTAGTGGTCCTGGTACATGTAGCAATCAACAGTGCTGTGAAAAACTACAATGAGTCTGAAATAATTACCAAAACAGATCTTAAAGCAAAATATTTACATTCTACTTTGTTTTTCCATTAAGTTCTGTGATCTTCAAATGCCTCTAAATGCAACAAGTAGTCAAAGGTTAAAATGACGAGTTTTATTATGACGTCACAAACGTTGAACGCTGTAAACTGCAACGTCACAAGCGAAAATCAAAGTTCACGCTTGTGGCTGTTACTGTGGCTCTTCCATTAATATTAACTTACCCTTAGGATAAGATAGGAATTTTAAGGTATGAATCACATTTGCAGACAAGGCAAGAAGTTAAAAAATGTAAATATAAGCATTAAATCATGATTTTTTGAAGTATACACTCTCATAACTGCAGCGGTGTGTGCATACAAATTTTCATAATGCGCTAACGCGCGTTACTCAATTTGTATGCACACACCGCTGCAGTTATGAGAGTGTATACTTCAAAAAATCATGATTCAATGCTATATTAAAATCTTGAAAAAAAAAAAACCATGGATGACAAATACAGAATATGCATAAAAATATAAGATTTTATCATTCAGGCATGATAATCTTTTTTTTTTTTAATATGGGCATAAAATTACAAAATTTAAAATATCAAAAATGTAAAGCCAAAATTTTCATGATATATGGGCATTATGGAGAATGGTAAATCTTTTGAAACTTCAAGTATATAATAAATAATTTATTCTGGCAATATTTGAATTAATTATTGAGTGCATGTTTTTTGTACATAAAAATAAATTACGAATAAAAAAATATTCTGTCCTTGCACTGGTAATTAAAATCAAAACATTGTAATTTTAATCTGTATGATGCATGTATTTTTTCCTCTTATAAAACTTTTTTCGTTTAACCCAAAGAACTGAGAAAATATTCTGGGTATTTGTTTTATTTTTTCTGTCTCAATATAATTTGAAAAGACTATATAAGAATTTGTCTAACACAACTCTAGTAGAAGACATATGGTATACCATTAAAAATTTGTCTTCATTTGAAATCTTAGAAGATTTTGTAAGACTATAAAGTAGGGTGCAAAAAAGGTTTAAGGCAAGTGTTAAAATTTAGAATGTCAAGGAAGAAACATTTTATCTGATACACGATACAAAATTTGAATTTTATTTATAATAACTAGTACCTAGCCTTCAAGATGACTTTAATAGTAGATAAATTGTGTTTGTAGAGGAGTTAACAAATATATAAATAAAGTAGAACCACTATTAATATAGAATTTTCAACATAACATCAAATCATAAAATACTACTGCAGAAACATGTTAACAAGAAAAATCTAGTAATTTATACACAAACCCCTTCTGCTGTGCCATTAAAAATTTAGATGTGATCTCTCAACAGAAACCCTCAAACCAAGTGTGTCATGTATTCAAAGTCAATAATCCCGACAATCAGAAAATTCTCTACACAACTATGTTGTTGAGTATCAATTTTCTGAATGTCTATAATAATGTCTTCTCACAACTAAAAACTTACTATTTCTATAACTTGTAAATAAGGTGCTGTTATCAGTCTTTACTTTTCTTCACCAGCTTTCGTTACACGTTGATAATGCGTCCATTTCAAGAAGGATTTCTCTCTAGGCACTCTAAAATGGCTGGCTAATTCGCATGCATTCATGTATGATGTGTTGATACGGTTTCATTCAACTGATTTAATTATAATTCGGCATTCATTCATGGTCCAACTTCTTCCTGTAAAAGTATGATATATAAACTATATAATGCATACAGAAGAAAACAAAAATCTTAGTGTGATCACACTACACAATCATATACATACACACCAAGCATTTTCCCCTTCTACACTGTTCAATTTAGTACGGTACAGAGGGGTTAGATAGAGGTCTTGAAAGTAGATGTGCAAGGTCACTGCATTTATTTTTTAAAGACTTGGCAATGAAGAACTGTCACGATGCCGTAACTGTGATCAGTTGCTAGTGTTGGTTATACCAGGTATATAGTAAATGAAGGGCAACTCTCTTTACTCACCTCGTCCCCGTTGTTCGCCCCTCTGTTCAGTGGGTCACATTTTTCACATCCGGGTCATATCTTGAACATGAAAGAGAAAATATTTTATAAATTTATATTATTATTATTATGTTATCCACCCCAGTAAGATCAGAATCCATATATGCATACACGCTTGCCTAATTTTTAGTTTTGGCGTTCAATTTACATGATTTATGACGTCACGAATTTCTGTGTATATAGAAAACCGGAAGTCGACAAGATCAAAAGCGTTTCGTTAAATTAAAATCTACTGCCATCCTTCTTGATATACAACTTATTCCATATTTTACTCATTTGTTATCACAAAAGCGTTTTTATGACCACCATCGACAAATCGTTTGGTGCTTCTTTTGGTAAGTCGACAATTTTCCATTGATGAAATTCTGTGTTTGTGTTGTGAAAGACGTAGTACATAGCTGTCATCAGCTGTTTTGACAATTTTCATCAAGCTTGATACCTTTACCTTATTTATGTAATTATTATTCATTTTTTATATTAATTGCATGTGAACTGAGTATGTTTATTTTTTTACATGTACATGTTTTAAAATTCATTCTTTTCTTAACAATCTTGCACCTTATTGCTGTCTCATGCCCCTTTTTCGGTCACTTTTTGACGTTTTTAATGAAACTACACATACCTGTCAGTGAAGTTCAGTTGAAATCTACAGAAGGTAACTCGATCATCAGAGATTTCTTAATATGATAGTTCATCTCTTTACCTTGGAGAATTTTACATGAAAAAAGCAGATTTCTTCGATTTATATCATAACAAATTTAATTTAATCTCGGATACAGTGTCGTTGAATAAAAAAGATATAAACATAATGTTCAATGCAGAGTTTTTTTCCTTTTTAACAAGTGATTGCAACGTCTGTTCACTGTAGCATTTTAGATTTTATAGTGTTGTCTGGTAGGATTGATTTGTAAAAATTTCCCTGAGAATCAAGGGTCAGGAATAACAGAAATCACTGGAATTCTCTCAAAATCTATTTAATGTGAGCATTCAAAATAGTGCAAGTTACAACTGTTTCCTATCTCTGAAGAAATGCCCCATTTACGAAAGACGAATAGGGCCACATAAAAAAAATATTTTTATCTTGTAATTACGAGAGAAGATCTCGTTATTACGAGTTAATTATTTCGTTATTACGAGAAAAGATCTCAATAAAATGGTGCGTTTCATTGTTCTACATGTACCCTCTGAATCTCTTTATGTTAAATGAATGAACATGCATGGTATATTTAAGAAATTCATTTAATTAGTGAAAGAAATGTTAGAAATTATTTTTATTGTTATAAAGTATAAATATTATCTTCAGTATCAGTGTGACCACAATCAGATTATTTAAGTGGAACCTATATATGTGTGTGTGTGCCCCCTTATGTATACCATAAGCATGATAAGCTTACGTCATTATGAAAACTCCTAAATGAATGTGGTTCTAGTGTTAGTCATATGATAAATATTTTGCAGATCCATTCAAGGAAGCATCAACAGATGACAACAATGCAGGTGTGCAAGAAAACTTAATACACATACGAATCCAGCAAAGAAATGGTAGAAAAACATTAACAACTGTCCAGGGGATCTCAACAGACTATGACTTGAAAAAAATAGTCAAGGCTTGTAAAAAGGTAACTACTCTGTCCCACACAATTTCCATGATTTCCTAAATTATTTGATACTCATAATTACTGCAGAGTTCAAACAATATTTGTCCAAAAGAATTGAAAAAATCCTTAGATTTCTTTAGACATAGAAAGTGTATGATGACTGATGAAAAATTGTTACATTTATTACCCACATGTCTTTTTTTTTAGCTGTTAAAACTTCTATATTGACATTTTCCCTATTCAGGGTTGTGATGACAGTTCTAAATGTAGAATACCTGACTTGAAATTAGCTGCAATAATGTTGCCCTCTCCGATTTTTAGCTCACCTGAGCTGAAAGCTCAAGTGAGCTATTCTGATCACATTTTGTCTGTCGTCTGTCTGTCCGTCTGTCCGTCCGTCTGTCTGTCCGTCTGTAAACTTTTCACATTTTCAACATCTTCTCAAGAACCACTGGGCCAATTTCAACCAAACTTGGCACATAGCATCCTTAGCCTAAGGGGATTCAAAGTTGTGAAAATTAAGGACCAAGCCCTCTTACAAGGGGAGATAATTAGGAATTAATGAAAATTTTCGAGAATTTTTCAAAAATCTTCTTCTCAAGAACCATTTGGCCAGGAAAGCTGAAACTTGTGTTGAAGCATCCTCAGGTAGTGTAAATTCAAAGTTGTGAAAATCATGACCCCCGGGGGTAGGGTGGGGTCACAATGGGGGGTCGACTTTTTACATAGGAATATATAGAGTAAATCTTTAAAAATCTTCTTCTCAAGAACCGTTAGGCCAGGAAAGCTGAAACTTAGGTGGAAGCATCCTCAGGTAGAGTAGATTCAAAGTTGTGAAAATCATGACCCCCTGGGGTAGGGTGGGGCCAAAATGGGGGGTTGACTTTTTACATAGGAATATATAGAGTAAATCTTTAAAAATCTTCTTCTCAAGAACCATTTGGCCAGGAAAGCTGAAACTTATGTGGAAGCATCCTCAGGTAGTGTAGATTTAAAGTTGTGAAAATCATGACCCCCGGGGGTAGGATGGGGCCACAATGGGGGGTCGACTTTTTACATAGGAATATATAGAGTAAATCTTTAAAAATCTTCTTCTCAAGAACTGTTAGGCCAGGAAAGCTGAAACTTATGTGGAAGCATCCTCAGGTAGAGTAGATTTAAAGTTGTGAAAATCATGACCCCCTGGGGTAGGGTGGGGCCAAAATAGGGGGTCGACTTTTTACATAGGAATATATAGAGTAAATCTTTAAAAATCTTCTATTCAAGAACCATTTGGCCAGAAAAGCTGAAACTTATGTGGAAGCATCCTCAGGTAGTGTAGATTCAAAGTTGTGAAAATCATGACCTTTGGGGGGTAGGGTAGGGCCACATTGGGGAGGGTCGATTTTTATCATAGGAATATATAGAGTAAATCTTTAAAAATCTTCTTCTCAAGAACCATTTGGCCAGGAAAGCTGAAACTTATGTGGAAGCATCCTCAGGTAGTGTAGATTCAAAGTTGTGAAAATCATGACCCCCGGGGGTAGGGTGGGGCTACAATGGAGGGTCGATTTTTAACATAGGAATATATAGAGTAAATCTTTAAAAATCTTCTTCTCAAGAACCATTTGGCCAGGAAAGCTGAAACTTGTGTGGAAGCATCCTAAAGTAGTGTAGATTCAGAGTTGTGAAAATCATGACTCCCGAGGGTAGGGTGGGGCCACAATTGGGGGGGGTCAACTTTTTACATAGGAATATATAGAGTAAATCTTTAAAAATCTTCTCAGAAACTAATTAGCCAGGAAAGCTGAAACTTGTGTGGAAGCATTCTTAGGTAGTGTATATTTAAAGTTGTGAAAATCATTTCCCCCAAGGGTAGTGGGGCCACAATTGGGGATCGAATTTCTACATAGGAATATATAGAGTAAATCTTTAAAAATCATCTTCTCAGAAACTAATAAGCTAGGAAAGCTGAAACTTGTTTGGAAGCATCCTCAGGTAGTGTAGATTCAAAGTTGTAAACATCATGATTCCTGGGGGTAGAGTGGGGCCACATTGGGGGTGGAATTTTTAAATAGGAATATTAAGAGTAAATCTTTAAAAATCTTCTTCTCAGAAACTAATCAGCCAGGTGATTATTTAATATTGTTTAGATTTTGGCTTCTGGATAATTCCTGGACGATTGGGTCTCACAAGGGGTTCAGAGTTTGATGTAGGTTTATATCCCATTTATAAACAATTTTTTAGGATCATTTTGAGAGCTGCAATGCTCAACATGTGATATTACTATAAAATCATCCTGTTAGAAAAGGGACTAATGATAATAAACATAAGAATATCCAGTGGAAAAAATGGATTTTTATTTATACAGGATCTACATGTATTATACTACATTGTCCAGATATTTTGTATTATGACTCCATTAAGCTGATTTTATCATACCTATTGTTCCTCAGGTGAGCGATGTGGCCCATGGGCCTCTTTTTATATTTGACTTCCTTTAGATAAAATGATTTTTTTAATTCAGTTTGAACAAACTAACCGTATATAAATCAAAACCATCTAAAACACATCAGCATGTTTACCAGTCATCCTTTTCAGCAGCCATGACAGTTCTCGAGTGATTTTATGGGATTTACACTTGGAGTTTTGATGGGCTTGATAACGTGAATGTCAGTGTAAATAAGCGATCTTACCTCATTCTATTACTAAAACATCATTTAAGGGAATGGTATATAATGGAAAAATCATATTTACTGCATTAATTATGTTTAAAATAGGGGAATTCCTACATTCAGTTCAAGATCCGCTCCTGAATTCTCATTGGTTGTCCCAAAATAAAACCATTCAGGGTCAATAAACATGGTGGACAAATTCAACTTGCGTTGTTGACATACACAAAAAATAACCGATATATGGACTATACTTGATAATTTTGGATTAATTTATGTCATACACAACTACAATGTATGCAAATGTTATTGTCATTTATATACGATTTGAGCCGAAAGTGCGGGAGTGAATCACTTCCGCACTTTCACCATTACGGAGATCCTATGGATTTGTAGCCCCCCCCCCCAAAAAAAAAATCGGGAGAGGGCTACATTATTGCAACTACAGTTAAATATCGGTATCTCGAACTTTGGGGGACCTCAACAAAACTTTGAGATATCCGGGGGTTCGAGATATCCGAAGTGGCTTTCCAATTCTAAATCCGTGATGTTCTTTTATCAACATGTGTATTAGTACCGTTATATACTGAACTTTTCTATTACTCATAAACAAATAATCCATTTGATAAAATATTTTTAGTTTGTGTGTTTTAATTTGTGAAATATAATCAATATTTGTAAAAGCAATCAAATTATAAAATCAATATTCCGTAAATAATACGACTTCACATCCTCTTCACTATCGACGTTCAGAACTTGGAAGAAGCACTTGCAATGTAACGTTTGAAATTTATCACATAGGAAACGAAAAATACGGATTTAAAAATTAAAAAAAAACCACCAATAATCAAGAATTAGAATACACATATTTTTATTTCATTTTTGTTTGTGAACTAACGTATCTTATATTAACTCATTACGCTCACAGCTTTAGTACCGGTACTCATATTGGAAACAGCCCGTGTACGATGAACCGGAAGTCACTTTACACCCTGCGTGTTCAATACATGGACTGGTTCTGTTAAATTTAAATAAGTTTTCTTTTAAATCTTCGTATTCCAATCATTATTCATTTTTATTGGAGCGTACTTGAAAAAAAAAAATAATAAACTCGATTCCGTAATTAATCATTTTTATAAAATTGACAGTTATCAATGCTAGATCGATTCTCCGTACACAGTGTGTTTTATTGATAAAACACATTATCGGTAATCGTGGCTGTGTTTTGATTTGAATTTTATAAAAAAGTACTAAATGTAAAAAAACACCCAAGCTACCATCCTAATTAACTTACATCGTGCAGTTTGATATACCACTAGTTTTGAAAGGTATGAAAATTGCCGCGGGCAGAAATGTGTGAAGTAATGACACCAATTATGTTAAATTGACCGGGAAAATGGCTCCACTTCGAGATAAACCAGGTAAAATTAGGACTTCGGCCTTTTCAAACACTTCGACATAAGCGGGGTATTCGAGATTACCGTATTCGAGATATCAGGAGTTTTTTAAATCATTTATATAGAGAAAACGGCCGGGACCGTTGGAAGACTTCGACATAAGCGGGGTATTTGAGATATCCCATGTTCGAGATACCGATATTTACCTGTAACTTGAAATGCTCCCAATACCATGTCAGGTTGAAGAACACAGCTAAAAAAAAGTTTAAAGAGATTTTGCATTGCAAAAGTCATGAAATTACCTCCATGATAACATTGATAAACATTTTCTAAAATCTTTTTTGAATACAAAGAATTATGAGTTAGAAATAAAAAAATTTATATTGAACTCCATGACAAGAACAAACATTAAGATATCCAATGATTCAAGATCTAGAGGGAAAAATACACATAACAATGTTGTGGCTGCATTTTGAGTCCAGAGTATATATTAATTAAAATCAGAAATGAATAAAAGGGATGGAAAATTTACAAGAGAACTGTAATTCTGGTGGGCAGTGTGGCGTAAGGGCCTTTAAATTGAAATCCATCTATTAAAAAAAATTTGTATATTATTACAGGAATTTGCCTGCAACGGAACTGTGGTGGAACATCCAGAATATGGTGAGGTTATCCAGCTACAAGGGGATCAAAGAAATCGTATACGTGACTTCCTTAGAGATATTGGAATTGCTAGAGAAGAACAGTTAAAGGTGAGTTCCTTGATTAAGCTGTAGCGACAATGCCCTGTATGCAAAAGTTTTTTGGTTTTTTTTTTCAGAACTTAAGTACATATACAGACAGGTTTTTTTTTGGTATTATCTGTATTAAGATTCTCAGATCCTCAGCTCAAAATATAGTTATCATCCTACAAATTATTTTTGTTATTTACAATTTAAAAGACAGTACGGCGCATCTGATTAAAAAACCGACTTGAAAAAAATTTCTGATCAGGTTTAGTATTTTTGTACTACTCATAAATGTATAAACTTTCAGAAAATTACAAATTTCTCCCTGAAATCAAACTCATTTTTTCATTAAAATTAATGATTATGTATAACCCATAAATATAAACATCGCAACGTGTTACGGGATTCCGCCTTCTATACTATTACGCATGCATATTTACTATAATCAAAACACATGCAGGGCGATAGAAATATGTTTTTTCTACTTCTCCCAGGTAACAGTTGTTCAAAGTTTTTAAAATAACCAGAATTGTTATTTTGTAAGCATGTATTTTGCGTTTTTATCACAGGAGTTGCTACAACCTAAATTCATTTTATAAGTGAGGCCCCATGAGGGGTTATACAACATACCGTATTTTTCGGACGAATCGTCGATGCGGACGACTAGTCGAATTGTGCATTTTTAGCCAAAATTTTAACAAATTCCTACGATACGTCGATTCAGACGATACGTCGATCTTATCACTTTAAAATGGCGTATAAAAAACTGCAGTAACATTATCAGTGTATGATGCCACGATGTCCCCGATATTGCTACCAATTATTATTAATGATTGACATTTAAACAATTACGTTTTATACTTATGCATCATATTTTCAAATACCGGTAACATCTATAAAGTCGCTTGCATTGTAAACAATTCCCGATATCGCGTGTTATGCAAGTTGTATGAGAGTAAACTAAACTTACTTTGTCAGAAATATTTTATTTCCTTAAAATAATTATTCACTCTGACCATCGCCAGTGTATTCGCCATTATGTAACCAGCCACCTGTTGACTCGGCGCGTGGTCAATGTTTGTTTAACAATTTCCGGTGTCAGAAGCATGTACCTGTCTCGTGTCGGACTTCAAAGGGGGATCTCAAGCTTAGCAATTACTATAATTTGATTAAACTTGTTTAGTTTGTATCCAGTAATGCAGTTACACGCTATTGTTTTACATAGACACTGTTAGAAATAGATTGATCATTTGTACGACTTGATAATGAAGATATACGACATACATACGTTTCCTAAAATTTTTATTTAACCACAATCGAAGAATTGAACAATAATTAATTAATGAACTTTAATCACTCTTATTACGGTACTCTTTATATACACAGGGAGTGAACACGCCGCATATATCTCAGCCTTAGGGAATGATTATAGAGCACAACCGATACCAGCCTACTGTATAAACATTAGTATTGATAATTGCCGATTACGTTTTTTAAGATTGAATTTGACCCTAAAATATTTCTTATTTATACTTTCCACTAACAACTCTTTACTAATAAAATAATAAAACTTAAAAACATTCCCCGGACTTACTGCAATAATTTTTTCCATTCAAATTTGGTTTCAATTTTACTGCGCAATGTTATCTTCCCACTAGTGTCATATATGGAACCATGTGACGATGTGTTTATGAAAACGGAACGGTAAAACTTTTAATTTGATTAAAGACATGTACCATTTTTTAATTACCGTTATTATAATGTATACTGGTGTTAACAAATGAGTGAAAACGATAATTCATAAAGATGAACGATGAATTCAACAAGGTAATTTCCAATCACACAGCCAAGTCAAGATGATTAAAACCAAGATTTTTAATGCTATTTTTAACAATTTTCTGACCTCAAGCCTAAGATAAGTCGATTTAGACGATAAGTCGGGTGCTCTGCTTCAGAGAAAAAAAATACCGACTAATCGTCGGAAAAATACGGTATTCATGTCTGTTCATTTTAAAATGGACTGAAATTGGTAAACCATTTATAAATTATTGAGAAAGTGATGATTTGTTCTGTTTAGAGAGTCCCTTTTACCTCGTATTTCACGATGACCATAGTCGGGCGAAGATCTTGTAGTTTTCAGCACGTGTTAATTACTGTCAATCAAAATCCACGTGGTACAAATAAACGATATAAGATTAATCAATAAGGGATTTTTATGTACTTTAACTGTCACAATCAACGTTTTTTCTTATTTCCTAACAATGCAATGGGTAAATCTGAAAATAAACACACGTTTTCAGCTGTACTGTCTCTTTAATATATAAATTAAAATCTGAAGCAATTGAACTGTGATATTTGACAAAGATAAAGCATGCTTGACTGTTATTCCAGCACCCAGAATTGTAATGGAAAATAAATAACAAGTGTACATGAGTGAATCAGGGGGATGAACCCACTATCTTCACAAATCAAGCATTGTTGTTCTCTTTGATACCACTAAGCCGCCATCGTTCTTACTGTTGTGTAAAGATTAAAGAATTACTACACATTTTCCAACATGAAAGCCAAATCTTTGATACAAACAAATAATTCCCAGATATTTAGAACTTAGCATTATTGAACATAGCTGAGGGTCGAACATCTTACAGTAGCACATTCTAAAGCAGTATATTGTTACTATAAAGCATATGTCTTGTGTTCCAGGTCCACGGTTTCTAAATCATCATCTTATGCATCGATTCAAGCAGCCTTCTTCATCATGTTCCCATGGACAGTTGGACTTCACATCTAAATTCTTAATTGTACAATGTTAGTGAAAAGGTTCTTGGTAAACATGTCAGCATGTTGATGTTGAAAATTTCTGTCGACCCATACAATATTTATTCATGATGGAAGATCTGGTTGTACAAGTACTGTAAGTGAATCAACACTGTACTATGTATGGTAGAATTTTTATGTTTTCATTTTATGTAAATATTGATGTACTGTAATTTTCGTAATAAACTTTTCAATAACGGATTTCAATTTTTTGTTTGTTCTGTACTTTTGTACTGAACATGTGTATTTGAAAAGAGTGCATGTATTATTTTGTCTACCAGTACTCAAAGAGTGCATGTATTATTTTGTCTACCAGTACTCAAAGAGTTCATGTATTATTTTGTCTACCAGTACTCAAAGAGTGCATGTATTATTTTGTCTACCAGTACTCAAAGGGTTGGGACCAAATTGCACAAATGAGTTGTACCGGTACTATTCCAAATGGGATATAAATTTACTGTGCAAAACATTGGAATTTTATTTTGCGAAAAATTTAGTAATAGATTCATAAGACTGAATGTAACAACTTAAGGAATACAAGTTTTGCTGTAATGCTGCAGATTAAAGATTAATCTCCAAGAAGATCAGAAAGTACTGGGGGGTCTATCTCTCAAACTGTGCATCTAAACAGGCCATTAAAAACCATTTGGGCTGTTGGTCCCAACCTCCTTAAAGGCATAAAATAATTCGGTATATGTGAGGTACCGGTACAGGTAAAGATGTAAATTTGTCAAAGGTTTGGGAGAAATTCCGAAGTTTTTGGCATAATATAACAATTGCACAAAATTACGTTTTCTTTATTAGTCTTGGTTGAATGCCTAGATTGTTTCTCATTGTTTTTTGTGTTGTATGTAAGCAAACTATCCTGAAATGGGAATCTGATCAATTATGGGACCCTAGGAGGGATTAAAAACATGTATTATATATAAAAATATTGAAGTACCAGTACACAGCAGCAATTTGCTATATTATGTAAGCATTACCCTAATGTACTGTGTATATAAACATGAGAAATACCCAGTTGCATATACATGTCGATGATATAAAAGTATTTATTTACCGGTAATAATTATATTGTATTTTTCCCAAGCATATGATAGGTCGATTGCTGTTGCATGACTGTGCAATAAAGTTTGTTATAAACCTTACTGTACAAAAAATGGAAAATTTATAAATCTCACTATACTAAAAACATGACAAAATACTGGTTTTGGCATGTGTGACATTGTGACGTAACAATAGCAAAATCAACTCCTATACATTAAAAAGCAAATATTTACCGGTAAATGTTATATTCTTGAAGAGAATTGGTTTTTGATTGGTAATAAAAAAATTATAGCCTTTTGATGAGATCAGTACATGGTTTTATACTGTTTGATTCTGATTGGATAGGGTGTAGCGTTATATATTTATAATTATGTACATATGTTTCAACTGCTTATAATTCATATGAATTTTAGCAAATAAACAATACAATACAATAGACCTGATGAGAGTATATCAACCTCAGACTTCGGTTGACAGAAGTGTAGGGGGAATTCTAGCAGTAACAACAACTGTTGATTAAGATGGTACATGTACCTTTAAAACAGGTACCAGAAACTTGAGCAGATTTTTTTATTAATGCTGTTATTGTCATATTCTAAATGTTTACTACCCACAAAACTTTGTGGTTCTACGTGTATAAGAAATAATTCATCTGAACTAATTGTCTTCACAATGTCAGGGGTCCTGAGTCCACTCATGTGAAATTAATATTACATATGTAACAATAAGCGACTTTAATTTTTCACAAACCATTTAGTTTTGTCAACTTATATTTTCTGCAACTAGCATGATTTGGTTTAAAAGTTCTTTATTTTTTTATCTTTGTTGGAATTATGTTTGGGTATACATAAACCTGGTGTTGGAAGAAGGTGATATAAATGTTTTGTTAAATTGTTGGTATCAATCAATTTGGTTGAATATCATCACAGCTCAGTGGTTAAATTATTGGGTGTGTGAGCTGCAGATCATGAGTTCGAATCTGCCAGGGGGGTTTGTTATTATTTACTGAAGTAAATTTTTGAAAATCGTATTTTATCCAAAATGGCATAAATTTTCTCCTTTACTTACTTCTTATGCGACTTGCTATTTTTCATAATAAATAATTTTCCACTGATTTGAGAAACAATTTCAAGGTGTAGTGAGCCACCTTAAGGAGGCTGGATGGTTAATGATATATATACAATGTATATAGGTATATAATAATATAGTCTAAAAATGGCCACAACCATTCAACCCTCTTAAGAATCGTTACACTAATATATGTACTACAAAATTGTGGCATAAGACACCCAGTATGCTTTTGCTAAATGATTCAGGGATTGAGAATGCTATCTTAGCTAACACGATACAGAATGCAGACCTCTTCACTCTCTCACGATATTGTTAATTCAATTGGATTCAATAATTACCCCAAAAATATTTCTTCAAACTGGCAACATAGAAAACAATTCGTTCCAATAATGGATCTTCTTTTCGAATGTCAAAAAAAACTAGAACTGTCCTAATGGGACTAACACCCCCACAAGGCTAATTTCAAATGGGACAAATACCGGTTATTGAATTGAATAATAAAGGTTTGCAACACATGTAAATAAAAAAATTCTAGAATTGTAAAAAAATATTAGTTAACAAAGAGAAATTAAAATCAAAATTGTCAGAACTTCAATGTAAATACATATGTATAACAGTAATACATTTACAAATTTATGTATATGATGATATATTTTTTTATTTAATTATTTTAAAGAAAACCAACAAAATGACAAAAACTTTGCAGTAAATGGAAATATTGATAGCCAATCAATGCTCTTCTGTTAACAAAACTTTGAATATCTTTCTAATAAGATTCTTGACAGATGCAATTAGTTGTTTCAAATTTTCCTCACTTTCTCCTATGGTACAATGCAACTCCATATCAGAAAATTGATCCCATAGGACTATGATTTTCTTTGACGAGCTTGTTAAATTTAACTCCCAAAACATTACCATATTATGTAAAAATATGTAAAAAAGAAAATTTAATATTACAAACAATTTTAAAATTGCCAAAACACTACAATCATATCAGTAATTTTGAATTTCATTTAAATTAATGCCCTATAGGGTCACTTCATCAATTTACTTGATTAATAAATTTAAACAACTTCTAAAAATAGTTAACTTCTTTATTAATAATGATATTAGTTATTTCCTTATAATGATAGAAACTTTTGGTTTACATGAAACAGTTTTAAAATAGCCCCAAAACCACCACCCATTTTACAGATTATCAAACTTCCCTAAACACAGGCTCCATCTAAACCATAGCTCAGATAATGGCCCCCTTGGGACAAATGAATTCAGCCACACTTGTCTTTGATGTTCTTATTAGCTCCCAAGAATTTATCATTGACAAACAAAAATTTTGCATTGTCAGTTGATAGAATACTTATAAAAAATAAATTTAGTTGAAATAAAGACAAAAAAACTCCATCTGGATGTATTAATATAAATATATTTTAGAGTGTTTACTATTAATTAATTAATCAAGTCTGTAAGGATTACCTCCCTTACTTTTCAACATCAGTGTACAATATATAGAATAAGGAAAATGAAAACTGTCATAAAATCATTAAATCTTGTCTGATCTTAAAAAAAATTGCAGGTGCACATCTTCAGAGAGTGTTCAACATTTGTACAAATTTTCAGACTGTTCCATGCAGTAGTAAAAAATTCTATAGGGGGGGGGGGGGACAAAGTTGCGTCTACAGACAGACGGACAGACAAGGTGAAACCAATATACCCCCTAAACTTCGTTTGCGGGGGTATAAATATTTAATACAAAATTATGACAGCTGCTGATCATACAGTCTGTTCTATCCTGGTTACCTCAGACAGTGTTTCTGTACCTTCTCCTATGTTCCAATTAGGCAACTTAGTTCCTCGTACTTTCATGAAAACCAAAAATGAAAACAAATTTTGATGAGGATGCTTGTTTATTTCATTTTAACTTTCATTTTCAAGTTGAAATTCACAAAATAATTGGCATTTACATGTAGTAATTTGAACAGTTTACTAAAGTTATTTCCAGCAATAGCAGATTTTTTTCTGCTTTAGGTCTCCATGGTTTTGTAAAGACAAACATTCTATACATGGTTTTGTTAGGCCAAAAAAAAAAAACAATACTGTAGCTGTGATTTTTTTTCTTACAAATTACTATAGAAGACAAATTCAGTTAATTGTGACACACATACTGAAACAAAATTGCAGTCCAAAAGCATATTAAATGCAAAAATAAATACTTAACAAACAATTTTGTATTTTATCTATCCAATGAGATCATACATACAAACTGAAACATGCTCCAACTCGCTGAATACATGCACAGAAATGATCAAACAAACAAAAATTGGAAAAAAGGATATTTTTCTGAATACATGACAATCTAACATGATCTTACACCTATTGGCTGACGAAAAAAAAATATATACATGGACCAAATCACTTGATTAGAAGGAAAATCCACATTTCTGACAATTATGTGGGCAAAAATAAGCTGTTGAAAATCTAGCAAAAGAATCATGAAATGATAAAAATTATGACATTCAAATCCTGATAATGGTTAATAATAAATAACAATAATATATATATCCATAATTGCATAATATATGCACCCAAACTGTACAGATTTCTTGTAAATGTAATGTTTACTGGTTTGAATCCAACATGTTTTGCAGCATTTGATTTTAACATCCAACAAAAGGATCTTTGGAAGCACACATCTGTGAGAAGTCTAGTGAATGTAACAGTGGAAAGACTTGCTTACAGGTACAAATGGCTGTACTTGATACCGTCCAAATACTAGTGTAGATTTCTGTATTACAAACCAAATAGTTTGGAATTTTGTTACTTCAATGAGATATTATATGAAATGAAAACTACAAATGTTTGGGGGTAAATAAATGACTGTTTACCAATGTCAATGATTAATAAAAATCAAACAGGAGGAAAAAATTCACTTTCACCCCATTTACATTCATGTATATGTACAATACTGCATAATTCCAGTTTCGCTAGTCATCTACATGGATCTATCAGGCTGCACAATACTAGAAAGCAAACACTGAGAACTTCATAATTAGGCACCATTTCAGTTAGTGATTTGGAGTGGAAATAACTATTGGTTGATGATAGTACTCATTGCACTCACATGATGTGACATTCTTTTTTCAGCATGAAAACATAAAGGGGTAACACTGAATAATGCTGGATATGATGTATAATAATTCACAATACACCTGACTGTTAAAGCATTAGATACAACTACCGGTATTCACAACCTTAATTGTCCCCTATCCTTTTCCATCCAGTTTGACAGCAGTCTAATTGTGTTTGCAAATGTCTAGGAATAAGATCACAAAATCTCAATGCCCTAATAGACACCTCTTTTCAGTATTGTAGCAGGTAAACAAGATATTTATCACTGACATCGGTTTACATATGGGGATTTCTGTGAACACAACATGGGGGTGTAGATGCCAAGTACTTTCAGAGGATGTCAAACCAAACAAAAATGGCACTATAAACATGAAATGGCCAGCACCACTATACCATTATATTAACTTTTGGGTTCCAACAATTTATTCCATTAATATCCCATCATTCAAATCACAATTCTGGAGGGATATGTAGAATAGGAATTTGTACAAGGGATTCCACTGAAGTAGGATTCTTTGCCATAACACACAATTCCTACGGGAAGTTTTTACCATCTCAACAGAATTCTCATCATCTATAGACAATGCAAACCATGGGAAAATTGTCTTGTCCCCAAAAGATTTACCTACACATATAAGAATGAATTCCTACCTTCTTTGTGGTTAAAATAGTAAATACTTAAATTCCTGACAAAATAAAAGGTTTTGATATAAATAGCATGCTGTTCTAAATGACAACTTGTTTGGGTACAAGCTCAATGAAATATACATGTAATACCTTGCCTTCACTAAGAAATGGATAGCAGAGAAACATTAAAGCACTGACATTAAAAGAATGTAAACAGGTGCAGCCTTTAAAATACAAGTGTAAGTAAATTTAACAAATGACTTCAATGGACATTCATTCACCGACTACACACACACATACATATTTATAATACATAAACATTCAAACACTCGTAAATATGTTAACAGGCTCCCAACATCAGTTCTAGCTTCATCATGTTACCTATACCATCTACAGTCATGGATTTCATGTGTACAAAAAGGATTTGAAGATTTTAATAACAGAGAGAAACCTCTCTCCAATTCTTTCTTGTTTTTTTCTATCTCTACATATAATAAACACAACATTGGCTACCCGATCTTGAAGTCACTAGAACATGTTTGTTCAAGGCTTATTTCTTTAGATCCAGTATCATTTGTACAGCATAAAATCCGTCAATATTCCTACATTGTAACATGTAAACATGATGAAATTAAAACAAAAATTAAATCACACTTTCAATGAACATGTGTACACTCACCAATAAATGAAGAGAAGAAATAACAAACAAAAGGAGACATTCAATTTCACAATTCAAGCTTCAAGCAGACAAAACATAGCCAAAAACTGTACATAATTCACAGAGGACACCTGTTAATTTTATCCTGAATAAAGTTCATAATAACATTTAGTCTCCACTGGTAGATCAGTTCCCAGTCCAAAAATCTACAGAACAGAAAAACCTCGTACAAAATGCTACAGCATTGGTGAACAATACACACCACATTAATAATGACTCATTTTTAAAATGAAAATTGAAAAAAATAGATCCCTGGTAAAGGGTGAAAAGGAGAAATCAAGAGAAATTCCATATGCCCTCTGTCCAGTTCTATATACAACAACCCACAACTGTTAGCAACAAGAAACTTTCCACACATATACACCTACTGGGTAATGAAAAATTGCATCATATACAGAACGACAAAACTATCAAATACAACTAACTCATCTCAACATGTACAACTGTCTACTTACAAGAATTCAAAATATATAGATTTAATGATTCTGTAATAATTTCTTGCAACAATATTTTACAATACCCTGCCCTTAATATTAGGATATGTACATCCCATGTTCCTGTGAAATCGTCCCATACCGGCAATTCCTCTACTGGTTACTAACGCCAACATGAACTGATTTGGGAGATCACAAGCAATATGCATTATCGACAATGTGGCAACATAATTAGGCAAATTTCTCAGCTGATTAACTGAATCATGGGCACCAGTCTTAAGATATATTTATGGAGGTTTTCACCTCAGGAATTTATAGAAATTTTCAATAATAGTCATAAAAAAAGAAAAGAAAATAACATCTTGCAGGAACAAAATAATCCAACACCAAAAGACAAGATGAGTGACATGTCGGTCAACACTCTTTGCCATAACAATCAATAGCAACTATTGCCTTGAAGGAAACTTCCCAAGAATGCATATAGCAAACCTTTTCTAGTCTGAATGGGTAACCACCCAGTAGCACACTTTCTCATGTGTTTGAATGCTTAAAAAAATTCCGAAGAAAATTAATAATCAGCTACACGTCATCAGTCGCCCTCCTTTACTCTCTAGCAGCACTGAGTAAATCTTTTTTTATGATATGAATTTTTTTTCATATATGAGCACAACTTTTTTTTTTCTGAGGTAAACAATATTTTCCAAGCAAGCAATGATGGATATCTTTAAAATAAAAATATTCAAAGATTGTACCATAACAATAACCTGTTGTTACTGAAAATTAATCATTAAAAAAAATAATAACAACTCTCTTTCATAGTAAACCATAGAAAGAAAAAGGTACAGAAAAGAAGAAAAATGAGAGAAAGAGTGAATAGTTATTATACTGGATTGCAGTCTTGAGACTAGTAATATTAAAAATCAAACTGTGACATAACATGTGCATCTTTCTCTCACTAGTGTATCTCCAGAATTCCTTCTGGAGAGTGTAACTTTGGCAATATCCAGTAGACTTCTTCTAAGATAACATTCCTATCAATCCTTAACTAGTGCTCTGTCTTTGAACCTGTCACTTTGTAGATGATCGAGAAGTTTCACGTTCACTCCTACGCCTATCTCTTCTTTCACGGTTTTCCTTGGCACGACGACCGCTGAAATGGCGCTGCTCTTTGGGGAGCTCAGAGTCTTTTTGAGGGCCTGATTGGTCTTTCTTGGCAGTGGATGTCTTGGCCTGTGACTGTTCCTTCAATGTGTTTTGTTGCACACTTTCTGAATCAGAGTCCGAGTTATTTTTCGATTCTGCGGCGGAATCACTATCACGACCACGTTGCACCATTTGAGCATAGGAAAGTTTGACGGGTGAATTTTTATCGACAGATACCTGCTGAAAAAATAAAGGTATTTATTTTTATTACCTCCATCATGGTTGACATGGAATTGATGATTAACATGTACATAACGCCTATCAAAACAATACTTAAACATAAATTATAGAAAGTTATAGGATAAAGCAATATGATATGAAGAAATACTGATTTTGAAATTGATATTTGTTACTTACTGCTTTAACCTGGTTCAAAGGAGCTGGTTTGGAAACAGATGTGGCATGTCCATCCACATGGTTAACAACTGCTTCTTGTAAACTGCTAGCTTTCTGTGGTCTAAAGAAAAAGAAACTTGTTATACATACAGGTACATGCACATGTATATCAAATAACATGTATGTTTGCTCTTTTAGTTTGATGCATACATCACCTTTTAAATTATCTATATTTTTTTTTGTCATTATTGCTCACACTGCTCAATTCAAATTCATGGCTTTCAAAGGTATAGCTTAACATGTAAATTCACAAAATTCAAAAAAAAAGTAATAGGATAAAACAAAATTAAATCTGTCATCACTAGGACCCATTAATATCAATAGGCAACAAATAAATAACAAAATTTATTTGACAATGTTGATAAAAAAAAGCATAAAAACACTCCCTTACTTTGGAGGAGAGACAGCAGGAGGTGAAGGTATCCTTGTGGGTGGGGCACTACTGCCCCCACAGGAACTACTGGAGGCAGTCACAGCTGTTGGGGTAGAGCCAGCACTTGCCCCATTTAATGCACTATTATTACAATTATTGCTAGAATTGTCTTTTGGTGGTTGTGAGGGGGGAGTGGGGGGCCTGGGATTTGCAGGAACTCCCACAGGCTCCGAGTGTTGTGATTGGCTACTTTGTTGAACAGGTTGCGATACTTGTGGTTTTACTATGTTTTCTCGCACTATAGGCTTTGCAGTACCTTTCACAACATCTGATAATTTGCTTTCGAATACTTCACTATTAGAAGATGAGGAATTCTAAAAGGAAAAAAAAAAACAATTTAGTTTCTGTTTCTTTTATGCAACATTTAAAACCTATCAAAAAAATGATTCAATGTTGTACAGTGGACCCCGCTTAATATATTAGTTATTTTGTCAGAAAATTTATTATATAAACCGGACTATAATAATAACCGAACCTAGCTAAATTCAATGTGTACAAGTATGATGTGTGCCTATTCACGTCACGTATTATTACTATCTATTTCTAGACGATGTAATTTCCACAATAATTGATCGTTTCTTCTAAAACTTTACTTTCAATGCTTCAAAAAAGTTAATTTAATGGATAAAGTTAGCTATCACAAGCTGGTGAAATTGCAAGATCCACCAACATGCTTCAGATGGGTTGTCATGCTTTCATTTGGTTTTTTCCTGTTCTTCCAGTTTTGACTACCATAAAGTCGTGTGTATAACAAGCACTTTTTTTCAGCCAAAATATGATCAAAAGTGGGGAGTGTGTATTGTACATAGGACCAAAATTTTACCCCATGTTTTTCAAGCCGATTCTTGATACCATGGGAGTAGTGACTGCCGATATAGCGTGTTATGCAAGTTGTATGAGTGTATACTAAATTTACTGCGTCAAATACCTTATTCTTAGTTTAATTTCCATGTATTGAAATATTTATCCTCTCTAAACACTATTCCTTGCATCAAACAAGTTTAAATATCGCCAGTGTATTCGCCATTACGTAAGCAGCCACCTGTTGACTCGGCGCGTGGTCAATGTTTGTTTAACAATTTCCGGTGTCAGAAGCATGCACCTGTCTTGTGTCGGACTTCACAGGAAGTTTTCAAGTGCATGAAGATTAGCAATTATTATGATTTTATTTTACTTGATTACTTTGTGTCCAGTTATGCAGTCAAACGTTATTGCTTTACAAAGACACTGCTTAAAATACATTGATCATTTGTACGACTTGATAATGACGATATACGACATACACACGTTTCTTCACAATGTTTATTTAACAACAATCAAAGAGTTTGAGAATAATTAATCAATTAAATTATTTCTCTTGATGTTGTTTTGGTTTATATCTGCAAACATTATTACTTTTATGCACTAAGCTCGGTTGCCGTCTTTCTCTACATATGCTGATCTTCAACTTCTCCGCTGCTGTACAAGAAACTGTTTCTTTACGAAGTGTCAAATGATATTTGATACCGCCTATGTAAATCATACCATCCTTTTTATGTAAAATTTTGAAAACTTTGACTCTAATATCGCTTGGGCCATGTTCCGATCACAAAATACCAGTAATTGTGCTTGGGTTATAAAATTATCATTTAACATCGATAGTTACCGTATTTTTCGGACGAATCGTCGATGCGGACGACTAGTCGAATTGCGCATTTTTAGCCAAAATTTTAACAAATTCCTACGATACGTCGATTCAGACGATACGTCGATCTTATCACTTTAAAATGGCGTATAAAAAACTGCAATAACATTATCAGTGTATGATGCCACGATGTCCCCGATATTGCTACCAATTATTATTAATGATTGACATTTAAACAATTACGTTTTATACTTATGCATCATATTTTCAAATACCGGTAACATCTATAAAGTCGCTTGCATTGTAAACAATTCCCGATATCGCGTGTTATGCAAGTTGTATGAGAGTAAACTAAACTTACTTTGTCAGAAATATTTTATTTCCTTAAAATAATTATTCACTCTGACCATCGCCAGTGTATTCGCCATTATGTAACCAGCCACCTGTTGACTCGGCGCGTGGTCAATGTTTGTTTAACAATTTCCGGTGTCAGAAGCATGTACCTGTCTCGTGTCGGACTTCAAAGGGGGATCTCAAGCTTAGCAATTACTATAATTTGATTAAACTTGTTTAGTTTGTATCCAGTAATGCAGTTACACGCTATTGTTTTACATAGACACTGTTAGAAATAGATTGATCATTTGTACGACTTGATAATGAAGATATACGACATACATACGTTTCCTAAAATTTTTATTTAACCACAATCGAAGAATTGAACAATAATTAATTAATGAACTTTAATCACTCTTATTACGGTACTCTTTATATACACAGGGAGTGAACACGCCGCATATATCTCAGCCTTAGGGAATGATTATAGAGCACAACCGATACCAGCCTATTGTATAAACATTAGTATTGATAATTGCCGATTACGTTTTTTAAGATTGAATTTGACCCTAAAATATTTCTTATTTATACTTTCCACTAACAACTCTTTACTAATAAAATAATAAAACTTAAAAACATTCCCCGGACTTACTGCAATAATTTTTTCCATTCAAATTTGGTTTCAATTTTACTGCGCAATGTTATCTTCCCACTAGTGTCATATATGGAACCATGTGACGATGTGTTTATGAAAACGGAACGGTAAAACTTTTAATTTGATTAAAGACATGTACCATTTTTTAATTACCGTTATTATAATGTATACTGGTGTTAACAAATGAGTGAAAACGATAATTCATAAAGATGAACGATGAATTCAACAAGGTAATTTCCAATCACACAGCCAAGTCAAGATGATTAAAACCAAGATTTTTAATGCTATTTTTAACAATTTTCTGACCTCAAGCCTAAGACAAGTCGATTTAGACGATAAGTCGGGTGCTCTGCTTCAGAGAAAAAAAATACCGACTAATCGTCGGAAAAATACGGTATTTGGAAAAATGGTGGCTGTCGATTTTCATCGTCTGAGCTATGTTCCGATCACAAAATTACAAAAATTGCGGATGGATTATAAAATTTATCATGAAACATCGATAGTTTTGGGGAAAATGGCGGCCGTTGATTTTGCCATTTTTCGGGCACGTATTATACATAGGAACTGCTGTTTTTTCGTGATTTTTTGGTCAACTTTGGGGGTGCGTATTATACACGAGTGTGTATTATACATGATACTTTACGGTAAATCTAATAAGGGATTCATGAGACAATTCGTTTTTAATAACTTCTTTTAATAAAAATCAATAAAACCACGAAGCTATGCAGAACTTTCTTATTTTCTTTGATTTATTTAACCCATTCTTCCTATAAAATAAAGGCATATTTAAAAAGACATTGTTACTTCTTACCTGCAGTACAAATTGTCAAATGGAACATAATGTACCATATGCTAAGCGGTGTAAAAGATCCCATTTGTTATAAATTATTTTACAAAAATAAAAGGCATTCACTTATTCAAACTGTAAAAAACTTCAATATACAGCGATGTCACTTGATAGGTGCATAGGTTAAGTACCCAAGTCATGTGCAGTGAGGCGTGACTAATCCCGTCTGGCCAGCACTGTCGGTAAATTTCAAAGTGAATTGGGAAGTCAGAGTGTTAATACAAGCTACTCGTAGGGGCTAGCTCGTGAAAAAGGTGTGAAACTAGATTGACAGGTGTGATCTTTCTATTATATTAAGCGGGGTGCACTATTTAAGCTATAACCGATGTAAAATATAATGATTTATTAAGAAATGGTTTTGTGATTTGAAAAAATAATATATTAACCAAACTATAATATTAAACGGGTATTATATTAAGCGAGGTCCTCTGTACTTGTATTTTTACTATGTATCATGCTGTAAATGTGGAATTTTTTCCAAAAAACATTTATGTACACTAAATAGTGGAGTAGAAAGTATTCACGTCAATTATCACCTGTGAGCTGGATAACTTGCATATCATTTTTATATCAGATAAAAAATACCTATGAATACTGTTTTTGTATAATTAACAATATATCTAGTTTACCATATGATCTGTTGTATTTAAAGTTTACAACATGATTTGATACATTTTTAAGTTCTGATCAATGCAATCTATACACTGTAGACAATTTATCTAACTTAAACATTCTATGGACAAATGAATTTGATGGATACATACTGCTGGCACAGGACCAGGCGGTAGTGGAGGGAATGAGTTTATTTCTAGATCAAACTGAGTCTCAGCTGCTGGCTTCTCTTTAGAGGACAGCTGTCTCTGCAAAAAAAACCCCATATATAATATATATCTGTAAGATCCACATTTCTTTTATTGACGAGTACATATAATGATAGTAAATGAGACTGTATAAAATGATTTCTTACCCTTGGACCTCCATCTTCCTCTCTTCTACGTCTACTTCTGTAACCCCTGAAAATAATAATCATCATCATGAAATACTCTAGCACCAATAGATACATGTAGTTTCACAGGTTCAAATTCTTATTCTATATATATTGTTACTGAAATGTATCTTTATTTTATGAAGACAGAAACATCATACAAAATAAGCATCCTTTTTGTAACCTGATTAGTGACAAGAGAAATTGACACACCTTTGAGCAGGTGGAAGTCCATCTGATTGTCGACTAGAGATACTGGAATTATTGGTGTCTAAGTTGTTGTGCCCCTGCTGTGGTGCACTTGAGCCATGAGAGTGGTTATTGTTCTCTCCACGGTTCCGGCTCGCATAGGGAGTAGGAGACATCTGCGAGTTGTCGTGGTGCCTTGGACTAGTTCGATTGTGATTGGCAGAGTTATTCCTGTCGTAATTTATCCGGTTGTCAGACCTCTCCTGGTTATTTAAACGATTTGGTCGACCATTGTTTCTAAAGGGAAAAAAGATTTTCATCCATCATGCAATGCAACATAAAACTGCTGTGAAACTAATTTTAAGGATAACTCATACTGGAATTATCTGGGGAGCTGATACATTTTCATTTTGCATCACTCAGTCACAATTAAATAAAAAATTGAATATGTCAAAGATAAAATAAATCCCCTCTTTCCTTGCCATTCTCTAATTTAATTTGTATGGTTAATGTCTGCAGTCTTTACTTCCCTTTGCAATTCTAATGGATTAATTCCCTTGCTTGTTATTTTGTAGATAAGACAAATCTAAGCTACACATAAATTTTATACTTCCTTAATTTACTCATACTCTATAACAATCCTTAGGAATTTTATAAATTTCCTTCATTTCATTGAAAAAGAAAACTTCAATAGAATCTAATCATGTATAAAAAACCCAGCTCTGATGTGAATATGCAAAATAAACAAAGTCGACATTTAACAGGAAGTTGACATCCGATTGGCACAAAAATAGATCCCAATGTATATCATGCCAAAACAAAACAAATAGTGTGTTAAAATTTCTAGCATCTGCAATAAATAGTTGCTAAGAAATCTTTGACCAAAATTTGTTTGCAAATTTAAGCTAAAACTAAACAAAGTCGTCATTTAACAAGGAAGTTGACGTCCGATTGGTACAAAAATAGATCCCACCATATGACATGCCTAAACAAATAGTGTGTTAAATTTCAAGCATCTGCGATGAATAGTTCCTGAGAAAAATGTGACAGAAATTTTTGTTATAGACGGATAGACACACAAGGGTAAAACAGACTCAGTATACTCCCTTCTCCTTCGGAGCTGGGATATAAATATTGATAATGGTACTATATTGTAACTGTAAATAAATGCATCCTTTACAACATTTCGAATACGCCCAGTCAATTTTTTTCTGGGTATAAAAATCCATACAAAAATATCTACCTTCATTTAGTGAAGAAATCTCAGAAATTTTTGTTTCTGGCTTGTTGTGCATCCATTTCAATATCAAAAAGGTTCTTTTTTTTCATGGACTCTCATATTAATTTACTTCATTTAATTCTGCTCTATGATACATTGACATTAATTTTTAATAGGTTTTCTGTGTCCTATAATACAATCATATATACTTAAAATTGGATTCATATATCCTTGGTTTAAAAATGCAATTATATCCATAGGATTATTAAGATTATTTCTTTGCTTTATGATACAACCATACATACACAGGATTTATGAATTTTGAAAAAATAACTTACCAGTAATTAAGATTTTTTTTATATGATACTACCACAGGCTGCTGTATTATCTACATAATTTATCTCTATTCATGTACTGTCTACATCACCATTTTTTGCTAAATATAATACACAAGTGTACAATTCATCGGTACCCCTTTTTGGGGCTTGAGAATTGGGGAATAATGAAGTTTTGTTGTATTATCACAGTAGTGGTTATTTTGACTTGGAACATAATGGTAATATTTTTCTGATGCAGATTTTTTTTTCAAATCTTGACATAATACAATTTTTGGGGTTTTTTTTCGCCCCTTACGCTCTCGTTGTCAGAGGGTGAATATAAGACTGGGCGAATTCCAATGTTTCAAATTATCTCTCACAACTCTTATCTTTTAAAACACAACTGTTTCTGGGCAAATTCAAGATGGGGCGAAACTGTTTGCAAGTGTAGAAGGGCGAAAATTACAAGGGGTAAAAATAAACATGTATACAGTATTTCTATTCGTGTCACTCTACACCTCCTGTTTTTACATGCTGTACTGTTTTAGGTTGTCTGTTTCTATTCAAATACTGTATTATGTTGTATATTCTACTCTTTGTTTCTATACAGGTTGCTGTACTGTTTCTATTTGTGTGCTGTGCTGTCTACATTACCTGTTTCTGTTCATGTTGCTGTACTGGTGCCTGGGTGCAGTGGTGTTCAGCTTTATGGAGGTGGGCTGATAACCATTCATGGCCAGCACCTGCAGTAGAGATTCATTCTGTGGGAATGTAGTAACACATAGTTCAACATACATCACATAAGCATAGATAGAAAGCAGAAAGAAGCAAATCACCAAAGATATGAAATATTTAACCACTTTTGGTTGTACACATGCACCCAATGGGAATTAAGCAGATACTTTTATAAGGCATTCAAGATTGTACTCTTAGCTCTCATATTCTATGCATAAAATCAATAAGAACACATACATTTATCTTCACTGTGGGCTTAACAAAACAAAATAAACACACCGAATACCAAACCACAATCACATTGGAGACAAGGAAAATGTTCACCAGCTCTCCCCGGCTGTACAGTTTGCGAGCCATACAAAGCTAGCCTGTACAACACTGCACCGATAGGAACAGAGACTGGTACAGAGGGGGTCAGGGGGTCAGGGTGTCAGTAGGTGAATAATTACCATGCTGGGGTCCAGCAGAGTTGGACTAGTTTGCCATTGAGAAAGGAGTGGATTTGGAGCAAAGAATGGAAGCTGAAAAGACAAAAATGAATACAATGTGTTAAACAAATCTTCATGATATGTAATGCGCAATTTCAGAAATGACTAATCTTGCCCATTTTACTGCTAGTTTTAGTGTCAATGTAGATTTGCATTAGAGAATAATTGCACATTTATCATGATTCATCTAAGCGTGCATAAAAACCTCAACAAAATTCTTGAGAGGGTCATAAACATGATGTGTTAAAATCATTTTCCAAATGATCACAACAGAGATGTTTTATTTATTATTGCATCTTTTCCAACATTTTCAGAATTAATTATATTTAGGATTTGAGCATTTTATACTTTAATTAAGAAAAGAGAAAATTTCTGAAACTGCAATAAGAACAAAAACAAAAATATTGATGATCATATATTTGAATAAATCATTAAATTGATTTTGCTCACAGATTATCTGACTACATTTTAGATTGGGTGAGAAAATATGTTTTCTGTCATATTTGCACAATTTCTAAAGCTTTATTACAATAATGTAATCAATGATGATCAACACAGTTGACAGTTACATCTCATATTACTGGCACACTTTCACATATTTGTTGTCTTAATGACAGTTAATTTGACCTTTAAATATTCTTTTTTCAATTCTAAGTTATACCATGGAGCAAATTTTATCTGAAATCATGGAAGATGTTTCATACAAGCCTAAAATATTATTGCATTTTTATCTACCTTTTCAATTTTGACCAACTGACCAAATCATTAAGTTTAAATTCCTAATCCATCAGCAAAAGATGTTTCACTCTACTAAGAAGTAACAGAATAGATGGGCTTACATGGTGGCCATTGATGTATTGAGGAACGCTCGACATAATGGGAACAGAGGCCGGTTGGCTGGTGTAGGCCTGGCTGGTTATGGTAGGCACAGTAGCCTGCGACTCTGACGGGCTCGTGGGCTGTACAACCTGCTGCATGGCCTGGGCATTCACCTACAGAACAAACTCAACATTTACATAAGAAACTGGTAACACATACCAAGAAGGGGGGGCTACAGTAGTCCCCACTTAAAAACCAAAACCACCAAAATTTGTGTCTCAATAGACAGACTTCCTGATACAATGTGTCCTGTCTATTTCTAGGCATGCCTGTTTTCACAATTTTAGATAATTTCCCCCATCAGTTTACTAATTTAGGCTCCAAAAAGGTGTTTATGACTATAATAAATGCAAATTCCACCAATGTACAACTGATGAATGACATGTCTTTGTTTTTCATTAATATAATTCCAGTACATGTATTATTGAAATTGACAAAACATTAATAAGACAATTTGTTTTAATCAATAAAATAAGCAAAAAAATATTCAATCATTCCATTTTTTTTTATTCATTTAGAACATCATACCTTCATTTCAAATAAATGTACATTTTACATTTGACTTTAAGAAAAGTACAAATAAACTTCATCATTTAATGAAATTATAGGTTTGAGCATGCACTCTATCCCAAAATGGTGACTGATTGTAAATTTATGATGCCATATTTTTTAACTGGAGGCACTTCAATAAATTAAAAATAAACTTTACATGTCTATCTTAGCAAGTCTTATCATATATTCCATTCTGTACATAATAAATCATTGCGCATACATTATATGGGAGTCAGTATGGTGTGTACTCCTCAACAGCTGTATTCATGTCCTGAACAGAGTACAATGAAATGTGGTCTAAAGTCTGTATTGATCAATAAATGCATGCTTCTGTTTGTTACATACCTGGGCCTGCTGTTGCTGTTGCTGCTGCTGTAACTGCTGATGATACCTGCTTTTGTACCCATTACTGTAGGTCATCCTTATCAATGGCTTGGCTTTAATTCTGGCCTGTAAAGAGGTGAAAGTAAGAAACTTCTGCAAGATATAAAACAAAAATAGAATAGCCGTACAAAACCCAAATCCTTTACCTATCCCCTAGTGTTTAGCAGTAGTTACCATCATTATTGAATGCCTCTTCGCACTTCAACATGTTTTTCTTTTAATATTACTTTCACAACCTTGATATTAAATGTTTTGTTGAAATGATTGTTAGTCTAACTTAACTTTTCATTGGATCATTAAACAAAACAAAATAATACCAATTCTGTTTAACATATCAACTGCAATTTAACTCTGAAAGTCGTGTTGTTACTCAAGCTTAAGATGTCTACAATTAGAAATACAATCAATACTGATCTATTTATATGAATGGTCATCTGATTTGCTATTTCTTGCATTTTTGCACATTCAATTCACAGAACTATTTTTTATGGTTATTTTGAAATCCAAAGTTAAGTAAGTTTTTGGACTGTTTTCGGAAAACAGCAACTACATAACCAAAGGAATTTACTGAACAAGAAGAATCATTTGCCGTTGCCCTTTAAAAGAGCATTCCAATCGATTCTGAGAAAACAGATTGTGGCCATTCAATCTCTATACATCTTTTTGGTAATAAATACCTTTGATGTTCATAAATAGATTCATTTCCCCATTAACCATGAGCCAACAAGTTAGACGACCTCTAGTCTTGGCCACATAAAAACAATTAAGATCACATGGACAAGTTAAGTGTCAGGTAGTTGTCTGTATTTACATGCACAACATAAAATGCATACTTCAGGAAGACAGACCTGCATAGCCAAGTCACCAATTCAAATCAATTGAAATTCTTACGGAAGATAAACGTCTTCCCAACAACAATTCAAGACTTTTACACAAAATTAATGGTTTTAACATAGGATCAGAATTATAAATTCGTTCTGTCATTCTGGTAATTCACCATTTCACATCTTTTGCTCCTAGACTTTCTATTCATGCATTAAATCCTGTGATCACAATTGAGCAAACTTTATATTCCATTGCATAATTTATGTAAATGGGTTTTTAAGACAAATGCTTCCGATAGAGATAAAGGCTACAATTCAATTTATATCATTTGAGCATTAGAATTACCGGAAAACAGATATTTAAGAGATAAATTTGCCTCTCACCATAATGGGTTTTCCTTGAAAGTTTTGAACCTCTTCCCTTAGATACTGATAGGCCCTTTGAGCATCGGTGTCCGAGTCAAATGTCACATACCAGTTGTTATTGTGAGCAAACTCACAACTTACAAACTTGGGACAGTTTTCACCAGCAAATAATGCTTGCACCTCCTGTAAAATGTGATATAAGAGTAACATCAATCAACAAATTACACCTGTCAGCGAACAAAAATATGTATTGAAAATGCAAAAAGGCAGATCTTAATAGGATTCTTTTTATTATTTTTTTACCTCAACTGGTGTAGCCTCTGGGATTTCCCGAAGAATCACAATACATCGGTTTAAATTTGGACGCACTTTTTCCCCCTTTTCATCAACTTGAACACTTGCACATTCTAAAAAGAGTAAAACAACAAAAATTCAATGCACAATTAATCATGAACTTTTTCAAACAACAAAAATATTGTGTTTGTAGACTTCACTCATTCATTACAAATACAGATATTTGGAGTCTTTGAAATTGTGTGAAAGTTAATGAATAGTCAGCAATATTTCCTGGTATTTTCCTATTTCTTTACAATTTATGCAGGAAGCCTTTCCAGACAGGGCTTATGAGATCAATAATTGCTTCTGATTACTCATTATTGCCTATTCAGTCCATAGACAATAAAAGTCAGGATCTTCCATATTTGTCAGCAGACTTAAAAGTCCCTTTTCATGTTCACCATAGGTCAAGCTATATATATATGCATCTTTTCTCCGAGTCCTTTAAACTGACAACTACAGATGAACTAAATTATGAGGCTGCCATTTTATTTCTCACCTTATCAGAATAAGGTCACCTGCTTAAAAGATACTAGTATACCGCCAGGTATAAGCCATGGGGACAAACTGATATAACAGTAACATCTTATCATGTAGTCATTCAACGCTACAACTTGTATACATAAACAATTAATGACAGACCCAATATCTCTAATATCAAGTATTGACCCTTGTTCTTGAGAAACAACGAAACACATTTTTTTATGATTGAACATCAAAGCTTTTCATCTGTTATAAAGTGGGAAAAATTGCTGTTCAATGCCCCATTTTCCTAGTCCAAATTTAGATGTTTTCAGTTCATGATTCTAAAAATAGCCTGTAAATGACTTAACCCCAGCCTCGAGGGAGTTCCGTTATTAGTGTAATAGTAACAACATCAATATCGACTGAACCTCTACCATCTCTCCTCCCCCACACTTTAGATAACACTGCTCCTATCACTTTCACTACACTATCTACACTGTCCAAATCATCCCACAAGGTTAATTCATAAAAGACTACAATCTATCAATTAGTTTACAAATACTCAGCTCAGATTACCACAAAGTGTATTATTACATGCAATCTCACTATGTAAAGTAGGCCTTTTAGCCTTTTGTTCCTTTCAGGGGAGTTTTGTTTGCTTCAGAAACTAACCTAATACCTATTAATCATTGCCTCCAAACACAACCACTTCACCATTCTCCAAGACATCAATGTCCTCCAAGGTCTACACAGAGTTTTTTTAATCCACAATCTCATTAATCATAATCTTAACTGGACAGTGTTGTTCTCGGGCAATAAATCTTCTTGTCCTTGCATAAACATTGTATTTCTTCATACTTCTCTGCATGCATTTTGAAATTAATTGTAATGTCTCTATATTTCATAAAACATTATACCTAACTAAAGCCAAAGTGTAAAAATAATTTCCTAAATACCAGTTGTTTTTTTCTGTGTGCATGTTCCCCCTCTCCTGAGCAATATATGTGAATGAGATTCAATCAGTATATCAGTTTACAATTTAAACCCTAACACATACCAGCTTCTAGTTAATATAAAGTTTCATTAAAAAACAAGTCGTTGGTGTAAAAAACATAAAAAGACACAAACAGTTAGATCTAAGTATCCAAGGCAGGTTTCAAATATCAACTTATTGGATTATTTATCAAAGGTGAGTAACGTCTTTACCGTGTTTCCCGTTATAGATTAACTAGGAAAAGCAAGTCTTTGATCCTACATGAGAAGACTCCAATAGTGAAAACCTTCCCATTCTTTTATGAAATTCCTCATAAATAAATCCCCAACACATTTTGATATCACACTAGTATTTATTACAAATTGTATATTGCTTCTTATCCTCTGAAGTAAAGGACATAGAGTCTAAGTTTTGATTACTTTAGAAAAAGAAAAGCCAGAAAGTCTAATCTCGTTAATACAGCTGAAAATTAAAGTATCTCCACGTCTAAATACAACAATACTTTCAAGCTAATCCAGTAACAGTTGAAGAAGTTAAACAAAGTGTGAGGACTGGCATCCACAAGTTGCGACTTACCCCGCAGTAGTTGTACAACAAGTTGTAAGTCTGTGGTGAGTCCCTGTATCTGCTCTAGGTTAGCTATGGTGGTGATAGGAAGATACTGATCAGAATCCATCTGTGACTGCAGGTAGGTGTCACTGGACAGATTGTCCCTGCAAACACAACAGACATAGTACAACTTTATATGTGAATTATTAAAGAATAATGATGCTTTGCTTTTGAAGCCTTACATAGGAAGTCTATTACATAGCCATCAATATTTCTGAAATACATTTGTGATAAAGAATCTCTAATTAAAATGTCATTGTTCTATGGTTAGAAGAATCTGTGTAATTTAACCACTTAGAGAGTCAACAAAAATTATCAATAATACTCTACAATCTTTGCCAATGGAAATTACCAACCAAATTGAATTAGAACACATAACAGATAGTGATCAATTTTTTACAGCTAGATAACTGTTTTTCTACAGGAGAAGATTCCTTGACAATGATCCAATGAGAACACCAGTCTGGTCCAGACAAATGACCAGCTTAGGGGCTTATAACTAAGATGTGAGATACATGTCACTATCAATGGGCAACAAAGCAATGGTAGTGTTTACAAACACACAATACTGTCAACAGACTGTAATCTACGACGGGGAGAGCGACACATAACAGGACATTGCTCCACACAGTGTTCAAAGCCCCCTACCTAGAGAAACAGTTTTCCAGCTTGGTTTTGAGTAGCTGTCTGAGACTGTCCTCATCCAAGTTGCCATCAGGGATAGTTCCTTCATCCTCTGTCACTATTAAAAAGAGCAAAACTCATTAGAGTGGAAAATAATAAACACATGCATCAAATCTATTTAAGTTGGGGATTAAATTCTATATCATGCGGAAGTAAATTAACATTCACTTTTTTGTATTTTTTGACTGAATGGTATGAATGAATGAATACAAACATAAATCTTACAAACGAGGGTTTTTTTATGAACAAGATCTTTTTTTACTCAATTCTCAGAGAAAAGTTGCTGTATTACGTCTAAAGAAAGTTTACCTTTCTCACTCAATATCACCCAATGAAAGGTAACCTGAGTAAACTTGTTGCATAACAACAAACCCATAAATTATCTGTGAGACAATGCTAGATGTTATCTAGAGGACCTGTGTATGTTTAACATACCTGATAGGACACTGTTGTCAGAGTTGAGGAATCCGGTGGAGGAATCCCTATCGTCCCCGAGGACACTGCTCTGGAAGGACGTCTCCTGGTTCTGATACACTCCTCCCCCCAGCTCTGGGGAGCTCAAGTCTCCATTGGCATACTGGTAGCCTGGAAATATAAACATTACATGAATTTATGACATGTCGGAATGTGTAACATTTTCCATTTCATAATCATGTTGTTCCACTTTTTCATCAGTGCACAAGACATCATCAGTGCAACATGCTAAAGAACAATGATTCACCATTCTATGTACATTCAATTTCCTATGTTGTTAAAATCATCTTTCCTCCAGCTTGTTACAGAAAAAAATGTTGATTTATGAATTTAATAGTTCATAACATCTAAAAGACACCTTGGTTTTGCAATAGTTGATGGTTTTATGTCAGTGAACCTATTTAACATCTCTATTACACTGATTTATTTCTTTATACAACAGGATAAAGAAAATTTTACTGTTACCCTAACAGCATTACTGACCGGTCAGTCATTTACAATTCTATGCTTAAAACATGAGGTTATTCCAATGAAATGCAGGCTCTGTAACAATACTCAACGAAAACAATTCTGTCAACTGAATCTCATTACAATTAACATTGGATCGGGATTTGGTCTTTGTGTTATATTTTCCTGAGTAAAAAGAATTGATATGCTGTATTGAGTACTCACCATTAGCTGTAACTCCACCCTCCCAGTGAGCTGTGTCTGTTGGGCTACATTGTTTGGTACTCAGGAACACAGATGCATTGGGATTCAGTCCTGCTGTTTTGGGGGAGACCTAAGCAATAAAAAAAAATGAATATCATGAGTCAAATTTTTTTATTTGGAGGACATATATAGATTTGATGCTTGGTGCCTCAATAGTAAGATTTCAGCAAAAGCAATCGGTAAAACAGAATGTTAGATTTGACAATAACTCTTCATGTATACACAAGCATTAGCACATTGTATATTTACACAGTGTTAACAGAATACTAGAATACTACCAGTATGTCATGAAGAAATGCTTAGTAGTTATTTGACTTCATAAAGCAAATCTGTACACGACCATGTCAACTATCATACATTGGTTCTGATCTAAATAAATATAACACTTCTTTTGTGCTCAATTTGCCACTATTTGTTAGCATGATGTACCCTATGTAACCCGTGTTCATTGTATGTACTGGTTTTTGTATACATGTATGTACAATCAGCAGTTCTTTAATTGTCATCAATATTGTATTACAGGATACAACACCGAGGAATATTAATAATCACCGTCAGAATATCAACATGATCAATCCATATTCTATTTCTCCCAACACCATCCCACTCAAACAGAGGCACAAGAAGACAGATTTCCAGGAGTTTCAAGACTTTCTTATGAGCCAGTAAATATTGTATGACACTTGGCTATGGAGTGTCTTCACACACAGCCATGAATGGCATTTATAGCTGTAGTGCTGTTGCATCAGTAGCACTAGGTGACACTGAAACACGTTAGGGTGGGCTAGTCAAGGTATCCGATTTCATCATTATTGGACAAACCACCATGTAATACTGTCTTTTCCTTGTTTACAAACATGAGAAATATAATGGATCAACCATTTATTCAAAAGGGCTTGAAAATAAAGCTTTTATTGTAGAATGGGTTAACCAGTCAATTCAACTAAGAAGCCATGTCAAGATAAAAATCTAAACAGCAATTCTGATTCCACATTTCCGCTTTTGGTGACTTTCATTGAAAAAGTTGCACCGATTTACAACTGCTGCCTGACAATATATGGAAGATGGGGATGTTTCCATGCAAGATAACACATGGTAATTAACAGCTCTATCTAAAGCTACCAAGTTTCCCAGATTTCCATAAATAAAATCTCTTTTCTACCCTTTATATTTCAGAAATGCATTTAAATTTGATCAATATTTATCATTTCATACACACCTCCACAAAATAACCCATGAATTCCCTTTTAATGGACTTGTATTAACGACTTCACATTTTGTGCCATAAAATACCATATCTGACAGGTATGCTCAAACTTCTAGCTCCCCTTATAAGATAATGTTCATAAAATTAGACACAAGCAGGGGCCACCCTGACGTAATACATGTAGTACAAAATAAATACTCCCTCATGTCAGCTGTATGTTACGATAATTTCCAATCAATCTTTAACCTTGTTCAAGGCTTGATTACTGGAGAAATTTCAATCTATTTCATTAGAGGAAAATACACAGCTGTATACTACTTGTATCCTTCCTCTTTACTCTTGATACAATCTCAAGAATTCTGTAAGAAAATCCTGTTTGAGCTTAATTAAGATGAATGCTATTAGAAAGCCTTAAGAAAATTTTTGGAAGTTTCCAACTGAAAATCCTCATTAATTTCAATCAATTCTCTTGGAAGACAATCTCAGGGTCTGCTTTATATTAAACAATTATTATAATGGAAACAGTTCCAAAAGCAGGCCGGGGGGGGGGGGGGGGGGAGAGAGATATACTAGTTCTGAGTGAAGTGATGTTCAGGTGAACTAATTGTCTAACCATGTCAATGGTTCCTTCAAAGGTTCTGCAGAACATTAAAAAATCTCACAGATAACAATCCCACAGCAGACAGTACATTTGTCAACAGACTGATAGAGTTTTCCATCCCCTTCCTTGTAGATCAAATTGTTTTATTGCATACAAGGTCTGTTTATCTTATAGACATTATCAGTCCAGATATTATCACTGTAATACCGGTAATTATTTTTAAATTTTTTACCTTTTACTTCTTTTTTTACTTCCTTTATTCATCTTACTACAGCAAATTTCAATCATTTTCATCTTCAGAATGAATTTACATTAAAAATTACAATATAACAATTCAGAAATTTAAATCATTATATCAATATACAATGAATTTCTCAAATAATAATTCTATATCTCAGTAATAGGAGAAAATTACTATAAGAAGGCCCTTGACTTGAGACTTGGTGGGAGTGGGGGCTATTTCAGGCCTCAATCCGACCCCTAATCTTACCTGAGGATCAGGCTCCTCCTCTTTCTCAAGGTTCTGTTGAACACACAAGACTAAAGAATTGGAAGAATAGTAATATACATCCCCTGGAAGCATTTATTTGTGTATTATGTCCACACCAATGACAACAAACACTAAATCCAAGGGGTTCCTTAAATCAGGTCAATACTTTCACCCCTCCTATCATTCTCTTTGCTGTTATATTCATGTACATTTAAATGATAAGCGGTTCAGTTGTCTTTACAGATTTTGAATGAATAGGGCTCCTTGCTGTTTACGTAATATCACCGAAAGTTATATCCATATGGGAAAAAAACACAAAAAATCCTTTTCTTAAAATACTATATATATCACTGACCAACAATTTTCTGTATGGTCATTTAACTGTAAATTTACGTAATTCACAACAATTCATTGATGCAAGCTAAATTTCCATATGAACTTCCCCTTTGAAGAAATTTCTTGAATGAAACAGTCAGCCACAAAAGCGGAAAGCCACTTAATGGTCTTTTTTTATAGACCCAAAATATCTGCAGATGGCTAAAAAGGGAAATATCAATTCCAGATCATACAATAAGTCCAATTTTCACAATTAAGAAGTTCATAGTAGGCTTGATTGTGTGATTACATCACAGAGATAAAATTCTGATCACAAATAGAGGCACAGGTCTAGAAAATGTCCTCCTAAACGTGACCATATGGTATGAAATCGTGTTTGGCTGACAGACAAATGACTGTACCAACAGCCTAGTAACTGACGAATCTATCCATGCTATCAAATGCGGCCCTTTTCTCTCGACACGGATTCCCTCTTATGTAAATGAAGGTCTGATAATTAAGCCCAATCGGCCACAGTGAACAGAATATCCAAGCTTCCATTCAGACATCATGTTTTAACGAAGAGACAGGTATATCTGAGGCTTTTCGTCTGTTCTCTCTGTATTTCAACTACAGCAAGTTCCAGGTTAACAATCAATAATTTGCTAGGCTGTCACCAGTGAGCTGAATGCGACAACTACGGCAGATACACAGACCAACACTTGGTGTTTGCCTGTTTATATCTAATTTTCATAATCTTCCAATTGATGTGAGTACAAGATGTTATCATGCATAAAAAGTAATGGACTGGGGTCAGCACATGACAAAGTGATAAATTGGGAGCACATAAAATGCAACACCTATACGTACTGACATTGTACATCTTCCACAGTCAACCTTTTATGTTCTTTCATTTTGTTACCTTTTCCTAGAAATACATTTACTTTTATTGAAAGAAAAATATCTGTATCCACTATCCAACCAAGTTTATCATTGCGTAAACATAGGTTTGTGTTGGCTATTATGATTACTTTAGCATTATTCAAATTACTGTGTAATATTCTCTGCATATTTTAATACTGATGTACATGGTGTTTATCCACTGATCACCATGTTACAGATGTCAGGACACCATTGTAACATATAATCACAAGTTTACCAGTGTACCCATATTTTCAACATCAATTTTTTTCTCCCAGATTTTGAAATAGAGTTCAGGGAGAAACATCTGTGGCCAATATTGTTCCCAAAGGGTTGAAGAAAATTATTGACAACTATGATGAAAAAGAACAGAAGCAAACGTCCCCAGGTTAAGCTCCTTATGTAAATGAATGCTAATGTGAATATAATCACACTTAACAATTCAAAAAAACAAATCACCAAACCCCAGAACTGCACTGATGTGACATAAATTGCACATGGATAGATCTTATGTTTGATTTCATCTTTGATAAAATAAACCCTACAATATACGTCCTAATTCAAACACAATTAACATTAAATTATAACTGTTGGATTAGGCACGAGGGTTAAAAGTCTGAAGCACTGTATTATTTTGTGATATGAATAATCAACTGTCCCAGTACCTAAAGTTTTAAATGATCATAATTTTTGTACTGGTGAAACAGAGGATATCCTTACTCAGACATCTCCAAATCCTTCTAGAGACCATTACTACAGTAATATACTATATTATATTTAACAATGTATAGCTACAAAAAGGGAGAAATGGAAGGTTATACATTTGTCTTGCATTCATAATTGGAGGATTTTTTTGATATCATAATGATTTTAAACTTCCACATTCTTTTGAAACTCTCGCTTATAAGAGGGCCATGGTCTAAGCAGAATATCTAATGCATTGATTATCCATAGTATTCCACTTAAGACTTCTAAAGAATCCCGTTAAAAGTAGAAATTGATTTATTGAATCAAACTTGCTCCTTTTATTCTAAATATCACCAGTTGTTTACTCTTGATACTATAGTTCATCATCATTACAGCTAATTATCGGGCTTATGACATTAACTATCACCAAAAAAATCAGTGTGCATCGTATGATGATAATATTTGTTCTTTAAAACTCTTAAAATCAATTAAATGGATTCATTTAAGCTCAAGATTTTAAAGCAAGTTCACCTTTGTCTTTCATCCCATTGACCGTGAGATAGTTTAGGTACTAAGATAGTTGTGGGTACTGACCTTTGGAGTCACATTGAGGACAACAACTAAACAGAAGCATTATGTTTCTTTTGTTTGCTTTAAATTAGTAGACATAACTTATGACTGAAAACTAAAGATTTTATAAACATATGTACATCGAATATATTTCATTTATGTAAGTACATCAAATATATTTCATTCTGGTCCCAAAAAAGAAATCCCCTGAAGCAAATTTCACAGCCTATAATGTATGTCTGCAAAATCAATAAGAATAAACTTAATCCGCTAATTGCACAAACCATTTTGTCACAGTTTAGATGGATAATCAGAAGGCCCTAAAAGGGGTCTCTTACACAACACCGTCACAACAGGCTTATCAAGTGGGATGGACAGAATCATTTATGCAATCATATTTCTTTTTCAGTATTGGTTTTTATTTAATATACTTGTCTTCAGAATCTATTCCATAATCAATAAACAGTAATTGGAAATCATTTAACCCTCTGAGAGGGCCCTCTAAAAAGACAGGAGATCATTAACTCAGACAAATTATGCATAAGTGTCGACTTCGGGCCCCGAAATAGCTTACCAAGAAAATGAATCACTATCGGCACTGGAAAAGTTGCATTATAAACAGTCACTGATGCTACTGCTTTTCAATATCCTATGGACTTTTTCAAAACTGTTTTAAGATTTCAATGAATGATGGAATTCAACAGCGAAGAGGAAATACAAAAATTAGGAAACTGCAATACCGACCAATAATAACTTATACGAGTCAAGGTTTGGGCATTCAGATTAATGTTTACTAACTTGAACTTAAATCACGCCCACTGTTAGTGCAAAGCATGGACTATGCATACTTATTCATGCCGACAGAACTATGCAAGTCACTCATAATAGTCATTTGAAAGCCATAAAACAGACAAATATGGACAGCAAGAGGATGGCAAGAGTGAAAGTAATATTTCCCGAAGAATAAAATTGTCTTTTCTCTGACATTTTATCGTATGCAATAGCTTTAGAAACATTTCAAAATGTCAAATTTCCACATTGCTATTCTATTTGACGAGTCTTGTGGGAAACAAATTTACCCTCAGAAATCTGTTGCATCATGACTAAAAACCCTTATGATTTAAATAAATGCAAGATATGGCCAATCCTTTTCTTCTCATAAACATCCAAGGATTACTTTCAATTTACAAAATCAATTTTCAAAACAATTTTTTCCTCCCATGTTTTTTTCCCTCTTATTCTGATTTCAGTCTTTCTTCCCTTCAACAACATGGTCTTCAGCCAGACAAACTACTGTTTCTCCTAAGGAGGGGTTATCTTTCTACGTGACCACAATAGTAGGCCGAGTTTATTGATTTACATTCCCGTCTCTTGCTCATAAGGTAGCTGCTGCGACGAGGACGAGGACTGCCCACGTCTGTTGCCGCTGCTGCTGCTTCTGCTTCTACCGCCATCATAACTTGCAGTCTATCAGAAAGGCCCTAGAGGGTTCCGGCCTCTTATTGACAAACTTGTCTGCACAATCTGAATCCAACAGCATCATAAAGTGTGACAGATTTCAAAACTACAGAGTGGCTTTTTGTGTAACGAGCAGGATAATCACACTGATTTTTAATGTGCAATTGATCATAGCATATTAACCACAATTTCATTCAGCCCAGCTCATGGCTCTGAATAAGACATGTTGCAATGCACCAGCCTAATTTAATCTACAATGTATCTCATTCATGAATATAACATGGGATGGGAAAATCTCCCCAGCTAAATGCCTGCTCTTCAGTTTCATCAATATCAACCAAAATATAACTTATTTATATGGTACTTTGAAAAGTTAATGGCATTTCAAGGAAAATATCACACCTAAGGTTTTGGTATAACCTTAGAAAGAATAATCTTACCGTGACCAGGCTACGCTCAGGTCACAGTAAGAATTTGTTCCATATACTTGCAATGTAGCAACCGCGAAGCGAATCGCTTTGCGTCGATTTTAAGTCTGTTAAAAATAATCTGCAGGGGAAAAACACATTTTTATACATTACAAACCTTTTTGAACATGTATATGTAGTTAAGTTCACAAAATATCCATTTAATTAGTCGTACTAAGGCATTTTGTTAATATACACGTTTGAATTGCCTGCCATTTTGTCGGAAATCGTACTCGGAATGTTCCGGATTTTATCTTAAACATGGCGACCATAAACAGCGAATTTTCAAACGTGATGTTACAAGTGGCAGTGATTTTGTTACAAAAATAGTTAATGAGGAAAAATGGGATTATAAAAGAGCAACATTGTAGGTATTTGAGACCAATCATATGAAAATTTAGGCGAGATATAGCGCGATATATTTTTTTTATTTGCTACGAAGCAAGTATATGGGACGAATTCTATCGTTAAACCGGGTCCGTAGGACATCTGTCATTTTAACGATAGAATATTCATCTAGTATAACCTATGATGAAATCTGGAGTTCAAATTGTTCAGACCAAATAAATTCATGTTACATATTATGTAACAATGTAAGTAATATGAAACCATATTTTCTCCATTTGGCAAAGTTCTTGTAAAGTTGCATGTGAATACTATCACAAAATGGACAGAGACCATTTTGATACTCCATTCTAAAATTAGAATCATTACCAAAACCTTAAAACAATGTGACTTGATGTGTTATCCATTGCTTCAGAGTTGACATAAAACTAGTTGCCAGCTAGTTCCTGGACATAATGATACATGTACATAATGATGTACATAATGATACTTGTACATAATGATACACCATCTGCATTTTCTTGCTTTACTAATCAATAAGGCTGTACTTTAGATCTCCAATCCCAGATCATTGTCAATTTTAAGCATAAGGAACCTTCAACAACAGGTTGTTAAGTTTAAATAGCTGATCAGTACTTTTTATCAAATTAAACTACATATGTCATTTCAAACTTAAATTAATTAAACAAAACAAATTTTCTATGGTTAAATTTTCCTTTTCTGCAATCTATGGGCAGATTCAGGTTAATTTTCCAGAACAGAGGGATGGGCATGGTGAATTCCCCAACTTATAAGAATTTCTTTGTGTTTGCCTGTGTGTGTGTGTGTTGGGGGGGGAGGGGCAAGTAATGTATACTCCTGCTAAATCTGCTTTAAAATAATCCTTATGCATTTGTTATGTATATTAAAAAAAAACTTTTTAACCCCTAATAATTTTATAAAATCATGACAGTGTCAATGTTTAATTAATTTTTTCAACTTTCATGTTTTAAATAGAAAAATATGTTTAAAATTCAAAATAAATTCAAACAATTCAATCTGTAAAAGACTCAAAATAAAGAGATAAATTCTGTATTCTGCAGGTAAAACAGAAAAGACATTGATTCACTCCAGTAATCAATATGCAACAATATTTCAGCTCAAAGAACGATAACTTGTATTTAAATCCCAGCTCTATTTAGCTGCTTCTGACATAGGAGAATTAAGAGACCTGTAATCATGATTGGTGCCCTTTCCAGTCAGGTAAGAAACTCATATCCCTAAATTTAAACATATTCTTTAAATTTGCCTTTTCCTACCCTAATATCTTCCATTTTTCGCTCAACGGTACTCTGATTCAACATCAACCAACTCAAAAAAATTGAGCATTCTTCAAATTTGTTAAAAAAGTATAAATTTGTTACAATAGTCTACAAGAAATCTAGTAGAAATGAGTCAATCACTGAATAAAAATTATGATTTATATTCTCTTATCTTTCACAATAATATTTCATACTTCAAATAAAAACTCCAAATTCTCTTGTTGCTTTCTTTATAGCAGTCACAAATTCCAGTATAATAATAAACAAATATCAAAGCTGTACTTCTGTGGCCATCAAACTATGTCACCTAATGACCTCAACATTAGTAATAACTAATATCAAGGCTGTATTAGATTTTTACAATAAAAAACAAAAGGAACATGTCGCGTGTAGAATAGACAAGACAACAAACCAGAGTTGGCAATGTTTTACAAGTAAAGAAGGAAGTCCTAAGGAAGATCATTATACAGTCAGGAGAAATAACAAGACCTGTACAATCCTTGCTTAGCAATCTTAACTTTTTCCTTTCCTGTTGTAAACAGATATCATTCTGAATATTCATCAGTTGTGTATATGCAACAGGTGCATAAAGACTACAGAGTAGATGTTGTGGGATCAATGAAATCTTCAATCTTAAAAACAGGAAACTTTATGTAATGATAAATTGGCTGTGCTTTAAAATACTTAATGAATTTTTAAATAGATTATGGAATGTAAAAAAAATATAAATATTGGCTTATAAGAAGCTTAACATGTTTTATTGGCCTTGTAAACTCATTCTAAGACATATCATTCATTAATATCAATGGAGCAAAATTCTGGGGCATTACCAGAGAACTTGAAATGAGATACCTAGTCACAAGATATACATACACAATCCATTTATAGAACATTACTGATTACAATGTAATTTCCCTTGTCTGTTAAAAAATTCCTATGACGAAAATGAAAACTTTTTCTAGAAAAGTGATTTCACTTTCTTTCCATATTCTCCATGGGTAGTACTTAACAATTCACGGCACATTTTACCATTCGACATTTAACACTGGAAAAATCTCAAGAGACAAGTCCAACTGATGTTATATACATTTTCTCATTGTCAATAATGCTTTTTATATATCAAAATCATCTGGTGACTGTCAAGGATGACTCAAATTCATTTTTTGATGAATTCCTAATATTATGAAGCAGTGTTAAAAACACAAACACTCACACAAAAACATCAATAAGTATACTTTCTAATTGATGGTTTCACATTAAGAGAAGAGACACGATATGCAAAAAAATATGAAAGGTGATTTACCAGCATTGTGATACTTTCTCTATATCAAAATTTTCCCCAATTAGACTCCTGTTAACTTGATTACAGAAGTTCATCATTGCAGGGGGTTTTTTCTTACCATTTAACTATTTACTTTACAATCATTTTATATGCTTTCACAAATTGCCTGAATGTCAATAAGCTAAGAAATTTCTGAAACAATGTTGCCCTGTGGAATTTGCATATGAAATAATGAAAGGCATTTCAAGTGTAATCCAAATTAATTTTATTTTTATTTTGACAGGCTTACCAGATTTTAAGACTATAAATAGTTTCTCCCAATCAATGGGGAAATTTTGCTAAACACTTCATTTTTAAAGCTAAGGTTTACATAGTGATAAAACTGGTAAAATTCCAGTTTAATTTTGCAACTTATATATTTAAGCATACCAGTTAACCTCAAATGTACATGAGTTCTAGACCCGTTTATGTTCTTTTCAAGTCCCAGTGAAATACAGAATGGTGAAACATCCAAGAATTACAAGCATTTCAGCATTCAAGTCAAATTTGCTGCATTACAAGATACCTAATGCACAGTAGATTCAACTGATGACACACTGGTGCAATTGAAAATTGAAACTGGTCCATTTAGGAAAACTAATTCATTAAAAAGTTAAAACAGAACAAAAAAAAAAGGACCAAGTCATGAACCAAGTACCAATAAAATCTAAATGCAGACAGAAATCCAGAAAATTTTGCATAAATAGCAGTAAATTTTTTAATCAAATGTTTTTCCCCAGTTTAAATTAATATTTCTTATGCAAACTACAGTTTTTAAATGCTGTATTAAAAAGCAATCATTGGCCTTACAGAAAAAACATATATTTTTGTTATTGGAATACAATAAGGCTAAATAAACATCACAAAGTGCTAGTGCTGAAACGATTCTACAAAATGTTCGAATATTTGCAAACGAATAGTAAGTTTCTAATAATCGAATGGATATTTAGTATTCGAATATTCAGTCATCTACAAAGTGCATTGTTTTCAATAAGTGGAAGGGGGAGGTAATGGGTACTTACCGGGGATGAGAGTGGTAGCTCAGCGCCCCTGTTGTTTCCCCGATCTGACGTCATTAGGGCAGCTGAGTTCTCCTCGGGACTTGCCTTCAGTTCCACCTAAAAGTAATATCACAGTCTTATTGCTGGGACAGGTACAAAACATGCTTCACATACTTCCATCAAAATCACTCTCCTTATGAGTTACTGGTTTTATTAATTTAAAATTAACTCATACTCAAAAGTATTGAAGACATATTGATGTGTAATATTTGTTTTTGATCCATGAAACCTAAAATGTCAATGCTATCAAATGTCAAAATGATTACTCCATTTCATACTCCAGACTACACACCTTTAGTGCATCTTTTGTATAAATTCTAAATCTGATCACAGAAAAGTGGTTAATGATAAATCTGAACAATTTTTTTTACAATATTTTTTCCATGTCAATACATGTTTTAAAGGGGCATGGTCACGATTTTGGTCAAATTCTATTTTTCTGTTTTTATTATTTACAATGCTTTAGGAGTGCATTTCCAATGACCAAATGAAATTGGAGAGTCAGTAGTAAAGTTATAAGCAAGATACATGGCTTACAATTCTTTAACCATGTAAACAAGGCTCGTGCCCTGTTTTTGTTTACATTAGTTCAATATACTGGTAAAAACTCTTTTTCAAGCTGATTTCTCCATCTTCTTATTCATTTTAAGCATAAAAAAACAGATCCTAACGTTTACCACATTCATTTTCGGTCTAAATCTGGAGTTTTCACGTCAACGTTCAAAATGTAAACAAAAGCTTTGTTTACATAGCAAAGAATTGTAAGCTCTGTAACTCGCTTATAACTCAACGAATGACGCTCAAATTTTGGTTGTGTATTAAAAATGCCTTACTGAAGCATTGTAAACATTAAAATTGGGAAAATAATTTTTGAACAAAATCGTGACCATGCCCCTTTAAAGTCAATCATTACATAAATATATGCAGAGTATTTTCTTGTGTGTCAACAGAAATAAACAGTAAGACAAAATATAACTACATGTTTATAAGCCTGAACAAACTTCTTCATTCCTCATTTCTTTAAAGGGAAATGCAAAAATAACTTTAAAACACTTTTTAACCTTTGTGTTCTGGGTTTCCAACAAACACAAAGATGTTTCCTTGTAAGTTTCACAACAATTTTAAATATTTTCTCATGAATTTTTAATATTTCCTTAACTACAAGAACAAAACTGAACAGTTAACTTGCTAATAAAAACTTCAACCACCTAGCATTTTGGAGACAAAACTGTAAAGACTAAACTAAGGTTTTTTTGTGGGTTTTGTTTTTCAATATAACAAGGGTAAATCACAGAGTACAGAAAAAGAATGGCATGCTGGAAGCATTTTATTTCCTTCACACAATTGATGAAAAACAAGCTATCCACTCAGTCCTCATCAGACAGGAAAAGAAAACTTGCAAACATAAACAACATGTTCACCAATTGTTTTGAATGATGGTTTATCCTTCACCCATGTTGCTTGATTCACATGCATGAATTTGATTAAATGAACACTTCTAAGGGAATCAATTAAGCTGTTCATTACAGAGTTTTAGTGTCTGTGGCCTGCACATTTAAAACTAAACAGTTCTTAACTTATAAACTGAAAATTTCATATTTCTCTACTAACATTTCAAAATACTGTTGCACGAATAGTTTTTCAGCAACATTTTCTTTTAGGACTTTGTCATCTAGTTCTTCAAAATGTCATATGATATAGCTTAGAATATATCCCCAATTCAATTTCATTCAGCAATTTTTACTACATATGTATGCTTTTATGTCCTGTCATTGACATTTTTGGTAGCACACTGTCATTTCTCATGGAGGCAGCCATATTGGAAAATGGCCGTCATTTCCGTAAATGTTCCCCTAACGTAATGTTTTGTACTATTTGTACATGCCATAGATGCATCCTTTCTATTTTAAGTGAAAAAAATACTGTAAATTACTCTGGCGAATATCATATTGTAATAATTAAAACCTACTTAATGGTTACAGAACCTAATGTCATGATTTTAGAACATAGGTTCAAAGGCGGGTCATGACGCGTTTTTCTTTCCAAATGTTTCATTTATGCATGCGTATGTGTATAAGAATATATCTACATTAAACAAAATAAATGACAAAGACAATTATATAGCTTGACTGAAGTTTTGCAGTAACACGTGATGAAATACATGAGACGTAATGTAACATGGCGTCGACCGTGTCACGAAAAACATGCTGTCGCAACACTGACATCCACATGCACTTACTTTGGCTACGGATACCATCCACTACCTAAAACTATTAAAGAATCCGTCTTGAAGACCTGTCGATGTATCTTTCCACCTTTAAGCCGAAAAGGTTACAAAAATGCGTGCCTAAGTAACGAAATAAGGTACAAACTTGCACTATGCAGGTTGATCTATCGCCACTAGTCACATGGGCCGCATACATCCAACATGGCAACCGCAATGTGAAAACATGTTACTCTGGAGTTTATTTCACCTAGCTCAAATATAGGATTTTAATGTGCATTTTTCAGTATAAGTGAAATTAAATAAAAATATATTAGTACTCAATTTGCAAAGATAAACAATTTTAGAACACAATTTCTTTGTGCTTTGGCGGGAGAGAGGAGGTCTCCTCTGACGTAATATTGAGGGGGTTCTAGCGGGGAGTTTGCTGCAGTAATAATTACAGTACATGTAGGCCCGTTGAATCACAACGGTTTCCTTGAATGAATGATGATTTGGGGTTTATTACGAATACCTACTAATTTTGTATATCTTTTAGAGTCTGTGCGATTAATATCCAAGCGTATATTGCAATACAATTTAAACAATCAATATTTATGCCTTACGTTAATTTCCCTTAAAAATATTTCTTCTTTTTCCCAGACATCTATAAGTAAAATGACATTATATTTTGAACTTTACCAGTTTACTTTTACATTGCAAAACGCTTCGGTGTGGTCAAAGTAACATAGCCCCCATGATACCCTCACTGTGTGTTTCATGTCCTCCTTTTATGGCTACTAAGTAGTTCACAGTTGTCGTTCTTGAATACCAGCCACTTCGACGGCTTGGCGGATCCATACACAGAGAGCGAGAGAGAGAGAGAGAGAGAGAGAGAGATTATAATATAGAAACACCTTTTATGTTTTAAGATTGACTCCCATGCAAAGATTATTTTTCGGTTGGACAATCATGTAATTTGCTTGATAGAGTCTCAATCTGATTAAAATCAGCCGTTCTGATACGCTATCGCTCTCGAACATCGATGTTCGAGAGCGGTGGCGTATCAGAACGGCTGATTTTAATCAGATTGATAGAGTCTGAGCTATTAATTAATATATACAGTACTTGATTACACTTTAGGCCGATGGCCTCTGAATTCAAAATGTGCAAAGTGATGATATTTACGCAAACTTTTAATTAAAATATACATTATACATTTAAATATAATGAATTATTCTATATATCATTCTCAGTATAATTGGCTATAAATTATGTTAACATGGGTTTATGTTCAGTTATGCATATATCATTTATATTTATAACGACTGACCGTTACAGGTGTTGTTCATTTATAAGTTTTTACTACTGCTATAAGACGCATGGGTCTTTTTTTATTAAAGAAAACTAATATATAAATACTTTTTTTACTGCAGGGACGTAGCAATGGGGTGACAGGGTAGGTTCCCTCTAAAAAAAAAAATTCACCCCCCCCCCTACAACTTTTCAGACAGCCCCCTCCCCTCAGCTTTTTAGACAGCGTAAGATAAAAAATATCTCGAAACGCGAAACATGTCATACTGAACAGAATCCAAGACCCTCACAAAAATTCGAAGTTTGTAACTGGTTTTTTTTTCCTTCTTTTTTTTTAATGTTGGCTGGTCAGGTTTTTTAAAGCTAGATCTAAAATCGACCCCCACCCACCACCCCCAAAAAAATGATGCTTCATGTCTGTCAGAATAGGTTATATGCGCGGATCCACAAAAATTTTCCAAGGAGGGGGAGGCCGGGGTCCGAAGGATATATGCATGTGTTTGTCAGAGAGGGGGGGGGGGGAGGTCCGATGCATATCTGCGATAATTTTACTATGTAAATTTAATAAACTTTAATTTTCCGTAGAGGGGAGGGGCGCGCATGGGATAAACAAGTAATCTTTATTGGCGTATATTTAGGGTAGCATTTACATGGACGGAGGCCGGGAGAGGCTATGCACCTGTATACGTACAATACACTGCAGTGGGTAAGGATTTGCATTGTCAACATTTATACATGCATATCAGTTTCCTTGTTTCAAACACGTTAAAAATATCTATCTATACATAATTATGATATCATGGTGCATATCCGAATTATGCATAAATGAATTCGAAATTTCCTCTGTACTGTACAATCCATCGGGATTCAGCGATTCGCGTTTGATATGGAGTTTGATCAATTAATATTCAACCTTAATTGCGATCTCTTAGATTAATAATTACCTTGACCTTTGACCTCTAGATGGAACTGTCACGGGGTTCGACGTAAGAAACGATAACTTGTGTGTCACGTGCTAGATAGCGCAATTTTATATGAACTTTAAATTTCATGCATTTCCATTGTTCTTCAATATTTTTGATTACACGTTTTACATATAGCACACTTCATATATTTTGATATAACACAACAGCTAGCCCTTTTTTAATTGTAGGAACTGTTGAATTACCGTTTCATCTTATTTGCTATAACACGATCAGAATGATATCAGATACAGAAATAATCAATTTGAACAATTTTCTCAAATTTAAAAAAAAAAAATTATTTCGGACAACTTCATGTGTTAATTTTAGACATTTTCTGTAACAAACGTGAACGTTTTAAATTCGCGTTAGTTGACTGAGCACAGATATACAAATCCGTCACTCGTCAACAACACACATATGGTCGGTCCGTCAAAAACAGTGCTTTGACACAATCTGAGCAAAAAAGAGATGTATATAGCATAATACTATATACATGTATATCATCCCCCTTTTTTTTCTGCTCAGAATGTGTCAAAATCATGTGATCACAAACCTGGCTTGTTCTCGCTTCTTTACAGAAGGTGGACTTTTTTTTAATAGGCGGCAACGTTGGTTTCTTACGTACCGAACACTTGACCTTGAGCCAAACGCAGCAACCAAAACACTAATACAAAATATTTGAATAAACAAATAGACTGCAAATTCCAACTTAAAGCTGACATGAATTCATAAATACGCATTATTTCCCTTTTATCTCGGACTACCGCCATATTAGTTGTCGATTTCTATTGTTCTGCTCATCGCTACACACCCCCTATATAAAGCCGATAGCACTATTCATGCCTCACCGCATTCAGGTATTTCATTCACCCGAACACGTTACATAGGACGAAAAGACTTATAGATACGCGTTTTGAACAAAAATATTATGACAATCACTGCACTGGTAAGGAATATCCAAAGAAAAACGAAACAAGGCAGACTGAAATCCTAGGAACACAAATTTCAAAATCCTCGATAAGTGTAGAACGTTTTCCTGTGTAAGTTATAACATCGCACATGCGCAAATTATACACTGTGGCCGACCGAGCAATGTCAATGATCGTGTGGATTTTAGAAACGGAGTGTTTTTGTAGAAACCTATGGAAACGATGTTACGTTGTTACTTTCTTGGATTTACTATAATTTATCTACTGTGGATGTAGTGCCGCTGGGGTCTTCAAAAAGAAGCAGACGTTATGCATTCTGTATGAACGACACACGTGTTCGATGTGCATGCGAAGTAAGGCAGCACTATCTGTGCAAAATTATACGGATACCTTGGAAATTCTTTCAAAGAATAAATAAATTTTGTGTTTTATTGATTGTAGTTTCCTTTATTCTTTTTTACAAACATTTTACTACGATGTAGTTCATGCATTTAGAGGTCCGTGCAACCTGAATGCCTTGATCGGAAAGCAACCGACCGTAACTTTCTCGACCGGTATATACGAGTATACCCCAGTGGCAGTAAAGGAGCGATCGAAACTAATATGGCGACCAAATGCTTTTATGAATTCATGTCAGCTGTAACCGTTAACTATTTGCCACATGGACGATGTAACATGCAGTATCTATGTCGGTGTTTAATATACATGTACTATGTAAATTTATTTCATTGCCAAGATTTGGTACTACAGGCAGATACAGTAAAGGACGACATGAAGTAGTAACTATGCCTTTGTGAAGGTTTAAACAGGAGCTGCACATTAAAATAATGACTTATGTACTTATCGTGGCCGACCTAGTTTGGCGGCCGTCAAGGACAGGGGTCTGAAAATACCAGGCAAATTAGACACGTGTAATATCTCCTTATCATGGCTAACCTGAGTATCAACAGCAAGGTTATGGGGTTTGTGTGATTTTCGACAAAGTTAGGTTACCAGACTCCTCTGGACTGTGAAACTGGTGGAAGGGAATTGTAAAAGCATACGAGGTCACAGACAACGTTGCTTTGCCAGTGCAATGTTTTCTGTATTCTCTTTTGAGAAGTGGACAGGCATAGCCTACATGGATGTAGGCTATGCCTGTCCACTTCTCAAAAGAGGATATGTTTTCTGCATCTCTAAGTTTCACGCGTATTCCTAGCACAAACTGCACCTATAAGAAATGACAAAAAACACAAAACTATAACTGATATTTGCACAAACAAGATACCTATCGGACAGTGACCATCTTCAAAGGACCCCTCCTTAATAACGGAAATTAAGACGAGACTTTGCTTTGACCTTCAGGGGACTGAATAATTAACAAATTAACCATCAGATCTACCTTGAAGTTTAAGATATGATTTATTTAGCTATAAGTCATTATTTTAATAGTATAGATAAAATATATAATTCTGGGTTTTTCCTATATTTTTTATAGAGCTCTTCTTCTACAGGAGATCAATACAGTCTAAAATTGACTATGACCATCGAGCCCTCTTAACCTGACTTTTTAATTTAATTCAAGATCATTGCGCCTCCTTTAACTAACTACCGTAGCTATTTAAGGTGTAGTATCGCAGATAAGGCCAAAAGGAGAATAATTGGACACAATGATTTTACAACAGCAATCCCTTTAGCTAAGGAAACTCGGTGGCAGAAAAGTCAGATTGGACCAAGGGGAGAGAATACTAAGTAAATGATCTAGAGAACTGATGCAAACTGATAACTATAGGGCACCGGCAGAGCAGAAACCATATAAATTTTAGCTGACTCATAAGCGAGTTTAAAATATGTACATGCATTTTTGACCTTACCCTCCTGGAAATTCCTAACCATTTCATTGATTTTCCGTTATATAGAAGAAAGATAATTGCTGTTGATATGTTTTAATAATAATAGATCTATATAGATATCTATGCATATATAATAATATATATCATGAATACAATTTTATCATTATAGGATTGAAACAGTCAATATCTGAATCTTTAAACAAACTTCCCAAACCGAATTCAACAGAATAGTAGCAGTAAAACTGTGGACTAGTAACCATCAAATGGACCAGTGGTGAATTGATCTGCACACAAAACCAAAGCAACAAACGGCGGTAGGCTGGTAGCAACAAAATCAACGATCATTCTACTATGACATGTACATGAAGGTATATATAGAATTCATATGAACAGATCAAGCAAAATGATAATGAAATATTAGAAAAAAAAAATATCAACATACAAAATATTTCATGAATATGTTGAAGCTTTAAAATTTTTTTAACATTTAACATTTATTCATTTTAAAGGGGGAAAATCATTATCATGTTGAAGTCAAAAGTTCTCCATTTGCCCGTTATAAATAAATGTTAAATTCTGCATGAAACGCTCTGTTTTTTCATACTTTTCCTACCTTAAAAATGTTATAACAATAATTAACACAACTCTGTGTTTAGAAAAGAGAGAACTTGAAACAGTACCGTTGTTTACAAAGGTACACGTACTTGACATGATGAACCTACATATTGGAGATAAAAAGATAGCAAATCATCTCTGTGTAATACTGGCTAACAGAAAATGAAGACACGGTACTTTAGTCTGATAAACATACTATAAATAAAATCTTACTGTTCAGAAAAGACAAATTAAATTTTAAGACTGTATGCTTGTAAAATGAATACAAGTCCGTTGCTTTACTTTCATCTCCAAGATAAATATTCAGGACTAAATGTTACTCTGAGACAATACAAATAAGAAAATACTGTAACATATGAGGACCCGGAATCTATTAGAACACTGTATTTGATCAATAGTGTTCGGATACATTAACAAGACACAATTTAATATAAACTTTACAGATCAATGATGGATTTTTACATGTTTTTGTTTGGCACTGATTAAGTATAATTTAAAAGAAGAAAACTGGAAAAGTGAAGCAAAGTCATTAAAAGGAAAAAATCACTAAGAAGCCATGGGCCAAAAAGCTAAGCCTGGTACATCTATAGTACCTGTTGTCCTAACATGCAGAAACACCACCTAATTCAAGGAAATTAATACTCGCTACATTTAAAGATTAACAACATATAAGATTTTGCTAGGTCCATTAGGGCCTAAATAAAACATAAGGTTTCATATAATAAAAATGAAACTTAAACCCAATTCAACATTTGACTCTGAAGCCCATCAAAAGGAAATCGTTGTTTATCTACAAATACACGATACATTTCGTAAAAATAATTTCTTAATTCTTTATATATGAGATGCATATATTTTGAGACAGTAAAAATGTTCAGACACAAAAGTTACCAGAAGTTATGCACTTTCATTAGCAAGGGATGCACCAGTTACAGAATATACAGATTTTATGTCTTTGTTTAATGATCCTTTCAGAAGTGATTTTACAAGTATGTACACAAGTGATACAAAATGCTAATTACATGCAATTCAATTACAATTAAATTTGCATTGTCTAAAAATTCACCAGGATAAGGAAAACATAAATAATAAATATGTATTCTCTGCCCATGATCAAAGATTTATCTCAACTAGCAAACCAAAGAAACAATAATATTTTTCATAAAACTTTTCAGTTTTCATATGACCTTTCAATGCATGATCAGTAAAAAATATGATCTAACATTAAACTTTTACATGTATATATAGCATGAAAATGTTGCTGAATAGCCGTATGCATGTACATGTATAATACAATACAACACAGTTTCGTTACACATACCTTGGGGTTTTTTTGGTTTTCTTTATACATTTTTGTCCATAAATTTAATTATAATTTTATTAATAAAAAAATTCAATAGGCAATTTTAATAATGGTTTTTTATATGTACAGATGTAATTAATAAATCCATGCAGAATGCAGAATGTTCTCTGGATGGCAGAGTTTCAGGATAAATTTATTCTGGTATCAAGTAGTGATTGTCTGACATATCGGTAACCAATAAAACAACAGCATCAATATTAGGTCCAGTGTCGGACACCACATGGTTTCTTTTAGTTACAATCCATTCAAGAAAAAAAAAAAATACTGAAAATTTTTATAAGGACAAAAGGAAAAAATAAATTTGTGTCAAATGATTATCAAAGCTCATTAACAAGGCAAACATACAGTCACCCTTAATTATGGTAATTAACTATTAACATCTGCATACTACAATAATACAATACATGTATAACATAGAAAAAATGGTTTAATAGTAAGTAGATTTAAACACACACAATAAAAATGATTGCGCTTCTGAATTTCATTCCAAATTGCTGATGAGGTGAAAACTATATACAAAAACCATTGCCCAAAATGAGTTTAAGCACATGATTTTGATCTAGTACTATACAGTGTACTTTTTTTTTCAATACTGATGTGCATTGTACAACCAATTTTACACCCATCTATTAAACACAACTAGTGTATCGATACTAGTTATATATATACATATTAATGTACATTACAAACAATTCATGGCAGATTCAATCATTGACAATATACAGGGTGAAATTCAAGGTTAAGTAACAAGGTTTTATCACAAATTTAATAAACAATTTAACAAGTTTCTGTCTTTAAAATAAAACATTTTGAGAAAAATAAATAGCATCCACATACACGTATATTGTACACTTATAATACCATTACAGACATTTATCACCAATGACTATCGGTACACTCAACTGCAGTAGTATTGCAGTAGTAATGCATGGACTACTATACCAGTTGATACTGGGTTCACAATGTATATATCTTTTACGGTAATTACTTTCATGCTAAAAATTCCAAACAGTTGCATTCTTACCACTTATTAAACAAGTAACAATTTCAAAAATTAAGTAATCATACAATATCACTTGAGCTGAAACAAGAGTGTAACAATGAGACTAGAAAAACAAATGAAAGGTGTAAACTGAATATATTCATTCATTCCTGAGGTTTACTTTTCAAATCCTTTTCTTCTCTTGATTCCTTCTTATTTTCTCTTGCAGGATTTGGTTTCTCATTCTCCTTGGCCGTCTGTGGCCTCTCATTGCGAGAATAACTTTGTCTTTGAGGGGCACTTTTGGGGTAATCTTCTCTTGGTCGATAATTTCTTCTGTCGTTGTCTCTTCTGGAACTATAGTATTCATCTCTTCTCCCATATCCACCTCTCTCATAATTTCTCTGGTTTCTGTAGTAGGTGTCACCACCATCTTTTCTGGGACTCCTGGGATAACCCCTGTAGTTACCTCCCCTTCCTCTACCCCTACCAGAGTACTGAGATCTCCTTGATGCTTCGGAGTTAGAGGCTGATTTAACAGGACTGCTTTGAGATGATTTTGAACTACTGTTGTCACTGGGTTTCAATGTGGTAGGCTCTTCCTCAGATTTCTTCTGAGACACATCAGCATTACCATCTACACAAGAAAGTTATCAAATCACTTAATTTTCATCTTCAAAAATCTTTAAACTATTTTTTTGTTATAGAAAACTTAAGTAAAAACTCACTGATTATGTGGTTATGATTTAATGTTGGGCTGGACTTGCTTGAATAATGGTTTTGGTCAACACTTTTTCCCTCAGGCTTCATGTAACCCTGTTAAGAAATTGAGCATAAATTCATAAAGATAGTACACAGATAACCAAAAAATACAGGACAATATGAAACCTGCATTATTGAAGCAAATTACAATAATAGTGTCTAAGTATACAAAATACAGGAGGCAGGGTAATACTAATGCATTCCAGACAATCAACTTTTAACCCCAGTTAGAATCATTATGTTACAGGGAGTGTATACAATAATAAACCAAAAGGAAACTTTTTTGTAAAAGAGAAATCATGAAAAAACCTCACCTGTAACTGTAGGGATCCTTTCAGCCGTCTTTGCAGTTCTGCAGCTTCATGTGCTTCATTGGCATCAACGGTCTGATGACTGGTGTCATGTCCTGAGTCTGTTATAATAAATCAAACACAAATGTTTTGTTGACATAGCTTGCACATACTGATTGCAAAACCTTTATTATCCGAACAGATGTTGTTGTGCTGATTAATAAAAATTGGCAAATTTTCTTTTATTTGCATTACAAATTCACAGAGCAAGGAAAACTCCTTAGTTTGTATATCAATCTCTAATCTAATATTAGTAAATGGATGTTATTCATTAAAAAATGAGCATGCTAATGAGAATGTTCTACCAGTACTGACCTACTACCACAGGTGCCGGACTGTTGAGGGATGAGGACAGGCTGTCCACCTCTTCAGGGCCACTGCTGGCCACAGAGCTGACAGAGGGACGTCGAGGGGAGTAGGAACATTTGACAGGAACAACTGAAAAAAGAGAACTATTTTATTAAACCTCCCCAAAACAAAATTTCTATCAAATTTATTACAGAATTCTTACATCCACCACAGTGTACAGAGCAAATTTAGTGCATCTAAAACTTACCCTCTCCAAACTGGGTGATTTCCTGTTGAATAAAAAATAGCAAATGAGCATTGAAAATAATACAACAGTAAAAACAAGAAACTTGTAATCTGGGAATTATTTTGAATTTACTCAAGTATATAAATATAATACTTGCCTCTTTTAAATGATCTGAATCATATAAAAATCTTGTTGTTCTGCTTAAATCTTCATCAACCTTTCTTTCGCCTATAAAATGCTGAAACAAAAGGAAATAAATTACATAATGCAGTTCAATAATTAGCAATTATATTTGCTACTTTGCTTTGGTTTTTGCAAAGTTAAAACCTTTTATTTTTCAGGATTGCTATCTCTGGTTTGTAGATTTTTACAGTTATTATTATCTTGACCAAAGATCTGTTAATACAAATACAATATGTACCTGTATACATGTATTACATGAACTGTGAGTACATGTAAGAAAATTAACATCAGAAATACATACCTTGATTTCTGAACGCAGTTCAGATAATTCTTGTTCATTCATGTTGTCTGATCTGTCTACTTTTACTTTCAATTCTACTGCCCTTTTCTGTCTCATTGCAAATATGTCATCTAAAATTCAAATATTCATTTTAAAAGACAGCTGGTGCAAATATTTTAATCCCATCCCACCTCAAATTACTACACTCACATCTTTGCTACTTCTTGAATAGGTTCAAGAAACAGAAAGGATCATAGTAATACAGGTAACTACCAATGCATGCATCAGCAGAAATCATCATATATCTTTAATCATTAAACATACATATAATTTTAGAGGCAGAATTCATATGAATCAATAATATAACTTACTTGCAGCAAGTTTCACTTTGTCCATTTCTGATGTAAGCTCTGTTTCTCTGTTGTTTAAACTGCAAGTATAAGACATTTGATTTATATAAATTCTGATGGAAAGTGATGTACACATTAAAATGTCCAAATACACCATCTTTTGAATCCCATAATTTTATCGTTGCTCGTTTAATTTTTAAAAAATATAGTATCATTTTCACAGTAAGACAATTTGCATGATTCAATTTCTACACATTTTTTCAAACTGCACCACATACAATTTACCTGGTACTAAATATTAATTCAAGTCATGCAGTAAATGCAGTCAATAAGACTTACCTTGTTCTTACTTCTTCAAACACTGACTTTATTCTTTTGTAAGTTTTATCAACTTCTTCATTCAGAATCATGCGAAACCTCTCCAAAGCAACAGTCTGCCTGTGTAGATCCTTAACTGATTTTTCAATTCCTGAAAAAAAAAACCCAAATGAAACCCTAATTGATTACACATCTATCATCTATCCTACTTCTTAAATTTTTTTTAAAGTTTATCATATAACAACTTTTTAAATCTCTTATTTGCAACCAAAACAATTTTATAAATTAAGATAACCTTCTCGCTTCTTTAGCAGTAACCTTGATCCTTGACAGTAAAAAGTTTCAAGACATCTCTAGTCACAAGAAACAAATGTTAACAACTTTAATGAGCTTTAGTGTTAAAACCTCTCTAAATACAGGGAACCCTATTCCTCTTACTCTTGTGTCCTGTACAACACTTACCAGCATGTGCTTTATAGTGTGTTGGTTTATGTTCAGATTGAGAGGCAGTGCTTCTCTCACTGGCTGTTCTCTGTCTATGGGAATGGGATCCTGAAATATTCCAGACACTTAGCTTTACTTTACAGCTTTCAAAAAATTAGAATATGTGATAGTAAGAGTATTATGTCTATGTGTATTTATTTGTTTTGTATTTTTCGTTTTGTTCAATAGAATCTGAAATTTATATTAGTCAAAGTTTTACTGCGCAAGTGGATTGAGTTCTTTCTTATCTGTAATTTCATTGGTTCATATTATCCAATCATATTGAAGTTATATGTATATATAAGTTACCTATAATGCTAATTAAGTTAGAGCAGTATACCGTTTCCAGAATATACTATCCAGTCGATATCTGTAGCATCTTATAGTATGTAAATTTCATTTTATCTTATGTTTTACTTATCAGTGTAAATGTTTAGTCTCTGGTTTTATTTTAATTGCATTGTGAATACTAAAGTGTTTTTTTGTAATTAAAGTTAAATACTTGGAATGAGTCTGTTAAGTTCAAAGGATAGCTTTCTTCACAGTACGCACTCTAATTGATTTTTTATGAAACGTAAAATGTATTTGTGGTAACTTATAGCTAATGTCTCTTCCTTCATTTTGTCAGTTTTCTCATATAATGCATTATTTTGTGGGTCAATGCCTCTATATTCATTATAAAAATAAAGTCATTGGATACCCGTACATCTTCATTTTTCCTTGACTGCTCGGTTACATATATATAGGTATATATAGCATCATTTCAAGCTTTTTTGTTAAGAAATAGTACAGGTATATACAGCATCATTTAAATATACAAGTTTTTTTCTTAAGAAATTTTACTTAAACATAATTTGTAAATCAATAGTTCCTTGACCAAAATAGGCTGCTGCTCACCAGAATGTGTTCGTTGTCGACCATGGTGATGACTGTTGGGCTGCCGCTGTGGTTGGGGGGTGGATCCAGCCCTCTGGGGTGGTGCTGATGACACTGGGGGTGAGTTTCTAGATGTGCGTTGCTGCCTTTGAGGCTGTGGTGATTGCTGTTTGGATGGGGATGAATTTGAGAATGATGCCTCGGTGTTGGAGTTTGGTGTTGTCCCACTAGCTGCCTGTACACCAGCATTTGATGCCTGAACTCTTCCTGTCAGCTCACTGTCTGTGTTACTTAATGCAGAGATCTCTGTTTCTGTATAATGGAAATGTAAAGATATTGATATCCAAACTACTGGTATTAACCCTGCAAGAATATTGAAAATGTAGATTTGGATAAAGAGTACAAATGTTAAATTTTATAATCCAATAACACAGAAGAACACAGTACAGAGAATAAGATATTTTGGGTTTTTTTAGTTACTGGTAAGAAAAAATAATAAAGACAACTGTACTCAAATCTGAATGTGAATTTTATCCATTAACAATTTACAAAGTCAGTGAACTGGAGACATAGAACCTCACCATTGCCTAGGATTCCATTAGGTATACTGTCCTTGACAGGTATTCCATTAGGTATGGGGGAGGAGGTCTCTTTCTTAGGGGATGAAGCTTCTCCATCCTCACTTGCAGCCTTGGAAGAGGCCTTCTTTTTATTTTTCTTCTTCTTGGGTGTCTGCACAAAAGAATGAAGTTGACATCTTGAAATTCCATTTGTTTCTGTTTCATGTTGCAATAAGTAGAGGTGGGAATGCTTTTAAAAATGATCTTGTTTAATAGATTTGATGGTTCAACACATTATGGAATTGTTTTTCAGGTATGTCAAGCCAGTTTTCCAGATAAGAAAAAATCAATCATTTTTTGGTAGAAATAATTCCATGGACCAGTAATAAAATCATGTCAATATATTAATTACAACTTTCACATGCAAAATTTTAACTGATTATATACTGTCCCAAGTTTCTGTTTCTAACACTTTTTGCTTAAAATTTAAAAATCATAAATACATGTACCTTTGTGGCCAAACTACATTTATTTACTAGACTAAAAATGTTTCTCTGTTTTGAAACGCAACCTCTATCACTTCAGGTTTCAATACACAGCAACAAAAAACAAAAAATTCCACCACATATAAAGAGGGAGTGTGTGAGAAAAGTCTTTAAATTTTTGCCTAAAATTGAGTTCAATTGTTTTTCATTGACATGTATGTGTATCTATTAAGAAAAATGAACAAAAGTGATGAAAACAGTAATGTAGGAAGAGTTAAGTTATTATACATAAATAATCACTGAGCTAACAAACTATATCTTTATGCTATAATCGAATCTATACGTTAAGTCAACATTTTGTGACAAATAATTTAAAGTTAAGTTAAAAGGTGTAGAGGACCCTTATATGTACTTGTAAAAAGGTTGCTAATATCATTCATCATTACAGTTTTATTAATTCAATTTTCTAATGGTCAGCAAAATTTGCCATGTCATCATTTTTTATGTACCGGTAACAAGAATACAAAAGAAAAAAAGAATACATCAAGAGATAAAAATTTTTCATCGAAGAAGTATATATAGGACTACACACCTGCAAGCTCATAAAATCAATTACTTAAACTAAATCTAGATACCTCAAATTAAATATTGATCACACACACAATGAGTCTATCATTATGAAAATGCATAGTTTACGGGCTTTGAACACCTTTATGGTACAAAACATCTATCAATACCTTATTCCCAGACCAATGCCACTCATTTAGAGCTTGTTTTGCACCATCTGCAAAAGAAAAGGGTTTTTTTTTATGGATTAAGCTTTACAAGACAACTGATATATAAATACACGTATCAGCAAGGATTCCTTGAAAAATATGAATTTTATGATAGTAAAGATGAAGTTTCAGGTTGATGTGTGATATGATTTACTTAAACATTTAATATAACTCTCTATCTTGACAATTTTTTAATATAATCTAACAACTATCTAGGTTTCAAAACACTTTAAAAAATTCATGCTCAAACTTGCTGCTAACTCACTATCTCCCATCATAAAATCAATATCAACAATATAAAAAATATATATATATATATATAGATATATGCATTGCGGCAAAAAATGGGCATCATCAGAATTGATAAGAGAAATCATTACAGTGATATTTCAATTTTCTCTATAAACTATTAAAGCTTCTGTACTTGTCTACCCTATTTAAAGAAAGAAAATAAACTGATGATATTGATAGATTTCTGAAATTGGGTTAAATAATAAGTCTAAGATATGTAATAATCTTCAAGGAGCAATTTTGAACTTACCATCACAATTTTGAACTTACCATCACAATTTTGAACTTACCATCACAATAGGCCTGAATAGCCTTGGCAACATCATACTCATAGTACTGTAGAACTAAAATGATTTCATTGTTGCTCTTCCCAGTAATAACTTCTCTTACTGCATTAACCTGAAATAGCAGTTATATTTTTATTTTTTACATCATGTTAATCAACTCCTTTCTTTATTCATTTTTAGAATGTATTTGATTATTTATACAGGTCACACATAAATCATTCTATAATTGGGCTGCTATCAAATGCTAAAAAAAGCCCAACCACAACCTCCTCCCCTTTTGTTGGTCCATCTACCAAAGTTTTAATATTTTGACAATAACTTCTAAAACCTAGTAAGTAAACTTCTCAAGTCTGAAATGAACATTTAAAGCTGAACACTGCTCGTAAATAGGCACTGTCCACCACATTTCTCTCTCACCACCTTTATCCCTACAACCCCTATTTAAGCTGCAGACCTCTTGCAGACCTCTTAGCAGTTTTAAGTATTTTGCTGTAGAGGTCTCACCTGTGTGGACGTACATCTTGTCTTGCTGTGTTACTCGGTCGCGATGAAATTGTCAAGTATGTTTTACACACTGTTTTTTCAAGCCAGGAGAATACTTACATCAAATAAACAGGTCAATGCATTATTTACAAACATACAGAATATGTACATAAAATAAGAAATAACTGCATAAAACCAAAGACCACGACAGGAATACTGCATGTCGGCCACGAGTTTCAGGTGTGCAATCGGGTGTAACGAAATCGAAGAGTTTATATACCAGGTACCCGTGTGACGGTGCCTATTTACGAGCGGTGTTCAGCTTTAACTAAAAATATCCTTTCAGATCTGATGAACGTGATATAACTATATCCATGTATAATACCTCCATTTACTTGTATGACCATATAAATAATGTACTTGCATGGTCATGTTCAAGGGTGTTTCACAAATGTTTTTTGGTTTTTTTTTAATTACCGGTAATCTTTTTCTTTTACAGGTGAAGTGAACTGTAATATCTTTAAATGAAAATAAAATGTTCTTAAAGATATTTATTCTATTTTATTTTATCATATTTTTTACATAGAAGCATTGAACCACTTTTATATTTATATACACACCTTTTCCTTTATATTTTCTTGAGCTGAAGAAACCTCTGCCATTACTGCTTTAGTTCTTGTATCAAAGTGAATGGTTCCTGAGTTTTCTGAATAAGAAAGAGAAACTTAAATGCTCTTGTGCTGTCATTGTCAAGTTTTATAAAATATCTTTTAATACTGGTATATTAAAGCAAACATGTAGACACTATATTGGTCTTTAACATTATTTTTTTTCAAGGTTTGATTTCCATTTTTTGACATCATGAATGTTGAATAAATTTTTTTCATTTCATCTCAATTATGTCAGCAGCTGTTGTATTAATTCATTCTATGTAGCATGTAACATGATAAAAAAAAATCATGCTGCAATGTGTTTGCTAGGCTAGTTTTGTTCTAAGCAGCTTTATCTGACACGAAAGGGAGAAGGCCACCATTGATCATCACCATCCGGACTCGAAGGTCTTTGGTCTACAAACTCATGCATGCTAAATGAATCTATTAACGTCACTGCATTGATGGCAATATGCTTGTACTGGAGCTCTATCATTAAATAAATTATCAATCAATTATCATTCTCGGATCTTTTGTGATTGAATGATATTTGAAAATAAAATACACATATTGACCACAAAACTGTAAAATATTTGTTTATAACAGTTGCTTTTGCACATAATGTAAGTATGTACATGTAGTTGATATAGAATTTTTATAGATTGTTGATGGCTTAGAAAATACTCTTTACCATTTAGTTCCTTGATACAAAATCCTTTGAAAGATTTCAGAAGAAAAATCTTAAAATGCACCATTTTTGGTCATAAATATAATTATTTCTTTATAAATCTAAGATATTTTTGAGCTGCAAGTTATGTTTTCTTTTTTAATATCTATAAACAAAACTTAAGAGTTCATAGTTCTGAGATGGGTGTTTTACGTATACATAAACATGGCCAATGTGAGTTCCAAAATTTTTATGAATAAAGAAATAAACAATGTATATTTCTTTTTTTCACCTAAGCTAACATTGGTTCAGGAAGTTTTGGTTAAACTGATCACACCAATAGAAATGCTACCTGTATTCTGATATATATACAAGTAAACAAAGTCATCAACCAACCACAAGGCTGGGGAACCCACTACCTTCCTGATTAACGTCACTATGGCTATTGACATCAGAGAAAATAACCTACTTGCATAAAATATATACACACCGTTTGGAAAGAGAAATTTACTTATACATGTAGTGCCAACTCAACACTACTATGGTAATACAGAAAAAAAAGAAAACTTGCCACAAAGAACATTTGAGGTCAAACACTTGTAAAACTTATGTCAAGTACAAATTAATGAGTTGTTCACATACTCAAGAATGCCAAAGAAAAGGATCCTTGTACAATTTTCAACAACAACAACTCTACAAAAATGTTAAAAGATGCAAACCATACCATTTCCTCTCTCAGTAAAATCAAATGCAGTATGATGCTTGTCATTTGAGAACGTTCAGTTAAAAAAAAAGAAGCTAAGAGCAGTAAAATTCTTATCAATCAACCAAGAGAGTGCATTTCTGAAGAACAAATCATGTTACATGCACACAACATGGAATTTATTTCTCAGAAACTTTTTGCATCCTGAGTGTTTCACACATGGTATGGAGACATATTGCAATTTTATAGGATTTACTAGATTTTCAGTAAAACTAGTGGCAGATTGTGTTAGTTTTAACTTGTAGGTCAAGGTCAAATTAGTAAATCAGGTTACCGGTATGTAATGTTACAGTTTTCTGAAGAAGGAAACATACTGAGAAAAGAGTAATTCAGTGATGAAATAAGTATTATAAGTTAAAAATTAGTTTTCATGTTTCTGTTTCTTTTAATTGAATCATAATTTAACTATGCTGTTTGCAAAATGCAAATAGTCAACAATTATATTATTTCACCCATTAAACAAAAGATGCACACCACTACTTTTTTGAAGTGTTTTTCCTTACTTCACAAAACCACAGGCCTTGGCAATAAAATAAAAACAGTGATACCCATTAGGCCATAAGACAGTATCCATCATCAAATAATTTCAGATTTCTTTGTATTGCCATGACATACTGGTAAGCATTTATCAAATGCTGTGTCATTGCACTTCATCCCAAATATAAAGTACCTGTACTATAGCTTGAAATTATCATTTTGACATACTGACACATTTAAATTTATTGACAGTAAATGAAGATTATACTTCTCTTTTGATCTTTATAAAGTTCCTTTCATATACATGAATGCTAACTTCAAAATAAACCAAATAAAACTCCAGTTGTAATTAAATCTTGCAACTGCACCTTTGAAATTTAATTAGTTAAAGCTTTTAAGTTCTAAAAGTTTAAGGTGATTAGAAGGTTGATCTTCATTAGAACTTGGTCATTTGGCCTGAAAATCAATATCAAAACCACTTGTACATATATCTGATCAGAAGAAAAATGCCACATCATTTGTTTAACACACAATGATGGTTGTGCTAATTCAATGGTTATATTGATCACCTTGAGTAATATGTACGTCACTTCCAACCATTCTCTATGCATGCAGCACTTTTAACAAAAATCTTTAAAGTATTTATTGACAAGTAATTTGAAAAAAATTTGCTATTGGGTATGGTTGATTTTTCTTCATGAGAAGGAAATAAAAATCCCAAGCTGATCTTTGACATGGTGACAGCTTGACAGATAGCCTGCACAGCATACATGTAATCCAGATTTGTTTGAAGGGTAAGAAATATTTGTGTTTAGGCAGAGGGGAAGGCACAAAAACACACTTTAACGCAAGGCACAGGTAGCAGTGTGCTGTGTGCAGGAGCCAAAATAGAACACGCAAACGTATGATCTAAAGTCCAATTCACAGAAAAGCCAATATGTACACATGTAATGTGTCTCATGTACACAAGTCTAAGCTGTCTAGCTAGTATATGTACATAATAAATCACATAAAATTTAACAAGTATATCTACTGACTTGAATGGTTAGTAAGAATTGATGTTAAGAGTATAATTGATTTAGCTTGGAATATCTGCACTGATGTCCTTTTTTGTAAAACTACCCCCTCCCCCCCCCCCCCCCCCCCAAAAAAAAGAATGATAATCACTTTTTGTCTTTGAAAGACTGATTCTGCAGTGTAACTTGCTGAAAGTTAATAATATTTTATGGAGAACTGGTTTGTATGAAAAATTGTTATACATTAATGGCTGAAAAATTGAATCAAGCACTGTAAAACTAGAAATATGTCCATATGAAATGATTGACCCACCTTATTTATCATCCATTTGTATTGTAACTGCAACAGGTGTCAGTTAACAGTAAACTATTGTGACAGGAGATATGCAAATGCAAATTAAAGAAAGTTATAGACGAGGTCATATGGAAAGTCAAAGTTTCAAAATAACATAATTAAATTGCTTTCAAAATACATACAGTCAAACTTTGTTATCTTGAACTAGATGGAACTGTTTAAAAACTTCGAGGTATCCTAGTATTTGAGATATCGAGGGTAAAATACTTAAAAAATTAGTGGTTGGGACTTACAAATTATCCACTGTATTTGAGATATCAGAGTTCGAAATATTGAAGTTCAACTGTATCTTGTTAATATCAATTTTATAAAAATATCTTGAACCAATTATTAGAAAAGTAGCTAGATTCAAAATCAGGAATACTCTAACTGCAAACCAAGATCTCACCTCGACCATATGCAGTTTTGCTTTAATTTCGATGAAAGGAGCTTGAACAGTGTCGAAAAACTAAGCTAAAAACTGCAAGAATAGTAAGGTATATAAAGGTCAGAAAATTATGACACAGTTGAATTGCTCTCTTTGTTAGTCTAACTCATTCAATACAGTTAAAAGGTTTATATCATTAAAAACCACATTTAAAAAACCCAGAAAACATTAATTTCAAAATGTATGGTAGATTATGAAAGTCCAAGAATTTTGTTTTTAAACACCCCCTCTAATGCTTCAGATTTCAATAAACAGCTTCAAATAAATAGCCTGCAGTGATTTTGCATTACAAATTACAAGTACAATAAAGTGAAAATATCCAAATAATGCACATTTCTAAATTAAACCAGGTGTTATGAGATTTTGAAAAAAAATTATGTGTCAATTTCCCCCAGTAAAAAGAGGGGACATGTGAACCAATAAATCTTTGTATTTTTGCTTTATGATTTCAATTGTTATTTCGTGATACATGTATAGAGTTTTTATTAAGATAAGCAATGAAAGTTATGGAAACAGGGAACTTGGAAAATTAATAGAAACTAATATGTGACATATTTCTTTGATACTTAATACTTTTGATTAAAGTCAGTTTTTTTAAATTACAGTTGTTTTACAAAACCAACCGACCCAATTTTTGGAATCAGGTGACCGTGAATGAATTTATCTAAACCATCATATATTTATTTATTACTTATGGTTAAATATCTTTTGAAGTGTATGCAACATCTCAGATAGAATGGGTACAGACTGTGAACCCCATAACTTTCACTCAGCTAAATTATGAACCAAACATTGTAAATAAGTTAACAAATACGTTAAGAAGTTTTGAATCTTTTTAGGGGATTAAGACAACAAGAGTTATCAGAATAATGAACATCCTCCTACACTTCTACCCTATCAATTATTGAATGAGTGTAAACAGGTTACGTAAACATTGATGAAGGGAGTCAACATGAAACCGGTTTTCAATACAATTCTTTTTACGCTGCAGTCATCGCAAAAAACATTCAGCCAAAATATCAGCATATTTCAGAGTAGCAAAACTAAACTCGAAATAAAATTAAATCTCAAACGTGCGTCGTACGAATAATGTTTGCCTATACAAACTTGTTATGAAAAAGCGAAACACTGTTTCAAACAGACGATAATTTCTCGGTAGCTAAATCAACATGTTTGTGTAAGTAAACATCGGTTTTAAAACACAGAGATGATTCAATGAACATTACCTGATCTAACACCGTTTTTCCTTGCCATTCTTTTTATCAATTATCGCTTGTGATAGAAAGTTGCAGAGTATCGCCACTTTTACCGGAAGTGCTGCCTATTTCATTCGACAGTCGAGAATCTCAGTGGTTCCGGAACAGACGAGTTAGATTTCGCGCCAATATTCGAAAGGCATTTGTTGCATTTACAATATTATTTAAAATTCTTTGTCAGATTCTCTCATTTCTCTACCTTTTGTATATTAATTAACTGGTCATGGATATTTTGACAGCTAATATCCTTTCATAAATAATATTTTTTTCATTCACGTTGAATCGTGGAGTAGACTGTCACGAAACAAAGAGAAGTATAACTTCATACATGTAGCTCTGCATGTTATCGATAAATGACTTTGAACTTATATATTTGATTACATAATTTATGGGAAACAAACATAAAACTATGCTGCCTGTACGTCTATTTTTTAACTTTAATAATTCGGGTCTTGAAAGTCGTGTTAGTATTCATAGACTTGGAAAATGTGTTGGATTTGAGACACCTACTGCATGATTGTCACAATTTTGCCAAAAGGGGATTCACTTTTGGTAGAGATCAACAGGCACGAATCGTCGATAAAAACTTTTTGAAAGTGGGGGGAGCAACTTATGAAACTTTTATGAAATCTTGACGCGCAAAAAAAAAAATCCCGATCTTTTCCAAAAAATCTTCAAAATCCTAATTCGATGAGGGAGGGGGGTGGAGCGAGAAAAAGTGGGATGGGGGCCTAACCTCCCCCCCCCCCTCATTCAATTTGATTATTTTGCAATAATACTTACTTCTGAATCTTTATAAATTAACTTTAATTGAGAGTATTGTACGTTTACATGTACTTTGGATAATTGACTATAATCAGTCGAAACCCGAATTATAAATGTTTACATAAAAATATAGGTCTAAAGTCGAGGGTAAAGCGAATCAGCGCTAACGATACTGATATATTAATTTATTTTATGGACCCAACCATCTTTCAGTAAATACGGGTTCTGATAAAAATCAATGAAAATATAATGATTATATAATGGAAAATAATATATCAACTTATAAAACGTCAGAATATTTCCTTATAAAACTACATGTATACTACAAGTAGTATATTTTGTTCACTGTTTTATTTACATATTCGTGTTCATAAATATCTCTATTTTGAAACTACATGCATATATTTTGTATGTTTGTATATACAAACCGATCTACGTAAACTTTGACCTCGACCGACAATTTAAGAGACTCAGTAGCAAAAACAAAAAACAAACAAACAAACAATCAGACAATAAAACAAAAAAGAGCATACACAACTCACGAAATACAAACAATCTGCTATATACGTACAAAATTTGTTTAAATTGAACATATTATTCCCATATTTTAATGGCAGAGTGCATTTGGGAGAAAGAAACCAACTGCAATTGGAAACGTGGTAAGAGCGATAATCCCTCCTTCCATTGAACAAAGAATAACATCTGACAACATATACAGACTGGTATGGTAAATTTTACATAACACTTACTCATGAACGATATTATATGCGCGGATAACTACTGATATCGATCGTGATAAGGCGTGGGAGGGGTGTGGTTGGGTGGATTACATTTATCTGTAATGACGATAGGGTATATATATCCATTACAAAACAATTTCTATAACTCCTGTTGTCAGTTTTAGGACTGATGGTCACTGTATGCAGTTATTATTATATGGTATCATCGATTACCTATCGAGGGGGGAGGGGGTGTCGAAAAACACTTTCACTGATTGAGATACTGTGCATCCTTCCAGTATCGACTGGGAGATGGTGATTAGAGGATCCGAATTCCATACAACTCTTTCTGTGTTTGTGTAGAAATATGTTTATATAATTTTCACAACAGAAGCTCGTCTTTAAAATTCTGTACACCAAAAATATCGACCAACCAAATTTAAAGTATAGCTAGGTCTGTCTCTCGACCGACAGTAGAACGTTGTCATCGCTTTGGAGAAACACTACATATTTTAGGAAGACTGTCACTGTGCCGTTTAATTTTTAAGTGGTGGACTGAGGAATTTGGAACTGCGAGAAAGAGCAAACAGAGAAGTCTTTGATGATTTGTTTAGTTCATGTCGATAGGAGGGCGAAATGTATGCTGGCCATGTTGACATGTACCCGTGTATACCCGGATAAACAACGACAGATTAATTACAACGGCCAGGGTGGACAGGGTGCAAGGAACTCTAAGATCCTCATCTGACCTCGTCTTGAACTGAACGTATTTACCAACAATTCTTACGCAACGACCACCCCACCACCATCCCTTGAAAATTAAAAAAAAAATGCATGCCGGTTTCACGTTTGAAGAGTAACGTGTCATGGTCCTAGAGTACATATTATGTTAACAAGCATTCCTCGTTCTATTGTACAGTAGCGAATACACTTAATTTCTTTACACTGCACGATAACCTTTGCACAGTAACCATTGGAACAATTAATTAAGACAACCATCTATCTTATTAAACGAATGACAAGATAATGAAAATACTCTTATTTTTTTTTTTAATGCCAACATCAACGGCACTTTGTATATTTAATTATGGGCGTAAATTTCTTATATATGTAAATTCTATTTTTAATCCTTTAATAGCGAAAATTGGAAAAAAAATACGTATAGAACAACGACCAGTGTATATTATTTAAGAAATACACTGTATATGTATCATAAATGCGTAAATGATCATTAACATTAATTGTCAAATCGTAGGAACGTATAATGAGAGAGAGGTGCAAACTTGACAAACTTACGTCCAAGTGGTTACTTTCACAATTCTCCTGTATGTGTATAGGTGTAGTTAGTTAAATGTACAACTAGCACAATCGTTATCAAATTCCCGATTCAAGGTAAATTAAAACGAAAATAGAACTTTCGAATTTGTATATTTAGATAAAGATGGGTATAGGTTACTGGAATCCCCTCGCTCTTAATTCGCCATCGCCACGCTTCGTGTTGGCCGCTGAAACAGATTATCCTTTAAACTTTACCCTTTCAAGCGTTCAGAGATAACTTTCAGATTAATAAAAAGTCAATCCGCTTATGATAATTACGATGCACAAAAAATTATGATGTCAGCATTTTTCAAAATCATGTAGGTAAAAGTTTATATCTGCCCACGTAAATGTCCCAATATCGCGCTTATCTAAAGAATGGTGCACCTTTTGCGAAGTACTTATATCTATACCTACTGTATTTTGTCTACACTCCTTTCCCATGCACGTTCAAGTTGTTTAAAGGATATACCGGTATATATCCTTATTTACTTACGTATGCAATCGGAAAACTGCATCAACTAATATTATGAGGTTTAGGGATTAAATTTACCCCATAATTCAATAATTGCACGGATTTATCCAAAAGAAAATAAAGAAGACCACTTACATATATGTCTTTTCCCAAATTGACAAGACCTTGGTTGAGAGAATTAATTATAAAACAAAACAAACGCAGGAGGTGAGGAAAATCTATACAGATATATAGCTTATCAGCGGACTTTACTTTGTCAACAGCTGTGATCCCTCTATTGATAGGAATACACGACATATTCAATTCTATTATTGACCGGGGGCGTCCACCAAAACCGTTATTCAATACACAAATATTAATCCCTGTTTTGTGATAACAAGGATGATCGAAAGATTTGTTTATTTTTTAAGCGTCTTGCATAATGTGCAATTTTGTATATCGATTACTCAGAACACTTAAGTCATTACCTTATTCTAATAACGGTAAAACGTGCGAAGTTTATATCATGTAATATGAATAAATGCCGTTTGTCAACTTTGTCATTTACGTAAGTTGGAATCACCGAGCTCATAACTCTAATCCCGACAGATTTTCCCCATTTTACATCTATGGTATACTATTTCATAGACTACAAAATGGTATTTTAAAGTGTGTAGCAACTACATGTTGTATCCCGACTATAGATGATACATCGTCTATATAGTAGATCCTAGCCTGTACATATGATTGACTATTTGTGCATTATTTGTCATTTTTGAATACTGTCGAATTAAGATAATATAATTTATATTCATCATCTTTTTTGGGAAAGCAACGCATTAAGGCATGATTATACCGACTGTTTTATTTTCTCACAGTTGACAAATTATTCGTGAATCAGGTAGATTTCAGTAATATATATATTACAATCAGTATCTATTATCTTCATAACAACTATACATGTATTATGTAAGTTTTGAAAATAATGTTATCACTGTCTTCTTTTTTCTTCTATTTCTTTATTATTCATTTATCATACGAATACCAGTATATAGTCTGAAAACCACTTCAACAACCATATTCTTAATTAACATGACAACGTTAACTGTAAATAGTTTTGTGCATAAGGAGAACATGTAAGTTGTTAAAACTTGTTTCTAATTCTTTTGTAATATACAATAAAATACATTCCAACAAAATCCAAATCATTGTTGGATAGCGCGAATAAATGTACTGTACATTCCTTAGATTACGCGAGTACTTATTTCCGCGATCCCGCTGTTTTGTATCAATCGCGAGAATATAAAATCGCGAACGCGGAACATTCATCCACACTTCTTATAGTTCCCAACTTTCAGAAAATAATTGCGAGATTTTAAAATCCGCGAGGGGTGCTTCTCGCGATTTTACGCGGATATAAATTCTAGGAATTTACAGTATATCATATGTTCAATGTCATTCTCAAACAATATTATGCAGGTGTAACTCATCCCGACCATACCTGTATCTGTTGCTATAACGAACGCTTATTTGAATTTTACAGATTGTGCTATCATAAACAATTGGTTTCAACGAATAGTTTTTTTTTAAACTAAAAACAATTTACAATGCACTAGTAAGATTAACAGGTGACACCCAAATAGCAATGGATTTAAGATGTATAAAGTGTTGTTTTGAAAATATATCATAACATACATATATGGTTGTCCCCCCCCCCTTTCCAATCGACAACACAATATCATCGTTCTCTATTCGTTACACTGCTTTGAGCAGATAGAAAACCCGCCGGTTTCAAGATGCACAAATATGCAATGGCAGTATAAAATAGGTCATATCATATATATGTGCTTTATCACTAATCAGATGACTTTGTGATTTAAAAAAAAGAGCTTGGACATTGATCAAAATTCAAAAGGTATAGCATGTGCAACGTATGCATATATCATGTGACTTCGTTCATCAAACTCTCAGATTGCTTAATTGCTGCAAACTGAATACTCGTTGAAGCAATTGTAATTTAAAAATTGGGAGGATGTGACAATTCCTAAAAATTTCACGACACTTAATTATTACTCAACATTGTAGGTTAGGTTAAATTTCACCCATCCAACACACACACCCGAATTTCTGAAAAATGGCAAGAGAGTTCGAACACCGTTTGGTACAAAAAGAAAATATTATTCAGAGTTTATTCGGTTATCAGATTTTGTTGGTATATGATCTACTTCAGGCACGTAGCATCGTTTTTGAAAGTGTGGGGGGGGGAGGGGGGGGGGCAGACTCATCCAACAAATCTTGACAATCAAAAAAGAAAAAAAAAAGAAAAAGGAACTTCCCAAAGTCATGAAAATCCTAATCAGTGAGGGGGGGGGATAACGTAGTCTACAAATAACTCTAATTTCACTCTCACTTTCTTTTCAGTTTTCTACATGCTCCTAAAAAAGTGGGGGGGGGGATCCATGATTCAATTTTTATATGCAAATTTAAGAAAAATCTTTGCTGCGAGAAAAAGTACTCCCCCTGCCCCCTGATACTACGTGCATTTACTTGATCGGAAAAATACATCTTCAAAAAAATTCTCATCTGATTTTAGAAAATAATTTAAATTTCCCGCGCTCTGATTATCGGGTTGCTACGAGAGTTGCGGGACGTTGAAGATGCATTTTTGGTGTTAGCGAATTCCAATTCTTTTTTCGGATGTTAACTCCCTAATTACATATCTCATAACAACTTAAGTTTTTACACATGCGACATGTAAAAAAAATATAGGGTATGCAAGTAGAGTTCTCGTTATTGCTTAAGCACTCGCGTCAAACATAGCAACACGGCCATCTTTATTTTATTTACATCATGGCGGACGTTCAATAACAAGAAAAGCAGGTAAAAAATTTTAACTATGTATCATGTAGTCTCGACACGGTTCTTTTTGTTTGGTTATATAATATTTTGTTATAAGAATGCATTTAAGGTTCTACAAAATATTTACTCTGAATCGAATGAATACTTTACGAATTAAGGGACATTTCATTCCTCAGTTTGTGTAAACTGAACTCGTAAGGTGTACTGGCTATATAGTATATAGCTATATAAAATCTTGAATATCGGTTGGAACCAGGTACAAAATCAACAAATTCAAAGCAGATGCAAAAGATTGAATTTACTAAGACATAACGCTACTAAATCTTGTTTTCCTGAGAAGGGGTAATGAATTATAGAAAAATAACTTGACAGAAAGGGTTTAGATAATCCAGCAGTAATAACAATATTGACACATAGCCTCATTTGATAGATAGATATACATGGAGTGCAGATACCACTGTAGCATGGAAGTTAAAGTGCATATTGGAATACTTTTGTAACCCAACAATTTGCATAACAGTTTTCTTATTCTCCTCATAGACATGCCATCAGTGGTTGAAGTAAGTCAGCCAGTAGCTGTAGCAACAGCTCCACAGCCGATGAAACAATATGTGCCACAAATGACCCAGTTTTCAAGCATGGAAAAGACCAATTATCATGGAATTGAAGTTATTAATGAAATTGTGTGGCAAGGATGGGAACCTGGTAGAGAATACACAAAGAACATCGTGCTTAAAAATGTGAATGTGAAGACTCAGAAAATAAAATACAAGTAAGTTGTATTTAAAACTTCATATTTTTGATGAATGGATTAGCATTGATACTATATGGATCCCAATTTACTTTGATAATTGTAAGTGATATATAATGATAATTATTCATATTTTAAAATCATTACACTTACAGGGTACCCAACACAAGATTTTTTACGACACTGTACCCCAAACCTGTAGTGCTTAGTGCTGGAACCAGCTTTTCTCTGCCTGTTACATTCAGACCCCTAGAAAAAGTGGTTTATAATGACAAGATAGAATTTCACCTAAAAGTAAGTACTTGTAAATCATATTCATTAAATTACTAGTCATGAATATATTGTCAACAGTAATTAAAAAAATGTAACTGTTTTAACTTGCAACAGCTATTTCTTTTAATATTTTTGTCAAACCAAAATTAAATGTGCATGTATTTATCATATCATATATGTGGTATGTGTTTCTTTAGGATGGATCGTTTGAAGTTCCTATCAGAGCAGTCCTTCCACAGGTCGATATCTCAGTTCCAGAATTCTTGGACTTTAACATGTGTGCTGCCAAAGATGTAGTCCATACTGCATTTGAAGTCAAGAACACTGGGTATATAAACTATTTGATTAAAAAATGGCTGAATGAACTGAGGTATTGATATTAAAAGATAAATATTTCCTGTAGCAGCTTTTAGAGTGTGTGGTTTTATGTTTTAGGGACCTTGAAACAAAGATTGAATGGGAAGTGAAAGCACCCTTCACCATAGAACCAAGTGCTGCAATCCTGAAGTCTGGTGCGGTCAGACAATTCAGAGCCACATTCACTCCTATTGTAAGTTCTACTATCGTTTTCTAGGTACAGACATTAAAAAATGTTAAAAAAGTACCGGTAATTGTATATGGATTTTTAAATAGCAGATCTTGAATAATAAAATGCTGGATTTTGTTATGCAATGTATCGGGTAAGTTTGATTACTGTAAATCTGTGTGGAGCTAGTTAAGGCTGAATTTTGGAGGAGAAAGTATTAATTAATGTATAATATTCACTCACAAGTAATAAATTAACTAACTTACATTTCATTTTTGAAAGAAACATGTTTACATGGTGGAAATGACACCTTTACATTTGGTTTCCATATTGTATTACTTTTAAAAGAAACTACAATGTATTAAGTGAATACTTATAGATTGTAGACATGAACTGAAACAATGCATTACACCATGTATTTATTTATTATATTTCTTCACTCTTTTCTGCAGACTGCCTGTGTTTTCCAAGGAGAAGCAGTGTGTAGATATGGACCAGATCTAGTGCAGGGAAAAGTTACAAAAATGGAAGGAATAGGTATACGTTTAAAACAACAAAACACACCCATATCCTGTTTAATTATATTTATCATACAATGTCATGTATGTAAAAAGAATTTTGATTTTAAATATTTATAATTTTACAGGAAAATACCCCCATATTCTGGTATCTTCTGCTGGAAAGCCGTCGAACAGTTTGAACTCCAACAATCATGAAGCTGAAATTAAGTTCTCTCCTACCCCTGTGGGAACAACTATACAGAAATGGGTGGAACTCCATAACCTGGCTCCTGTAAGATTTCTCATTGTTTATGTGTACATCTACATATATGTATATGTAAAATGCAAGAGGTTTACTTAATATGATATATTTTTTTATGAGGGTGGTGGGGGGGTGGTATCCTTTTCACATATTGTGTGTGTGAAGCTTAATGATGTCAATCAGCTTTGTTTAGATAGACCTGTTGCAGCAGTTTTGATTGTACTGTTGATATCTTTTAAATGTTGGTATTTTTTTCTTTCTCAACAGGTGCGTGCTCCTTACAAGGTGCAACATCCCTCCAAGATGAGCCGTATTGACACTGTATTTGATTGTCCACAGAGAGAAGGAGTTGTACCCCCAATGAGCTCAGTGCGAATTCCAGTATGTAGTGAAATCTTTTTCAATAATTTCATCTATATTTTAAATGCATTGCAAAGAAAAATCACCTTACAGATGAGAATAATTTCAGATATTTACCAAGTATATGTACATAATTTTCTTTCTCATTGCAGGTTACTTACAGCCCAAACACAGTAGATACAACATCAACAGACTATTTCAATGTTGTTGCCATTGGTAACATCAGCAAAGCTGTCATCAAATGTGTCGGATCCTCTAAAGGTGCAAATATGTTACATGTATCAATAGTTGTAATATTAAAAGTGAAACTCGATGAACATTTATGTAGAATTCAGAACTACATTTCATAATCGTTTGTCTTTCAGGACCAAGTGTACATCTTGGAGCAAAGAGTGTTAATTTTATGCAGATCGACCTGGGAGGTGTGGGTACAAAGACAGTGGATATCGTAAACAACTCAGAAGTTGAAGCCACATTTCAGGTAATTTTCTGTGACAAATTGTAATAATCAGTCCAAATTTAATATGTTGCATTATCTTTTTCCTGTCAAGCAAATTTTGATGTACCTGATATGTAAACAATTGTTATGAAACTCCAATTGTGGAAAACTATAAATTTTCAATCTTTTCAAGAAAAATGGATTACCTACTTGTATTTGACATGATGATTACATATTCACAGTTCATATTTTTTCTTTAGTTTATGTTGGATTGCAATGAGAGTGTGTTTAAACTGGAGAAGACCTCCGGAGTGATTCGACCGAACACATCCCTGACCGTTGTGATGAAGTTTGTTCCACAGCACCCCATCAACTACTACAGGAAACTCACCTGTATGGTTCACAACCAGGTCAGACACTGTCTTCTTCTTACTAATGCACCGGTACAATACTTTGCTCATTAAAGTCTTGAATATTTGACCAGCCATCCTTACAAGAAATGATGAACAGCTTGTTTGTGTATTTTACATTTAGGGACCCTTGTTTTTGGATCTTCTTGGAACATGTCACTCAGAGCTTGTTAAACCAGCAGTGTTGTTGTCTAGGCACTTGGACAAATACAAATGTCATGTGGAGAGAGGTCTGTCTGTCTATCCACCTGAGGTAAGATTTGAATGCAGTGTGGATCTAGAAACATCTGCCGTTTGAGCTAATAGAAATGGAATGTTATAGATAGTTTAAAGTTGCCATTGTATTGAAAGTTGTATGACTCATCTTTCTTTGCAGCAACTGAATGAAAGCTTGAAATCAGGAAAGATTGAATTGGATGATGCTGGATGTCTTATGCTTCCAGAAGTAAGTTTCTGTCATGATTCTTTGAAGCATAACATCAGATCTTTTAAAAATATTTTATTGATTTTTATATATACCCCTGTAGTCAGAGTTAAGTTTATTTGCACTCTTTACTGTTTAAGGTGGATGTCCAAATAGTATTGCCAGATAGGGATAAAAATGCCCTGGTGATATGTGAAATATTTGATTCTTTGTTATTTGCTGTTCCTAGTTTTTGAACTGTTGAAATGTTATTCACATATCAATTTATGTATGAATTTGTGTTGTATTTTGTTATTTGAGATCCAATTTTTCTTAGCATCATCGCCATCAATAAAAAAACTAGCAGTAAAAACAATAAATTTACTTGTGCATCAATGAAATAACAATGGACTAACTTGACGGTAACTTGTGTACTTAGTTGTACATATACAAGTTTAAGAAACAGATTAGTTTAGATACAATAGTTTTATGACATTTGTTATATTTGATCCAGAAGTCAGAGACAGATACAGAGAGAACACTGCCCGTTGTCCCGCCTATGGATGAGTACTTCAACGATGGCTTCCACTGTGATATCAATGTAAGCTTTAATTTGTCACTCATGAAAACAAAAATATTATGACCATGTAGATAAAGAGAAAAAGAAATGGACCAAAAATTCAAATGAAATACATGTATTAGTAATAATTCATTATAATTTCCATAATTTAATTACATGTACCGGTACTATCGATATTTTTTTCAATGCTAACTATTGACATGAATATAAGTCAGTTGAATACTGTGTTTTATAATACATTTTCCACAGGTAATATGAACTGTGATTTTTTGTATTATTCATTTATTTATCAAAGTTTTAATTTTAATTGTAGAATTCGGTTCCACATGTCAGCATTGATACAAACATTGCAGACTTTGAAAACTGTTCTAACCTCAGAGTCATAGAAGACAAGGTTTGTGTATTCCCTGTTTAATTCCACAGGATTCCTTGTAGTAAGATAAAGGAACCATAACAAACAAAAAAATGGAAATACACATAATTTATTTGCTCATCCATATTAATAAACCATATTTGACTTTTGTTATATATCCCCACAGATCATCAACGTGACAAACCACACATATGGGAAGGTAACCATTCAGTGGAATTGTGGGAATGATCGGACCTTCTCTGTCATGCCAATGACCATGGACATCCCTCCCCTCAAGTCATGTGCTTTCCAAGTCACTTTCAAACCTGTATGTTTCAAAATTACTGTTCAAAGATTTCACAAGTAAATGTTGATAGATAGAATCTTACATGATAATTTGATCTATGAGAAAGGAAATAAAAGTCTTACAAAGTAATGTTTGTTTTCTTCAGACTGTTCCTAACCAGTTCTATGGAGCAGAATTAGAGTGCTTTGCGTACTACAAGAGTTTGAGGGATTACCGTCTGGTGGAGGACAACACCCACTGCCCCCCTTGGTGCCTCACACTCACCTGTGCAGGTAGATTGTCATGATATTCATTATAAATATCATAAACAGAATTTAAAAAACTTAATTATTGTATCTAAGCCATTATTTTTTTTTATATTACACTTCTTCGATTTTTTTGTCAAGAAAATTTTAAAGAAATTAAAAACAAGGTTTGTATGAGCTTTTTTGGAAACCTGTGAATTATTTTACTTGGTATCAACCTCTGAAAGTTGCATACATTCCAAATTACCAACAGCTATCCTATAGTCTGGTCATTGTTTTACTGCATGTATTCATTGTTTTATGTATTTATCAAACAGGTCAGACATTCCAGCCAAATAACGAGACTTTCCTGCCAAGGGTTTCATTCGACACTACACGTCTTGTATTCCCTGCCGTAAATGCTAAGGAATCTACCTACAGGACTCTTATGTTGACCAACAATGGCACTACTCCAATCCTGTTTGACATCCAGAAGGACCCAACAAAGTGAGCCAACTTGATTGATTTCTAGTAGATACCTTGGGAGGGGGAGCCTATAAGCAAAATAGCAATAACGTTAGAAATATTCTGAAAGTTTAGGTCGATTTCATAACAGTTGTATGTTCTTAATTGTGAATAATTTTATGATAAATTTTTAATGATACATGTACTGAACTTTCAAAGGAAGGCACACAAAAGTGAAAAAAAAAATTTTTCCTTGGGATATGTTGATGGTAGTGTTAGAGCTTTTTATCTTTCTGCTTTAGCACATACACTGTCAAGCCAGCTAAAGTTTTGCTGAAGGGACAGCAACAGATCTTTGTGGTGAAGATCACGCCCAATGAAGTGAAGCATTATAAACATGATCTTACCTTCAGACTCAATGATGATGAAAAATACAACAAGGTACATCACTATTCACTACAGATTCCAAATTTTAAGATTTTGTCTGATGTTCAATCAAAAGTAATGTCTGTCATATTTAAGTTTGGAAGGAATTACTGGTACTAGTAACGGTTGTGATATTGGATTAATATATAAATTAGAAGTTCTGTACAAAAAGTTAAATGCTTTGTTACAATATTTGATTTTTTGTGTTCTCAGTGTGTTGAGCTGTGGGGGTCTGCTGAATCCCCAGAGGTCATACTGGACACAGAGGGAGTGCTGTACTTCAAGCAGACTTGTATTGGGACCTCCACCACCAAGCAATACACTATCAAAAACATCTCCAGGATTCCACTCAGGTAAGGGTACACAATATTAATCAGCTGACTTGGGATTAACATATAAAAACTTTGATTAAGTATTAATTACTTTTGTAAGCATGTTTGCAACAGCATTTTCTTTCCCTGTTACAGATTTGAATGGAAAATGGTTCACAAAGATAAACAGATTTTGTCCGTCAACCCAGCTTCAGGCATCATACAGCCAAACGAGTCACAGGTACTGATAACCATTCAATTAAGATTACCAGTAGTACTTGTAATACATGGAGTTCATCCTCACAAAATGTTCTATTTGGAATTCCAAATTAACAGTATCAGAGATAATTTTTAAATCTATAATTTTTTTTTGAAAATTTAAATTTTCCTCAAAATTTAGTACTTATAGTTGATAAATAATGTGAATTATATACATGTAGTTGAATATTGCCACTTGTCTCAACAGGCTCACACTTGGTCGTTTGTTCCCACTGGTGAGGAGAAGTATGTCATGAAGCCCTGCCTGATTGTGTGGGGCCAGGGATTCCACAGCTCCTCCTCAGGGGGCAAAAAGAAACAGTTCTCTGTCAGGGCCATTGGAGAGGGCTCAATTGGAGACATCAAAGTATGTGATTTCGGTACCTTTGAATCAAGCAGTACCAAAAACATCTCACAATTGAAAAAAAAAAAACTAGGCTTCCTCATCGATTGTGACTTAGTGTAGTACATGTATAGAATTATAAATTTGAATTATTTTTGATGTTTGAATATTTCAAATCTTTTAAATATGTAACCAGTGGTGCATGCTGTTAACACAGAAATTCAAAAGGTATTTATTTGGAGAAATCGATAAATTTATGTAAGAATCAATTGATCATTATTCTTTTGTTTTAGTGTGACAACACGTACCTTGACTTTGGTGATGTGGTGGTCGGGAGCTCCACCTCTAAGATGATCAGTATCACCAACAACAGTAGCTGTAGTCTACACTACAGTCTTATCATTGACCAGACCATGGACGGCCCCTACCCAGAGGAGATCACCAAGGACGATAAACTCGGTAATTGATATAGGTGTAAACAAATGCACTTGGATACTGTGAACATATTAATATTTAGAATGTTTAGTATTTGGGGGAAATGAGTTTAACAACAAGTTGGCGGGTATTTGATTTTATGAATTTCTGAAATTTGATATTCTATCAGTTATGTGCATTGCATTTAGTGATGTATATAAATTATCAGACACTGATTTCAACCAATATTTTTTATTGAGATAGATTTCAAAATGAAGTTGAATAAAAGAAATAGATTTCAGTGTTTTGTTTTACTGATTTACTGTTTTATTTGCCTATAGCCCTGATACTGGACAGAACTGAGGGAGTTCTGCCCGCCAGATCTCGACATAGTATCCTGGCCACCGTTAAGCCAATCAGGAGGGTCAACTATCAGTTTGCCATCTCCTACAAACTCATCACTCCTAATGGTAAGATTTCATTGTGACATGAAAGTTTCAATATGATTATGAATATTTACATTGTATCTTTATATTTGACATTTGATTTATGTTTGGGTAGGGATTATCAGTACATGTATATGTCTTGTGAATAAAAACAAAGTCTTCTGATGAATCTATTAAACGTTTTGACAGGTCAAGTGGTTGATTCCAAGGTGCAGGAGCCCCAGCACTTGTGTCATGTGCTGACCACCGGGGTGTTCCCAGTGATGGCGGTCAGTGACGCCCGCTGTTACGGCAGCGCTGTAGGCATCAGTAAAAAACAACTCTGGGCTCTTTTCTCCCTGGACAAGTATGTACTCAATCAAGCATATTGTAACTGTAACTCAAATTGATGGTTTATATATGTGATCTGTTCACTGAAATATAGATGTAGTTATTCAACCAACTGAACCCCTGATGCGATTACTTACAGCCTGAACCTATGCTTGGACTCTGATCCTTCTGCTGAGGAGCTCAGATACAGTGTGGCCACCAGACACAGGTATAAACAAGATGACATAATATCTATTTCATGATTACAATGTTTTTACATCAAATTATGTCGATGGTTTAAACATTTATTCGATTTCTATGGTATAGCCATGCTAGGAGACCCCCTGTGTACACCAGAGCCATCATGGACTTCAACTTCAGTGCCGCCCCACTAGACAGTGAGCCATGTGTTGTGAACCTCATGTTTGAAAACACAGGAACTGTAGCCACAGAATGGTAACTAGAGATCCTCAAACAAAGCTACAAAGAGAATTCTTATTAAGGAATGGATTTGACAGGCCAGAAAAATGTAATATTCTAATTTCTTTTTCTCCTTGTAGGTCCTTTTTGTTCCCAACTGATCTCCAGTTGGAGTTGGAATACTGGGCAGAAACTGGAGAGTTTGATGAGGATGAATTGCATGAGGTATGTTAACTAGAACATTCACTCTTTGATAGAATTTAAACCTGTCTTTGATTTGTTTTTGCATGCGGATGACTTATCCTATATTCTTTATATTTTGTGTACAGATGAAGGTGATGGACAACAAGCTGTTCTCCATTGATCCCCAGCAGGGCAAGCTGGAGCCCGGGGAGTGTAAAACGGTCAGCTTCACCTACAGACACACCATGGCCGGCACAGATAGACTGCCCGTCCTCCTGAAACTGGCCAGGGGCAGAGAAATCCTGGTAAAGGCAACATTCTGTCACGCAAGATTATTATTTGAAACGAATGTAGCTAGCATTAACTCAATGAAAAATAAAATTCAAGGTAGATGAGAATTCTGACAAAAATGTTATAAGAATGTACTGATATATTATACACCTACAAATTTTCATGTATAAATTGTTTTCTATCACATTTTCAGTTGAATTTTATTGGAGTCACTGTTGAACCAGAGAGGAAGTACATCCATTTCCCTTCCAACAAACACATGTTTACGCCTGTTGCTGTTGGTGAAAAAGTCAGTCCCAAGCAGGTGTATGAACTCTATAACGGTGGTGCAACACCTGTCAAGTTCAACTTTGACCTTGCACCTCTAGAACTTCTTCGTCAGGTAAAATATACTCTCATTTCCAAGGTGAAATGCATAAGGATTTACCAGTTGCAAATACTTCAATTTTCAGAGAAGATTATTTCTCTACTAACATGAAATAAATATATATTGAGTTTGTAAGATTTTTAGTATTAAAAATACCTTGTATTCTTCAGGAGAACTTTGACCAGCCTGTCTTTGAATGTCTAACACCTGTTGGAGAAATTCCACCTGGAAGATCTTTCTCCGTGGAATGGAGATTCTCTCCCATAGAGGCGAAGACATACATGGTATATTTTTTACCTTAATTCTACCTTTTATATGTGACTTTGTATAATACATAAATTAACTATATATAGGCACTAGGTAATATGAATATTATCCGCAAGCTCTTTTTTACAAACTTGTTTTTTTGTAGATTGACGTTCCAATCCATGTCCACAATGGGGACACAGCTATAGTGACATATACAGGTGTTGGGTTTGACAGAAGGGTGATGGGAGACACCATGCCAATTACTGACCAGCAAGATCTGACCGGTGTCCCGGGGGTCCAGAGTGTTTCTGTACCTGGACAGGTAGGGAAATTTAGAGATTTGACTTTATACTTTTTCTGTATTACACGTTTTCCTTCATTTCGTGTATAGGCAAAACCATTTTGTTGATTTGAGAATGATTAATTTGATTTTTTTTGTCTACAGTTAATGTACCTGTCACAAGAAAGAATTTCTTTTGGAAATCTGCCACTGTTTAGTCGATCAAGGAGAATGGTTTTTGTGACCAACAAATCAAAAGATCGAGATGTCTCGTTTGAATGGCACGTCACATCCCAAGCTGATGCTCAAGTAAGTTTTTAGAGGATCTCATGATTGGCTGTAATGGTTGTGTATTCTGTGTGTAAATGTGTACTGATCTTCTTTCTTTTTGATTATTTATTCAGTAGTTGTGAAGATTTTTTTTTTCTCCTCTGTATGCATTTATTTTGTTTTCAGTCAATTCAAGATGTAAGTGTTTACATATGGTATAAAGATGTAGCTGCTGCATCCAAGGGCTGCTTTAACTTTAGAATGATATAATATTTAGCTGTAATGATGGTTAAATATTTTTTTCACATTGTGCTATTCTCATTTTTATTTACAAAGAAAGTTAAAAAGGTAAAAGAAAAATGTTTTGTCAGAACAGTTTCATTGTTGAAGTTCACATTATTTACAGGTAGTTCATTGGTTTAGTTTATTTCCACCTAGTTTTTTTTTCTCTTTTTGTACATTGCTTACAATTTCTATTTTCAAATGCTTAAGTTCCAAGGAGCATTTTGGGAAGAGAAAATATGAGTTACACTGTAGAGTATTTCACATAGACTCAGTAGTCTGTACTTTACTCAGAGAAATCATTGCTTTGGGGTTTTGTGGCTTGTTAGTGAATTATTAAGAATTAGAGATGACAAAAATCTGATTACAGTCCTCTGACAATAAACCTCCCAATCCATTTTCTTCAGTATCTGTCCATATCTCCAGTCCGTGGATGGCTGTCTCCAGGGGAAAGCCGCATGTGTCGTGTTGTATTCATCGCTTGTGGGGTTCCATCGTTCTATGATCTGGATCTTGTTTGTGAAGTAAGTTCTCCAACAGCAATAATAAAATGCTGAATAAATATTTTTCATTGAATGTCAATATCTGACTTATCACCTAAAATCAGAATCCATTGGAATATTTTCCACCACTTTATAAAGTACTTTGCATTCTCTCAGTTAGAATCTTCCTTTCCTCTATTTTCAACTATTATAATTTTTTTTTTTGATGAATTTTAAGGCTACTGATGAGATGGAGATGGATAAATACAAGAAGGAACTTGCTGCTTGGGAAAAAGAGAAATACAGACAGAAATATGAGTTCTGTATCACTGAAAACGATCTGGATGCAGACAAGAGGCTGTCTGATGATGTTGAAATTGTGGTAGGTGTCATTTTTGACAGCAAGGAATACAATTGTCAACAAATGATATTTTAATACTGAAGATGATGGCTGTTTGAAAGTGTAACGCCAAAATGAATGAGATTTATATATGTAATATGGGTTATAAGGATACAGGTATTTTAACATATTACTTCACAGGAACGTCCTTCAAGTCGTCTCCGATCTTTGGAGGAGAAAAAGATGGAGGTAGAGGGTGAACTCACAAAATATAAGGTAAATGTCCCGTACTTATCAATATATTGGTATATTTATACATGTATAACATAAATTAAAAGTAACAACATTTCAGTGATATAGTGGGTTTTTTAAAACTGATTTGTGTCTATGTACTTTGTATAGACCCTCCCACCAATAAAACAACTCTCTCCCGATGAGAGGAAGGCCTTGGAATCTAGGAAGAAGAGGAAAGAGAAAGATATGTGGGAGAAACCCTCTCCTCCTGTGCCCTTCCTGCTGCATCTGGGACTGACCGCCAGAACTCATGACATCAGGGAGTTCCAGGCTACCTTCCCAGAGGAATACAGCAACTATTTTGTTGACAGGTCAGAATAGATCTTGCTCCATAACCAGAGTTATGTCCTTTGGCTCAGTCAAAAGTCCCAACTGTGGTATTCATTACATGTATGACAATTTGTGTAAATGTTTGTAGGTCACTGAGTGAGAGGGCCAGCAAGGCTAAAAAGCAGGCCCTGGCCCAAAGTACTTCAACCATTATACCCTGCAGTACTGGAGAGGCAGACGTAATATCAGGAGTACTTAGCAATGTTTTGAGGTCAGTCTTTTTTTAATGTTAAGAAATAAATCACATGCTTAATTTAATTCTTGCAATTGATGACTTTTTGATATTGCTATTTAATTTATGGCCAGGGAAAATGGCTTAGGAATTTGAAGTCACTGTTTTACATTTCTTTTTTTTTTTTATTCAAACAGAGGTCTATTGGATGACTCTAACTTCCATGATGCAGTGAAGAAAGTCATTAATGATGACATTCCTTATTATGCTCAAATTGGTGAGAGACCTGCTGTAGCCCCTCCCATAGAAATGAGGGCAGGGCCCAGTGGGAAGACAAAATCGGTTCAGGAGGAGTCACCGAGGGAGGAGATGAGTCGGGTGTCGTCAGCCACACTCCCTGTGTCTCCCGAGGCCACGCCCCCTTCATCAGCTGGAAGCAAGAAGAGTCAGAAGAGTGAAAAGAAGGTCAGTGGAATGTCATGCTTGAATAATTTCTTCTTTGGTCTTGTATCAACATTGTCCTTTGATGGTTAAACATATGGGAGACATCAATCTCATAATCTGTTCTTGTATTGAAAATTTTTAAATGCAATTGAATCATATTGATTTATTAACAACTGTATTAATGAACCAATTTATGATTTTCTGCAGAAGTCAAGAAAGACGAAAACACCCCCCAGACACACCATGGAAGAGATAGAGAAAGTGAAGAAAGAAGGGGCCAGGATCAAGGAGAAACAAGACATGAAAAAGTATGTGTTTTTATCTATTGTTTGACATAATAGAGACAGAGATTCCTTAACATTAAATGACTCCGACATATAAAGCAGTCGAGAGCTGAGGGGAATATGAAAATCCAATAACAGAGATTAAATATACATTTCATTAGTTTAGTGTCTGGAGATAAGAAACTTGATATTTAATTTTTGTTCCTGCAGGCTACCCGAGTTTGGCAATGTTGCAGAATCAATAATTGAGAACACAATGTTAAACATAATGACAGAGGCCCTGTCAGAGGAATTCAACATCACCGCTCGGCCCAGATTTATAGCCCTACCCAAGAGAACCGCTTCAGCCAAGAGCCGACAGTCGTGTCAAAATAACAACAAGAAAAACTAGAGCATATTATTCAATTATACAATGGGATCTTTTTACTGTTTATAAGGGGTTAATGATGTGCACTTCTGATCTATGACACTTTACTTATTCTGATGTGTTGCTTGATTTTCCTCTGAAGAATAATTGTTTTTGAGTGAAAGAGAGAAGCATTTACCTATATTGTTATATCTAGAAGACATTATTGATTTATATTTATATAGATATGAATGTAAATACAGACACTGTTGTTGAAAATCTTTAGAAATAAGCATTTTCCTGTTGAATGTGATATTTTATATTGAAGACAAGTTGTAAAATTGTTGAACAATTATGAATTCTACTCCGTCCGTTTTTTTTCTGTTTGTATGATATTTCAATAAACATGTGATATCATAAATATCTATTTTCTTCATTTATGTTGAATGTTTTTATTCATCTTTTTTGTAAAGCCGCTTTAAAAATTACACTAGAAGAAATATTTTGCAATCTGAAATTTAATTCAAAACAATGTTTATAACAAACATATGATATGTCTCTAGATATTGATGTATAAAACAAAATAAAATTATTTTTAAACTTCACAAACATCTCACACCACATTCTGTGTGACTTGATAACTGCCTCAATAAGAAAATTTCTAACAAATTCATGATGTCCGAAAATGCCTGAGAATGATCTAGACGTATCACATTTATTAGACTGGTCACCAATTTATTTCATGGCTATCTGCAAGTTGTGCAGCTCCTCAACGTTCCCTTCCTCAGAGGGGCTGGGTTTGTGGTCGTCTTTATCACCCTCATGCTGAGACACACTGCCCTCCGCTGGCAATGGTTTCTGGTCCTTGGCTTTGTTGCCTTCACCTTTCCCGCCGTTACCACCACCCCCAGTTTCCTTTGATCCACCGGTTTTCAACAATGCCCTGAACTCTGCCAGGTGCTCGGCTTCATCCATGATTTTCAACAATTCTAAAAAATAATAAATAAGAGTATAATGCGTACGTCCTAGCACAACCATCTATGTCATTACTTTCAGATCGTTTTAAAATGTTTTACAGTATTTTCACTCTTTAGATTTGAATAATTTGACAAAAGATTTAATTATATAAACTATAGGAAATATAAATAACTATTTTCCTTTTGAATATTTAGCTCTCATAACAGGCTGTTTCTTTTATTCTTAATACCCCTACAGTCATACCCATATGAAACGGCAGAAAAAATTGGTTCAATGTTATAGAATGACGTCAGTATAACTAGAGCCTCTCACACGACAGTAGTTTATTACAGTAGTACCTTTTATTGACAGCTTTCCGTCTTTGTTAATGTCCCCAAGGTCAAGGAAACTCTGCGCTGTGTCAGAGGCCTTCTTCAGCGGGAACCTGACCACAGCCAGATAGAAGCGGAAGATTTCATCGAAGTTAAGCAGGCCGTCCCTGTCCATATCGCCGAACTCCAGCATCGCTGACGTCAGGTACTCGTCATCAAAGTCGTCTGCTATCTGATGATAAAGATTAAGTCCGTCGTTACAAGAAGAAGAAGAAAGAGCAATCAGAGCAGTTTATTGATGGGTTTGCATCCCATGTCCATTTATCATTTACTTTTTCTCACCTCGAACAAAATGTTTTTTATCAATTCATTTGAATACCCAAGGGATTTTGGGAAATTGTGTAAGGTTAACTACTACGACGGATTGGGACAACATATTATTCGAGAAGAGATTTTGCTAAGCGCTCTGCACCGTTGAGCCATTTAAAAAACCGATACTGTTTGTGTATTATACGTAAGCGAGCCATTTTTGTAATATAATGAAGTTAAATAGAACTTCACTAAAATTCTGAAATAACTAAATCAAATGATATTTGTTCACCGCTTGATGTAGACGCACGTATGTGCCTACGTTAGCAATGTAAAGGCTATATGTTTACACTTTTCATCCATAATTCAGCTTCTTATGTTAACTAAATCTGACTGTGGCCAGGAATATACTAGTAATATGTTTATCAAATATGTTTTGCTCTCTTACAAATTCACGGAAAGCCTCATTGTTCGGCACATTGATATAAGGTCAACTTGTCGATCATTTTCAAGAATTATTTAAACTTTAATTGCTACACTTCATTCATAAGTAATCTGTAGTCATTAAAAAGATAGTTATCATTCTATACAATTGTCGCCTCTTACCGTTTTTGTCTTAGTTTTCTTAGGACTCTTTGCTAGTTGTTCCGCTACGTTAGAACCTTTATTCGAAACCTTGTTCTTCAAGATGGCAATGTCTTCTGCCAAGTTTGGCGCAACTGTAGGGGCGCCCAAAACTCGAACTGTGCTCAAGGACAATAGAGATCCAAATATTACGAAAAGGCAAGAGGTTTCCATCTCGTTGAAGACACGAAGGAGGAAAAGTTAGTCCAATGTAAGAAGAATAAGAACAACTTTTGAATCCGGGTCCTTATTTCTAAGAAATGGCAAGCACCAAGTCCTGACAATGCGCAATTAACGTCATTTCAATAAACGAGAATTCACGATATATACCAAATGTAGATGAAATGACGCGATTGATTATTTATGAAAAGCTGTAATTTCAATATCGATATGGAGCCGCCATTCAGAGAAGAGGAAATACCGGGACTATTCAACTACCGATGGATCAATTCTGTGCACGTTTAGGATAGAGCAATGCAACAATTAAGAAAATTAAAACGAACAGGCAAACTACCGTACCTCCCCGAGGAAGCATGCGAAGGACCCATCACATAATAGGGAGCGCCCCCACAAGTAACCTTTGTAATATTAAAAAGTTCTAAAATAAATAATGTATTATGTCATAAATATCTTTAAGTATCTGTTTGGATAGACTTGCATTCCAAAAAAAACGAGATACTGCGTCATTCTCATACTGCACGTGTACGTTTCTCGCGTAATTAATTTCACAATTATACGACATTGCTTTGCGCTGGTTTTGGGAATTTTGGGCACTGTTTAAGTATCCATTTCGTATATATCCATAGTCTTTGGAAAACTCATTTAGGATTGATTACTAGACACAATAAAAAGACACAACTATAATGAGTTTGAAAATATATTGATTCGCCTAATGAAAAGAGTTTGAGGTGTACACGTCTAGTAATAATGAGGAAAAGAAGAAAGGAACGAAGCTATGTATAATTGAAAAGCGGGTGGTATCAAAGTGAAGAACTGGGCCATAAAATCGTATTTCTCCCATAAAAAGGAACTCAATACACAATGATAAAGGTCGCAAAACAATATCTTATTACATGTGATATAAGAGAAAATGAAACTCAAGAAACAATTATTTAAAAGAAGATACCCAGGGTATTTTTATGGTTTCACACATACACAGGATTCACATATTGGCAATTAATGATTTAAAAAAAGAACATATAAAATGACAAAAAGAAGAAGAAACTTAATTCATTTTATTTTCCTGTAAAACTCCAGATTGTGACAAAATTGTCACTTTATCCGATCAAAGCATGAACCAATACGCCGAGGATTATCAACCCCATTAACACAGCACTTGTCCCAACTTCTACTTGAAAAAAGTGTGAGGTATAAATAATTACATGTAAAAGTTGCAGTAAAAAGTCTGAGGTATAAAATAATTACATGTAATAGATGCAGTAAAAGTGTGAGGTATATTATTTTTTTACATGTAATAGATGCAGTTATAAATTAATTACATGTAATAGATGCAGTTTACAGTGTGAGGTATACAATAATTACATAAATAGATGCAGTAAAAAGTGTGAGGTATAAAATATATACATGTAATAGATGCAGTAAAAAGTGTGAGAAGTCTATGTCTAATATTCATCTAAATCTGTTTATTTGTTAATTATAAGTTAAGATGACCATCATTACTACAGCAGTACTTTTCATATTACACATTAAATCGTTATACATGTACAATTGACCTATCTTTTATTATATGTGGAACTACTTTCAAAGTAGAAAAAATTCTAATGTTCAACGGTATTAAACGGTTTTGTTATTTTGTTTTTTCAAACTTGATTTGTGTCTACCAAAATTGTGAATTTTAGAAGAGACAACCTTGCTTATTATAATTATGCACAAACGTGTATTTTGTAAACCCAGGGTTACGAAGAAATGTTTTTAAAAGATTGAATTGATTTTCAAAATTTCCTCTAATTTTTTTTTTTTTACCGAGAAGTGAGGGTCATGAATATTAAGATGAATTTCTAGAAATAAGAGAGAGAGAGAGAGAGAGAGAGAGAGAGAGAGAGAGAGAGAGAGAGAGAGAGAGAGAAAGAGAGATTGAGAGAGAGAGAGAGAGTGTGTTGACGTCTTCCGTAGAAATTCAAGTTTATTCAAGATGTTGAAAAGTTTTAACATGGGGGGGGGGGGTAGACAAGTAGACAACGATATCATATCATTCCTTTCCTGGTCGTTTAGTCTGCAGATACTAGTATGTAAAGTTCGACTCAATAATATCTTTTATCAAAACAGCTGTCCTCATCCCCATGCGTACATATACATTCACATCTTGCAAAATAACACACTCGCATATGAAGACCAGAACCCCCCTTATTTTTTGCTCAGAGAAAATAAACATATGTGGGCAGTTACCTAGCACTTCAATATTCAGGTCTTTTATTTGTTTGTCGCAATGCATAATTGATGGCTATTTGATATTGATTATGTTATAGATAGTAGACAAAATGGCGGTATCATATTCACAAAAGTCCCAAATATCACCTCACTTGACTGATAATGTTGTATAATGCAGCATTTAAAAAGCCTATTAAACGCCTGAAGAATTTCAATAAAAAAAAATATCCATCGATCAAAAACCTATCAGGAAGAACTCTTTGAATGCACACATAGACCTGTAAAGGAACTCAATATACACTTACTCTGTTAACCATCGATATTAAACTTTAATAAGTTTTCCACCCCGCGGGAGAGCCATCTCTTCGCCTAAAGGTACCTTTATTTTGTTTAAAGATATTTCCAAAGACACCAAACCGATCTGTCAACACATACATGTACATATATATTGAGACAAAATATTATTTATCATACTTTGAACATGTATTCAATGTTGTATCAGACAGTATCAAAGAAAGACAATGTAATATTACGTTAAGGTGCAAAGAGAATTTGACATAAATAAAGTAAGACTTAGAACAGAAATACTGTTTAATCAATCGCATAAACCGTAGATTTCTTATCAAAACCGCGAAGTTAAAAAATTTGCTCTCTTTCCCTAAATAAAAAAAATCTCGCTGTTCATTATGTAAATTGGTATCAAATAAATAAAATTCTATATATAAGTATATAGATGGTGTAGAAAAGTGAAAAGTAAAAGTACAATATCACAATTAATGCCCTGATCATTCTCCCATCACATGAGACCGCTAGCTGTCATAGAAATGAAATCAGCAATATTTTAACATTCACAGTAGCTTTCAACAAAATCAAAACTCTGCAACAAATGGTAACAGTTTCATTCGACAACACGACTGATCGTTGCTCCGCAACAAGCCCGTGATCGATGTCCTCAACAAATCCTCGTACTCAGCAACACAGTCTTTTACTGTCCTCAAAATTATTTAGACTCACTAGCAGAGCCGCATTTATTAGCAGCAACTTTTCCGTCGCCTTTATTTTCTTTATAACTGAAAAAAGACAAACAAATACATGTATTACAGGACCTCTCTGCACGGCACACATTTGATTTGCATACATTTTTCCCACAGAAACAAGAAAAGGTGAATTTCATTCATTGGTATTTTGATGTCAAAAAACCAAAATAACCAATATATCAAAAAAAATCTTTAAAATTATGATAGAGTATTCTAAGACCGGTATAATTATATACTAGTATGTCTTACTATATTTATAGCTGCAATAATGTTGCCTCTCCAATTTTTTTTCACACCCCCCCCAAAAAAAAATAGGGAGAGGCCTAGGGCTACATTATTTCAGCTGATGTCTTACGGTGGATGTTTGATACTCACATTCAATATGCAGTTTGTTTTCAACACCAATAAGTTCGTCTCCATTATGGTAGGATTTCTTCACAATTTTTGCAATAATTTCATCCTCATTATCTTTCACCTGAATTTTTAAAAATAGCTCTCGAAATGTATATGTTGCATACTAAAAAATATATTCATATTAAAAAAATACCGATTAAAAAGAATACATTTTAATTATCAAAACTTACATAAATTGCATAATCCATGAAAAAACCAAAGTACTGAGGGTAACAACAGTCGTTTGTGAACGTAAATATAACGTCACCAGCGCCATCTAGAATCTCAAAGCTCGGTCTGCAGCATGTGCGTCTGAAAAAGATTTCATTTCACATCGACTTATTATGATTAAGGCTTATAGAATATAACAAAAAAATAAACTGCAAAAAGATTTTAAAGATGAGATTTATTCGGGTATGAAAGTAGCCAGTAATGCAAAAAAAAAATTATTTATTCAACGAACGCTACCCTAATTTTCGCATAAAACACGAAAGAGAGCGTTTTACTGATCATATTCACATTTCCTCTCAATCATCGTAAAATATTTTTATAAGTGAGTAAAAGTACATAATTGATCTTTATTGTCAATCAATTCCTTAAATCAAAGGAAAAACCCTAACTTTCATATCTGGAAGTTAACTAAAACTAATTAGAAGTCTGACGTCAGTCATTGCTGTCCATGTATTCCGTGCTCTGATGTAGCTACATTGTAAGTTCCGATCGATCCCGAAGTAAATCACGCACAATAACTATGCCAACATTTTCTACTTCATAAATTTTTCATGAGGAATTGTAAGTATATAATTTACGTATAGGTACATGCAAGTCTTCTCTCACCGATAGGCATCTCCAAATAAGTGAAACATCCTCGAGCGGACTCGAAATGTCATATAATCGACAAATCTTTACTAATAACAGCAATTTATTCACCTTTCTCTTATAATGCCGAGTTTTGAAGGAAGTGGGTAACTGACGTGGAGTTCCGGAAGGTAACACGTGGTAATACAGCAGCCCCGGAAACTGATTTCTCTACGGACCGACCCTACTACGTCATTGTCACTAAAATCATGCAGTCTTGACGTAAAATCACGAGCAGATCCGAGGCAGGGACGGTATAAACAGACGAAAGCTGGGAGAAAATACAAAAGATACCTATGTAAACTACTATCTCGACATTAGTTATTGTTGCTTGTTTAAATAATTATTTCATAAATGTATGTTGGGTATCAATCAATTTACGTGTCATCCATAAACATGGTATAGTTCAAGACATTTTTAACGATTTAAAAGAATGAAGACAACATATATTTCTTTATTAGAGATATATATTTAAACTAAAACAGCTGTTTTGATTCAGTGTAAAAATCTATAGAATTTAATGATGCGATGAAAACCTTTATCATTTGCAAAATTCACGGTTTATTTATGGCACGCCAAATTCACAAAAATGAGCTAAACATAGTTTCACATTTGATAAATTAGGTTTATCGACTGTAAACTATAATTTACGAACCGCAAACTATAGTTAACGATTCGGTAACTATAGTTTTCATCTGTAAAAGTATATTTAACGGTTGTAAATTATAGTTAAAAAATTGATAATCTAAGTGTATCTGTCTGCAAATAACGTAAACAATAGATTTTGCTGATAAATGTAGATTCACATCTGTAAACTATAATTTGCATTCGTTTACTATAGTTAAGAGTTGTTAATAATAGTTCACAATCGTGAAACTATATTTATCAGATATTAAATGATGTTTTGCAATCGCAAATGGTTGTTTTCATTGTTAGATACAGTTTTACACTTCTGAAACATAGATGATTGCGTTAACTATGGTTTACAGATGTGAAGTACAGATTAACGGCGTTAAATAAAGTTTCACACATGAAAAACTAGGTTTATCGACTGTGAACTATAGTTTATGGACGCTAAACTATAGTTAACAATAGTTTACGAACCGTAAACTATAGTTAACGATTCGTTAACTATAATTAACGATCCGTTAACTGTAGTTTTCATCTGCAAAACCATATTTAACGAATGTAAACTATAGTTTACGAATGATAATCTAAGTTTATCTGTTTACAAATAACGTTAACGATCGATTTTGCTGATTAATATAGATTCACATCTGTAAACTATAATTTCCATTCGTTAACTATGGTTAAGAGTTGTTAATCATAGTTTCACACTCGTGAAACAATATTTATCAGATAAACTATGTTTTGCAATCGGAAATGGTTGTTTCTACCAGATTGCGGCCACCATCAATCACTGATGACACTGCCACTGTTTTCTACGGAAGCGTATTAGTGCCACATTGTAAATTTTTCTTTCTTTAAAATTCCAACTTTAAAGTTGATTTTTCCAACTTTAAAGTTGGAATTTCCAACTTTAATCTTGGAATTTCCAACTTTAATCTTGGAATTTCCAACTTTAAAGTTGATTTTTCCAACTTTAAAGTTGGAATTTCCAACTTTAAAGTTGGAATTTCCAACTTTAAAGTTGGATTTTCCAACTTTAATCTTGGAATTTCCAACTTTAATGTTGATTTTTCCAACTTTAAAGTTGGAATTTCCAACTTTAATCTTGGAATTTCCAACTTTAAAGTTGATTTTTCCAACTTTAAAGTTGGAATTTCCAACTTTAAAGTTGGAATTTCCAACTTTAAAGTTGGATTTTCCAACTTTAATCTTGGAATTTCCAACTTTAATGTTGATTTTTCCAACTTTAAAGTTGGAATTTCCAACTTTAATCTTGGAATTTCCAACTTTAATCTTGGAATTTCCAACTTTAAAGTTGATTTTTCCAACTTTAAATTTTCCAACTTTAAAGTTGGAATTTCCAACTTAAATCTTGGAATTTCCAACTTTAATCTTCTGTTGTTATTACGATAAGTTTTTCAATTTCAGACGAATTTCTTTTAATAAGTGATCTTTATTAACGCCATGTAGATACAAATTCCAAGGCTTTGTTTTGATCTTAATTGTCTCTTAGTGTTCTTCTTTCTAATCCTGCATTTAATTAACGACACCCTCTTGTTTTACATATTAAGATAACATTTATTTGATTCAAAATTATTTCGATATTTAATATCTGATACTGCATACATTTAAATGTTTTAATCTTATATATATATATGAAAACTTCTAGTTCAGACATACACCACTATAAGTTTATGCACAGTTTGCCTGTAATATAATGTATACTGTTATATATATATTCATGTATTTGATTCAAAATTATTTCGATATTTGATATCTGATACTGATTGTATTTAAACGTTTTAATCTTATATATTTATATGAAAACTTCTAGTTCAGACATATACAACAATAAGTTTATGCCCAGTTTGCCTGTCATATAATGTATACTGTTATATTTACAAAAAAATAAAGTCAAACAAAAAAGTTGGAAATTCCAAGATTAAAGTTGGAAAAATCAACTTTAAAGTTGGAAATTCCAAGATTAAAGTTGGAAAAATCAACTTTAAAGTTGGAAATTCCAACTTTAAAGTTGGAAATTCCAAGATTAAAGTTGGAAATTCCAACTTTAAAGTTGGAATTTTAAAGAAAAAAAAATTACAATGTGGCACTAATACGCTTCCGTAGTTTTCAGTGATAATTATAGTTTTACACTTCCGAAACATAGATGATCGCGTTAACTATGGTTTACAGATGTAAAATATAGATTATCGTCGTTAACTATAGTTTTCTGTCCGTAAACTATAGTTAACAACCGTTAAACATAGTTTATCGACTGTGAAACTATGTTGTGAGTTTGGCGTGCCATATTTATTGATATTACGTTAATAAATATCATACTCTGTATTGATAAATGTGTAAATGATAATTAACATGTTTATATATTGTTCTCGTGTGTAGGAATACATAATATGAAACGTTTATTTTAAAACAATATTCAGATTCCGTTGTGTGACCGATTTTGACATTGAAAGATGGGACAGAAAATAAAACGTTGGAAAATAAAACGAGCATCTAAAACACGGTCACAAGTACATTATCAAGTACATGTAGTACCTTCTCGGATCTCCAACAGGACATCGTCCGGCGAGTCGGTCTCGTCATGTACCGTGTAAGCGCCTCGACCAATACAGCAAGGACAAACAACTAAGTTGAAAAAGAAGAACGATCGTATTATTGCAAAATATCGCGACCAACATCTAACACAGTGGCGTCGAAAGCAAATTGAAAGTAAGGAGGGGGGCTAGACCTTATCAGAAATCTTGATAAGCTAAAAAAAAAGGAGAAGATAATAAGTATGATTATGTCTAACTTCGCAAAAGAAGTGGGGGGTGGGCTAATTCCCCCCACCCCCCACCAAGCCCCCCCCCCCCCCCGGTTTCGACGCCTATGTAACGAATTCCATGGCAGCTGAGATAGATTTTATATAGAAAAGTAATGTTTTAACTCACGTTTTAAAGCAGAAATCTCTTGACTCAATATGACTTTATCCAGTTTTTCTAGTTCCTCTAACACAGGACCTCGCTTGGTCCTCGTCGGCCCGGGGGTACCGCCTTTGTCTGGGGGGCCGGGCTGAGCGGAGGGCTGCTGGGTGATGACAGGGTCATCGTCTGACACGTTGACTCTGGACATCTCTTACCATAGCGTTTAGTGGAAGATTCAACAGCACCGGCATGAAATGTGCATTTATTTTGTTTTGTTGATTGACAACAAACGGGAGGTAACTCTAAAAGTACAACGGCATTTAAATCACAAAGCAATAGGAAACGTTTCCTATATAAAAAATGTGTAAAATCATTCAAACTCGTGTTGGTAAGGACGGCATATATTTATTTACAAAATGACAATAATTATTAAGTATTATATAGCTATTCTTACGAAAGACGAATAGGGCCACATAAAAAATTATTTTTATCTCATAATTAGTCTTTCGTAATTCTAGATAACCTCTTTGGAGAGAAAAGTTCTGTGTAAAATTGTATGCAATTTTAAAATTGGATCAAATCAAAGCTTAACATTGAACTTGATTTCTTCACTAAATGATTCCCCGAAATAAGATTTATTTTCACCCGAACTAACTATTCTTATAAAAACCAAATTGACAATGTTCATTGAAAGGCAAATAATACTCCAAAATAATTTTTTTCATCCTTAACTAACATTAAATTGATGGGGAAATTCAGAAAAATTTAAAACGCTTTTGATGATGAAAAAATCGTTGACTGAGGCCCTAGTAAATATAAGGACACTACTCATACCAGAGAGAAGTCAGTTTGTTGACAATCGATACACGGACGACACAGATGGCTGTGTTAATGGTCGTAGCTGTCCAGCTTCTAGGGATATTTGTGTCCAACGCAAAATGTCTCCAACAGGTAAGAGACCTCATTGCTAACTTAAAATTTGAAAACGTAAAGATTTACATGACTTAATTTAAAAAAGTTTCAGCAGCGTTTCAAGTTTTCTACGTTAATTCGCGGTAATCGAATCCAACCAAATATAGAGTCGGTTAATGTTAATTCAAGAAGACATATATCCACAATTATACCATACCCCCACAACAATAACCCCCACCCAAGACTTAATGGCTAAATGTTGAGAATTTAGATGTTTTAAAAAACCCGTCAAGCTTCTTATCATACAAAGTATACAACAAGTCCACTACATTCTGTAGTCAGTGCGTTGAAGTTCATATTTAACTGGAACGGAAAGATCAGATTAATGATTATCATGATAAATGAAATAAACTTTAATGAGGATCAAAGAGGCAATTATGACATGGTAAACACATATTTTTTCAGAAATGTAAGACTGCATTATCGGATTGATTTTGGCCACGTTTTTCTTTGTTTGGTTTTATATGCAAAGAGTCTTCGTCACATATTGCAAACGCTCAATACAAAATCGACCACGTGACAATAAAAACTATTGGCGTGATTTTGAGAAAATTGAAGAAATAACGACCAGCTCATGTAATACTGAGTAATAGATTAACGCTCGTCTTTGATAAATATAGTTGACTGTGAAAATTTAAAGTTTGTAAGAAAATATTAACAACACTTGATATTTTTCTGCTTATGTAGATAGAAAAGGGCGAAACTGAGACTCTATCCGTTGTAGTGGATTCCAATGCACACAGACAAACAGACATTATACAAATACTAGAACCACCCAAAGTGATAACAGACTCACACAGACTTCAAATAGCGTACCACTGTAGCAAAAACAAGGTATTCGGTATAGAGGTAATCTCCAATACAGAGACACAGAAAAAGGTTCGACTGTTCCATAAAGCATGGAAATGTTCTAAAACCGAAGAAATCAACAGAAAATTGACTCTGTTTACAAAATTTCCACGAAAATACGCTTTTCAACCGGATTTTATTCAGAAAAATTATGAGTTTTTGTCGGAGACCAAGGTTCGAGTTTGGATTCTGGATGACTGGCAGTGGGAAACTGCACGACGCCAGCATGACGCATATATGAGAGCGTTTGTAAAAGCCAGCTATGTTGTCGAATATCCGCCACCGTTTTCCAGACCACGAAGGAATTTTGAAGATTTCTGTGTTTCATGGATAACTCGGATACTTCTTGATATTTCACAGCAAAGGATTCCTAAATGTCCCCATGAAAAAGGTTCCTTTACAATGCATTCCCTTCTTTAAAAAAAACAAAAAAAAGAAGAACGCTTTTTATCAATAGGTATCTATTGTCTAACGGTAAAGTAATTCCAGAAACAACTAAGTAAATGCACAAAGTACAATAAAATTATGTTTTTCAGAATCCATTGAAATTATCCAATTCCCAGCCGTCATGACTGGTTTGTCGTATGGTATACTGAGAACCTTCCAGTCCTTCATCGATCCGGGGCTCGAAGCAAAGAGGCTGTCAATGCTACACCGCCCAAGGTATCATTGACAAAATTGGTAGAATATCTTTCCCAAAGGACTCACAAGATTACCTTAATTGTTTTCACATTTTATTATTTATCTATGAATCACATGTGTTTGTAATTCACGAACTCAAATGAAATGGTATTAAATGAAGTGAAAACATTGATATTAAAGGTCACTATCTGTTGTGTGTGGTTTTATTTTAGAATCACTTTGTCCGTTTGGCTGTATGTGTTGGAATATTGTCAGAGGGATCTCTGCAGCATCATCGTCCGAATGAACAGGACCGCTACTTATCTAACGCCAATGATTTTTCTAACCAAAGATGGTAAGCAACCGATATAAAAAGGCAATACAGCGTTCATTGCGCAATTGTCGAAAATCTTCGACCTCATGTAGGCTTGCACATGCTTACCTTAAATGTACAAGACAGGCAATTGATTTCATTACACTATGAGTATATATTAACATTGTACATTACAGGAAGGTTCCATGTTCAGATCTCCCAATCGCAAGGACAAGATCTAGCCGCGCTGACCAACTTCCACGTTCCTTTGCACCAGTGGTTCAGATTTGTCTTTACCCTTGATAACCAAATGGTAGAATTTATTCATTTACAAGGGATGCTGTAATAACTACAATAGTTTTCCAAATTATAGTCAATGATAATAACTATAATATTATTCTAAATGAAACTTGATGCTAATAACTTTAATACAATACCAAATTTAACTTAATGCTAATAGCGATAATATTCCAAGTTAAAACTTAATGCTAATAACTATAATACTTTTCCAAATAAAACTTCTTGGATTTTTTTTCAGTGGGCATTTACATTTAATTATGGACCAAAATTTAACATAACTTTTGAAACTTCTTATCAGTAAGTAAAGTGACGTCTTTCATGTTAATATGATAATGTATCTATCTTTATACATATTTTTTATCACATTTTGGTCATTCTGATTTTTGAAATTTTCTTTAAAAAGAGGAAACCTAGATATCATTACATATATCGTTTGAATTGTATGCATCTGTAACGTTCTCTTAGCATTCCGGGATCGATGTACATGGACGATACAGTGGGGTTTCTTGTCGTTGGGGGGATGGAAGGCAGACCGGCCTTTAGAGGGTACGTCGGCCAGGCTACTTACTTCAGGAACAAGATCGTGTCACCATCACAGGTACGTCTCTAAATCTCCGAACAATCCTGATCCATGTACATGCGCAGATCCATAAAATTTTTTTCGGGGGGGGGGGGGTCCGACGGTTGTTTGAGTTTGCCGGGGGGTGGGTGGGTCCGAGGCATATTTTGACCTCCCACTCTAGATCCACGCATGGTGTACTTAGATTATATAAACCAACTTATGTATAAATGGTAACGTTTTGCTTGGCTTGCTTTCCTATCGTAGATGAAGTGAAATTGTAATGATTATACCGTAATATGTGTTATTTGGGTTTGTTTTTTAAGATCTTATTCCCAGACCCATTACATCCAATGTTCGAGCTCCAGTTGTCCAGACGAGAGGACAAATGTTTGGCTTTTCTACAATGGACGAAAGAGAGACTCCAAGTCAGAAATCTAATAAGGCAGCAGAAAACACAGAGAAGTACGCTATACTTATAGAGACGTTTTAAGTACTGGACAATGTTATAGGAAAATAGAAAAACATTTACGTCTTCAAAGTAAAAAGTTGATGGTTTTTAATTTTCCTCCAATTATTGATAATCGAGTTTGTAGCATTACCGCGCGATTAAAACCTGCAAATACATGTGCTACATAAACTTCTATAATTTTGAGAGAAAAAAATATCAAAAAGACACCAATCACAAGTTTTACATACTTTTTTGTATTGCAGAAAGTTCGTTCAATTACTTTGCTAACATTTATCAACAAACGAGGAAAAACGTGGTACAACACAATACCTGTACCTACCTGGATACACCTGTTCCCAAAACTTACAGGATACTGGACAGTATTCTAAGTCGTTATCAGAATATCGATGAAATCGACATGAAACGAATAGGAACACAACTGTTTGCGGTTCTTACGAGTAAAATAGTATGTCTTGAAAATATTAATATACTCTGAAAATAACATTCAAAAATTGTATTTCTAAAAGATTGTTTATTTCAATAATTTGATATAAATATATATCTGTCTGTCTGTCTGTCTGTCTTGAATTGTAATCAAATGTTTTCTCTCGTTCAGGACTCTGATGTCACTCGAATCAGGAAACTTTTCCCTGCACTAAAACAGAGCTCCTGCCTAGGAGACAACGACGCGATGTATATGGTTGCTGTGATCCTCAATAACGGGTTTCTGGTCAAAGCTGATGAGATGCAGGTCTCTACCATCTTATTTCTATGTACATACCTGTTGTTTGTTCCTTCATACTTCCTTATTGGCATTTATACCATGGTTATACTCTGACAGGCTTTGGCGTACCTGATGATGGCAGCTTTGGACAATCATAGACTATCGTTCCTGGCCATAGGAAACAAACACAAGAATGGTCTGGACACAGTACCAAAAGATTTAGACCAGGCTTACAGTAGGTGTTTATCCATCATAACCGCCAATTGTACCCCATATATTCGCAAAGCTCTTCTTAGCACTGGGCCAGTGATTTAACTTTGGTGATATCCTAACCATATTCTTCTGATATGTTTTGCAGTGTATTTCAAATATGTGGCTGACACGACGAGAGAGGATCTCGAAAACCATAAAGAAACTGATGTAAGATATTTCGCAATATACAAGTAATAATCTTATCTTATATATATTTATTCACGATAAAGTCAAATCATATCAATACGTATATTTACCAAACCCTTGTACACATGAATGTCTGACTGAAAGATTTATGTATTTTGACAGGTGCTTACCGAATCAGTTCGTTTAACCGATGACGTCAATCTAAGAGAGCAGACGGATGAAGATGGAGACGTTTTCCATTGGTGGATGCACCAGGCAAAAAGAGGCGTGCTAGCTGCTCAAGTAAAGATGAATTTACACTTGTTAAGGCATATTCCTCCTACTCCTACCCTCCAAAATAACCAGACTGGTTTGATAAATGTTACATTCTAATAAGAAAGCAATACACTGCATTTGAGTGGTTGTTGCACTCCCTTTGTTTAAAGAAGATTACTGAATCCTATTGAATCACGTGTATTTGAAATTTTTAGCAACATGTTGCCCGTATGCTGTTCTGGGGATCACAAGGTTTAAAGCGTAACATACAAGCCGCCGTGGAATATTACAAAATGGGGATCGAATCAAAAGACCCCGTTGCCATGTATGATTATGGAATCCTGATGATGAGGGTCAGTAATAGAACAAGCTGTTAGTGCAACATAGGTTTTAAAATTCTGAAGCACAAACAATAGATTAAGTTCACCTTTCTCCGTTTTCCATCGTAGGGACAGGGAATGAAGAAGAATGTATCAGAGGGATTATCTCACATTCGAAGATCTGCAGAACAGGTCAATTGATTTTAACATTATTAAGAAAAAAAAACCAAATACCGTATATTTTAAATCATCAAAACCCTTCTAAAATATCTAAATTTTGATTTACAGAAAAATCCAGCAGCACTAAACGCATTAGGTTGGTATGCCATGAACATGGACCGAAATTACACAATGGCAGCTTCATATTTTGAAGAATCCTACCGTTATGGAAATCCGGATGCCGCTAATCATCTTGGCTTTCTTCATTTACATGGATATTATCCAAATAAATCTGCAGATCCAGTAAGAGTGAACACATTATTTAACACGTTTTTCTCCTTTCAAATAAATTTTTTCATAGATCACCAATAAAATCTTTTGTTTTGATGTTTTAGGATCTAGCGTTGCAGTACTTTAGTTACGCTGCCGCCCGGAACCAATTTGACGCTGGGATAAGTTTAGCGTACCTTAATCACAAAGGTACTCCCCGGACCAACAGAAGTATAGAAGTGGCTGTGGAGTATGTTAACCAACCTTTTGGAAAAGTTTATCTGATAATTTCAGTCATTGAAACTTTAAGGATGGTCATTAAAACCTTAAAATATTTTCAGATGGGCTAGATTTATTGCAGAAAAGAATCCCCATTTAGGGATAGTCCTACGATCAGCTCTGCAGGCATACAGACACGGTGACAAGTGAGTCCCAACCCACCTTTATAGAACTTAGTGAAAATTTACCGTAAAAAAGGCAGAACTTTTTCTTTCACTCAATAACAAAGACTGGCATGATTGTCTTTGTATTTTTTTTAAGCTTTCTCGCCATTTTGTATTACATGATGGCAGCCGAGGCTGGGATAGAAGTAGGGACTTTTAACTTGGCCTGGTTATGTGAAGAAAACAAGGTAAATACAGCATTTCTTTCACTAAAATTTCATTTCATGTCCGTTCCGTTGCTTGATGTGTTCGTCGTAGTATTTGTCTTCAATTAAGACCTATGGAACATTAAAACTTAAATTGTTTTATGCGCCTGGGTTAACAACAATGGGGTCACTTTGTTAAGATCAGACGATATGTACCTCAATTTCATATAACTTTTTCCATTTTTACTGTGACTTTTTACATAACTAAATAAAAAAAATTTCTCCAATCGTAGAAGAGCACAGAAAGGGATGGAAGCCAGAGTTATTTATATCGGAACTCTTTATTACGAGGAGATACAAACAATATGCGTGTCGCCTGACCTTAATTGTCTTTTTCTTTGTCCTCCAGTATTAGTTTGAGCCTATATGTTGGCTTCCGTTTGAACGGTTTCTGATTTGAAATTGATTATTCATCGGGTAGTCTAATTAAAACTATCCCACGCGTTTTATTTTTTGTTATGCTTAACACAGGGACTAATACTGATTAGGATGATGCATCAAGTTTTTGTCAAATGATCTCGATTATTTGATTACCAATCTGATATGCTGGGAAAACAGCTTATTACCCTATTAGGTGTATACCCTAGTTTAAACACTTAACATGACGGCAAGAGTAATAACAGGTTGTAGAAAACACATATAATAATTTTTTAACTTGAACAACAGTACATGTTAATTTGTTTGAAAATATTGTAACAACTTCAATATATACAACAGCAAGTATCTTCTATATCCTGCTGTTTATTTATAATTTTCTTATGATCAGTAAATGTATAGCATGTATATAACATATTTAGTTGATCTGCAATTTTTTCATTTAAAAAGCGTATAGTGTCTATGTTCAACGCAGTCAATTTTAAATAATGAAACGAAATATGAAATCCCAAACCCAAACGTTGATGTTTTGATTACAGAATTATATATAATTTGACGTCACACATATACCTCAGACAGAAAACCAAAACAAATAATATGTCGACATAAAGGGCAGTGATGTTCCGGGAAGTTTTATGGATAAAACAAGAATTTCCTTCGTTATTTTAGCACATTACACTATTAATAAATAACTCATTAATTAACTTAATACAAGTATAGTTTTCTTATTAGAGAGGTTTTTTAAATAAATTTATCAATGAACTTGTTTGAATTTTTAGTTTCCGTGAGAAAAGTGTTATTTTGGATTACCAATCTGTTTGGTTGCACCAATATGCTGGTAGGAAAACAGCTTATTATCCTATTAGGTGTATACCCTAGTTTAAACACTTCGGCAAGAGTAATAACAGGTTGTAGAAAACACATATTTATAATTGGCAGGATGGAACAACTTCATTCATAAACAAAGACTGTCAGTGGAGGAACTATGACTTAGCAACGCACAGAGAACCCCAATTCGTCGACTCTTATGGTAAAATACTTTACTAGGATTTAGATCAGAATATCCTGCGCTATTTTTGTTTGTTGCAATTTATCTTAATACGGAAGAATTCAAAATAACTTATATCTGTATGTTATTATCATTGTGAAAGTGGTTTAATTAAAAATGGATCACCTTTTTGAGGAAATAATGTTATTTTGGTATCATATAAGGTATTTTTCTGAATAAGGGAATATTTTGATTTACGTTTCTCATCCATTGATTTGATCACTTCACGCCAATTCAGCATTTATCAAAATGGGGGATTATCATTGGTTCGGCTGCGAGGGTCGCCGTGACGTGTACCAATCCGCGGAATTTTATGCTCTTGCTGCATCTAAAGGAGACCCACAGGTAATAACCAAAAGCAGGCCTAGTTACGGAGGCAGGATGGTCAACGAATTAACCAACAACTCTGTCTAGAATTATTAGATATGATTTTTAAGATATTATTTAGTTAAAAAAATTTCCTATTTCAGCTTTAAAATTTGAATAGTTTTCTATATCTTTATATAGAACTTTTCTTCTTTTAAAAGGATATCAATTTAGTCTGAAAGTAGTCACAAAATCCAACCCTCTAAAAGAAAATGGTTTTGAATGGAATAAAAAAATCCGAAATACCTTTTTCAGATTAAATAATACACTGTCACTGATGCATTTTACACAAATTTCTAGTAGAACACAGCGCAAGCTAATTTTCATCAGGTCAATGTCATGTATGTATTCACTTGACCAACAAAATTGTTCAAGCATGTATACACTTGTTTCACCAGCATTCCAATAAAGGATTGTCATTAAGTTTCGCAACGTTATATTCATACATATACATCTGTAAGACCAGGCTTTCATTATGCGTTGTAGGGGATATTCAATCTGGCATATTTATTAGAAGAAGGTGTAGACATCTCGCCACAAATCTGGCGAAAATTGGGAATCCCAAGACATTTCCAATCATCGAAATCTATAATTCTTCACGAATTGTATTCCAGGTATATATTTTCTTGAGAAAAAAATGAATTAAATATATCTCCCGTTTAAAGCTACATGTATTGCTATACATACATATATGTCTCTTTTTTTCCAAATACTTCCACTTTGATTCTAGATGTCGAGATTCCCCGCGCACGGAGGCTTACATTCCCTGTACAGTGGCCCAGTGTCGAGTTGTTCTGACGGGCATCTTGCAGAAATATCAATTTCCCATTAAGGTTCATTCTTCATTGAAAGATGTATTATAAGTACTCGAAATTCCGTACCATAATTTGTTTGCATTTATTAATTTCCATTATTTCTTTTTTTTTTCAGATATCTGGTTTCATGGTAGTATTATCATTGACTATATATAGTATTTACATTCTTAAGTCTTATTTATGGCGTAGGCCTACCACGAACCAAAGTATTGGAGACTTATGAAATGGACCAAAAATGAATAAATTCCTTTTTTATCAGATTGCTATTTGTTATATATACGTAATTCATGCATGTGATCCTGAAACATTGACAATCCTGTGATATTTATCACTCTGCTTCCTCATAAAAGTATTACAGATCGAGAAAACACTTAAAATCAACAAGTGCTTATCTCTTTATTATATTGATTGATGTATTTAATCATTATTCAGTAGGGACTTCTGCAAATATTACTATACTGAAAAGAAAGTATAGTTTATTGCACTTAAAAGGCCCATATAACGCCCTCGATCATATTGTGTAATGTCCTTAACAACCAGAACAGTTTACATGTATATCTTGTGCAAGATATTAAGGAGGCTGGATAGTTAACAAATAGCCCATCAGATCTACTTTAAATTTTAGATATATTTTTTTTATCCATAACTATAATAAACTGTTATTTAGAATAAAAATGTCCAAATATTTTAGGTTTATAATTTGAATATTTTCCTACATCTTTATTCTAACCTCCACTCCAAACGAGAATAATTAATGTAGTCTAAAAAGGCCAGGAACACCAAAGCCTTAAAAAATGGACTTTGTATCCTTCCTAAAGAATGGACCAAGAAACGGCTACGGTTAAGACAGGTCATAATATTAATGATTTTAATATTATAATATTAATATTATAATATTAATATTATAATATTAATGATTTTGTGAGCCTTCTTGTACGTGTTTGTATGGTTGGATCAGTGGTTCTTTAGAACCATATTTCTTTAGACACCCACCGTATTCAAAAGTTCCTTCATATAATGTCCTCTCTGGAAAGACGTGCCCCTGTATTAAAAACTTTTAAATCCTTAACTAAGTATGTTATGTGCTTAATCAAATTGAATTTGCCACTTGGGTCTAGAGAAGCCAAAAAATGAGAATAATCAAGTTGGTTTAAACTTCCCCATGGTCAAGTATGGGGGCGCAGAATATTTGGTCTTTGGTAATTTTACCCTACAAATACGGAAAGGATATGCATATTACGGTAGTAAGGATCCTATATGAAACCGGCTAACAATACCCAACAAAGAGCTATTTTGCCTTTAATTTCGACGACACAATCACATCATACACTATTAATGTTTTAAATATAGACCAATTAATCTTCATGAACCAGCTAATATTGTTCAAATTTCATTTGAATTTGAAGTGTTCTTCAAATTGACTATGATGTGAGATGTCAAAATATAGCGACTGTGTCAATATTTGGTTTCTGCAAAACGAAAGTCATTCGTCAATACCAAAGGTTTTGGTCAGGAAACAAACGAAAAAGTACCTGCTCCCAATGCCACTCTAGGACTTGAGAGTTGAGTCATTAAACAGAGCTTAAAAGTTAGGAGTGTTGTAGCTTTGTCCTTTACCTAACGACTGTAGATTTTGACTGCATCATACAAGAAATTTTAGAATACGTCATAAAATATTCAAAATGGTTAAACATGAGAAACGGATATGAAAAAGAAAACAAACGATAAAATGCAATGTTTAACAATACACTAAGAGGTGTTTAATTTCCGATATATGTTGAAATAATTTGAATTATATTCATCTAGATATCGTATACATTGCATGCAATCTTAAAGTATATAACTTCAATATATACAACAGCAAGTACCTTCTATATCCTGCTGTTTATTTATAATTTTCTTATGATCAGTAAATGTATAGCATGTATATAACATATTTAGTTGATCTGCAATTTTTTCGTTTAAAAAGCGTATAGTGTCTATGTTCAAAACAGTCAATCTTAAATAATGAAACGAAATATGAAATCCCAAACCCAAATGTTGATGTTTTGATTACAGAATTATATATAATTTGACGTCACACATATACCTCAGACGGAAAACCAAAACAAATAATATGTCGACATAAAGGGCAGTGATGTTCCGGGAAGTTTTATGGATGGAACAAGAATTTCCTTCGTTATTTTAGCACAATACACTATTAATAAATAACTCATTAATTCACTTAATACAAGTATAGTTTCCTTATTAGAGAGGTTTTTAAAAATAAATTTATCAATGAACTTGTTTGAATTTTTAGTTTCCGTGAGAAAAGTGTTATTGCGGAATAATACGAAGGGAAAGATAATATATTGATTTCACTTTAGTCATTCATGGTTTTGATATTTTACGCCAATCAGCTTTTATCGAAATTGAGAAAAACTATTTGTTGAACTAAGAGGGAGACCGTAACAAAGACAACAAGCCCGTTAAGTTTTATGCCCACAGGAGACCAAAAATAAACACTTTGAACATTATTTATTAAATGTAGATTTATGTTTTTAAAATAATGTAATTACTAATTAACAATTTTTAATTGTTAATGAGTCCATGATTTACTCATTGAGAGTTAAAAATTGTGTAAACTTGTAAAAGACGATAAGGTTCAAACTCCATTTTTAGATCACGTATTGATTGAAACTGTCTATATTAAAAGAGGTTAAACAATCTATATCACAATTCAGCACCATACACACAAATCATATAATGCACGTTTCCATATACTGAATTATACTTGATTATCATTCTTTATCAAAGGAAACATAGTTTTTACAATAAATACACTTGTGTAATTCCACTCGCACTTGTCACAGCCATTCACATCCATCCATCCATCCATCCCGGTAATCTTATGTGTTAAAAGAATATTCTCCTCACTGAGTAGGCTATTGACATCTCACCAAATTTAGCAAAAATTGGAAATACTAAAACAGTTTCAAGCATCTAAAGTGGGAAATCGGTACGAACGGTTTACCACCTAGATAAGTAAAAAAATGGTTAAAAATATTAAAAAGATGTAATATTAACTGACCGATTTAAAGATTAATGTAACACCTATGCCTTCGTATTTTTCCAACACTATTCCTTACCACAGTTGACCACGTTTACCCCCCCCCCCTTCCCCCCAAATACGCCAAAAGGTTTACATCAACATAACAATAGTCCTGTTTTGAGTATTTGGCAGACACATAAAAATCATTCTTCATCGATTCTTTATCATTGGTTCCAAAAATCACTTGATTTTTATGTTTTATTTATTCTACCATCTCTACAAGATATCTGTTTCTTGTTATGCATGTACATGTATAACCATATGCCACATAACATATTGCCATTTTAGAATTTTAAAATCGTTAATGGCATACTTTTATGAGAATCTGAGAATTGCTTGTTTTTTAAAGGGGAAAATCAAACACCAAAATATTTATGTTTCTTTCTTTGTATTTACGTGTTGTTGACTAAAAGATTTATGATCATTTTTTTAGACGTTTTTTTTAGATGTTCTATTTATATTCGCATTGTATGGTAACATTAATAGTTATTTGATATTTACCATTTTTTTTCTCCGTCTGTTTCCTAAAATCGGTTTCAGAGAAGGAATAATGAAAACAAAATTCTCAAGAATGTAATCAAGCATATGATTTGATTCATTCATTTTATAAATCTTTTTTAAAACACCAAACTTAAATTAGAATTACTTCGAATAGTCAAACGAAAATAATTTTATAAAAAAGATAAAAAAAAATGAAAGAACAAATTTAATTATTGCATAACTGCATGTATGTTTAGTATTTCATAACATTCAGTGGCGGTATTTCAACATACATTTGTTCTATACTTCATATTTGTAACTGTTTGCTTAACAGAATTGATACGGTTTCATAAAAAAGACTAAATGTTGAGCAATGACACTAATGATAAAAGTAAGAAAGAGTAAAACAATGGAGAATTTTAACACACATACACGTTTGTTCATCAATATTCAATACATCACATACACGTATATAAGTCTTTGTATCAATTTTATTTTTTAGCAATTTCTGTAACTAAAATTATTCATTATCTTATTTGTTTTTCCATATTAAATATTTTCAAACCTTGTTAGATATTACCATTAGTTAGGTTTACTTAAAGGGGCATGGTCACGATTTTGGTCAAAAATTATTTTCCCGATTTTAACGTTTACAATGCTTCAGTAAGGTATTTTTAATAGGCAACCAAAATTTGAGCGTCATTCGTTGAGTTATAAGCGAGTTACAGAGCTTATAATTCTTTGCTAAGTAAACAAAGCTTTTGTTTACATTTTGAGCGCTGAAGTGAAAACTCCAGTTTAAGACCGAAAATGAATGTGGTAAACGTGAGGATCGGTTTATATATGCTTAAAATGAATAAGAATATGAAAAATCAGCTTGAAAAGATTTTTTTACCGGTATATTGAACTAATGTAAACAAAAACAGGGCACGAGCCTTGTTTACATGACAAAGAATTGTGAACCCTGTATCTTGCTTAAAACTTCACTACAGACTCTCCAATTTCATTTGGTCATTTAAAATGCATTCCTTAAACATTGTAAATAATAAAAACAGAAAAATAGAATTTGACCAAAATCGTGACCATGCCCCTTTAATATGTATAACATATAAACTCACAAATGCCATAAGTTGAACATATTAAATATTAATTAGTGTTACATGTATTATATTTCATTAATAGACAATTTTCTGTTAAAAAATATAACCATAATAAGAAATATATTCTTGAAGTTAACAGTATATAATGCCCAACGTATTGCCATTTTGATATTACTGGTAATTTTAATGCTTTTGATATAACGCTTAATTCATTTTCTTGAAGTTAACGATGCCCAACGAGCTGCCATTTTGATACTATTTCAACGCGTCTCAAATAACGCTAAATTCATCTTTGAGATTCACTCCCGAACTTTTACATTAAAAATTCTTGTTACACTCTTTTTCAATAGTTCATCTTCAAAATCCAGTCGAAATTGTTTAATACATTTTAATCCCATTGGAATTTTGACATGTTCTTCAATCTTGTTTGGAAGGACAACTGGAGTGATAGTGCAAGGTCTCTGGGTATAAAGCGTCTGTGCAAACATTATGTTGTTGCATAACGAAGGCCAATCGTTCTCGCAGAAGTCTTTGGTCAGGAGCAAAAATGCAATAGAGCTGGCTTGTAATGCCTCTTCCAGACTTGAAAATTGAGTGTCATCAAAAAGAGCAACTTGGAATCCTGCTTCATTGCCGATGACATCTCTCAACCTCGTTAGAAGTGTGATAGCTTTGTCCTTGTCTTGACGTCCGTAGATGATGATTGCATCATAGCGTTTGTTCTGAGAAACCATTTCATGTTCACTGAAAACCTATTCAAAATGATAGAGGATAGCTGAAGAATATTTTTTAAAAATTGAACGGACTAACGTTTTAAACCTCATGATTTTACGTATCTTTTTCATATTTTCATTATTTTGTTACAATGTTATGTAGCTTTTTTATAAATCAATTGCTTTATTGCATGCCTATTAATATAGTTTGATTGCAAACTAAAATAAACTGATTTATAAAGTATATTAATATTAGAAAATAAAATTTGTCAATTCATACTTTAGACAAGTATAAAAAATAATGCAATTTACAAAATTGCGTTTATTTACAAAGTCATTTAATGTTAGTGTTATTTCACTCACCATGACGATTTGTATCGCTGAGGATCGTTGATTTATTTTCCTGTACTTTGGGAAGATATATATGTAGCAGGCCTTCAATGAATTTCCGTTTTTTTTTAAAAATAACCTCCTTCCACTGTACTCGAAATTTCCATATTCTGTAAATTTACTTCCCTAACGTGTTATATATCACAAGTATATTGTGCATTTCTTGTTTTGATTATATTCTGTTTAAAGATCATTTCTTTTTCTTTGTCAAACTAAACAAAGAGTGGAGATCTTTTTTAGATATTTTAATTTAATGTATTTGTTTTGGTAATGACGTTAGACATTCTTTCGCCGAGAAGGATTTGAATAGACCAGACAGTAATTAAGGAGCTGGATCAAATAGTACATGTATACAAATTGTCTGTTGCTAATTAGCAATGAATAAAAGATTCATGAAAGATGAAAGTTTTTATTCATGAATGGGGTGCATAGGTTATTTGGATAGACTAAAGAAATAAAAATTAAGTGCAGTAATTTTTCTCCTTTCGTTTTGCAATTCTCATGCGTTGATACATAGTACTGTACCATTTAATGAGTAATTTGTAGTTATACGTTTATATTTAGAAATCATAATGTCCTAAATATTTAATTTACCAACTTCTGTAATTTAATTGACTATGATTTGTGAAATAGTGATAAAAAGGTGTAAATTTTCTTTTTCAACTATTGGGGATTTTGCCGAAGTTATTTATATCGATCTTTAAATAGACGGATAAATGAGAGAAGCGTACTGGAGAAAAAAAGTCCGGAAAACTCATATAATTATGACATTGCAAAATTTTAAGGTAACTCCAGTGTTTTAGAAATCCGTGTCAAACCAAACATTTTTTAATTTCAATAGTTAAAACAACTTATAAACTTACTATAGAGACCAAAATATTTATACCTTTGCACGTTTGTTTTCCTACAGTGAGCTTCAGCTCACAAGGTCCAAAAATTTAACAGCCAAAATTTAACACCATGATGTATGATCTCATAATTTATTCAATTATGCACCAAAATACATCATGTTAGGTTATAATTTAAGCAAATCAATTGATTATCATTAAATAATATTGATTTTCTACAGAAAATATAAAAAATATTACATTTTTTCTTGCCACGACCTTCCCCAAAAAATCACAAAATTGCCTATTTTTGAAAAATTCTAAAAATTATTCAGTCTACATACATTTTTTAAAGAATATTTATTAAGAGTTACATATTGTGTTAACAAAAAAACATAGTTTATCAAAATTAACTATCTAGTTTTTGCTTGATAGTCTCTTGAACATGTGTACCCCCATATTGAAAATGTAAATTTTACAAGTTGTTTTTTGCAAACTTTGGAAAAAAATGAAATGTACCAAAAAGACACAATCTAACAGTCACTTAAATTGATATACTCAATGAAAATGTATTATACATATAAAATTAAGGTCGAGACTGCCAAAACACTCATATAGTTGAGTGCAGTAGTACCCCCTCCCCCTTTCTGTCAAATACTTTCTATCCCAGTTTTTTAACATATTTATCTGTATATTAAACACCAATCAGTGTTATATGTAGTTTTAATTACACAAGTACTTACTTATCCTCTCCTTGTCCCGGAGGACACATGGGGTCGTCAAGCTACATAAACGCAGTGTAATTGTTGGAGGAGAATGCATACAATACGTAAAATTATATTACACACTCATTTACCTTTTTACACATTTCGCTGCTTTCCTTGCTTTCTCCAATCCCTCTAAACGACGGAGATGCTATATTTTAACAAATTTTCCACTTTTTGACCAAACCATAATTATTTTAAAACACTTGTGTGCCAAAATAATAACCGGAAATTTAGCACGCCGTGTAAAAAAAGAACCGGATCCGAAAGACACTGGAGTTACCTTAAAAGAAGATGAAACATTTTACATGCACCTGCGAATTAATTCAGTTCAACAATTGAAAATAAACGGATCTCTAATTGATTGATTTTGAATCTTGCCCTTGTACTGACAAAAGTTCGAATGCTACATTTATGCACATTGTATTGAAATGAGTTTGGCAACACTTGAAAACTGATATAATTATACTTAAATTTCTTCATTAAAACTACAAAAATGTGAAATATTTTCACTGTATTAAAATGGCATTTGTTTTCTTCACATGTGGCAAGTATACTCAACATTTAATGTATATAACAAAAGAAGATCAATTATTGAAAGGGTTTAATATTTATAAATAAATAAAATTTAAAAATAAATAAATAAAATAAATCCAATTGCCTAAATAAACAACATGCCGCAGTACATGTATATGATACTCAAAATAAGTTATAAATGCTAAATAAAGTTTGTTGTTGACTATAATTGTATTCAGAATTAACTTTAAAGGGGCATAGTCACGATTTTGGTCAAAATTTAATTTTCCGTTTTAATGTTTACAATGCTTTAGTAAGGCATTTCTAATACCGATAGTCAACCAAAATTTGAGCGTCAGTCGTCGAGTTATAAGTGAGATACAGACCTCATAATTCCTTGTTATGTGAATATAAAGCTCAGGTAATGTTTTGTTTACATTTTGAATTTTCCAGGTTTAGACCGAAGATCAATATGACAAATGCTATAACTGTTCGTTTATGCTCAAAGCTAAACGGCAGATAGAAATATCAGCCTGAAAAAGAACTTTTAACGGTATATTGAACCAATGTAAACAAAAACATGACAGAAGCCTTGTTTAGAAAAAAAATTGTGATAGCTGTATCTTGCTTATAACTCTACAACTGACACTCAAAGTTTGGTTGACCATTAGAAATGCCTTACTAATTTATTTCTTCATTAAAACTACAAAAATGTGAAATATTTTCACTGTATTAAAATGGCATTTGTTTTCTTCACATGTGGCAAGTATACTCAACATTTAATGTATATAACAAAAGAAGATACTATTCTACTTAATTTTTTCTATGCATAATCAGCAGACCTGTTTTACTAACTTTTGTACCGTATTTAATATATTTTTGTCTTATGAATAGTTTTGTATTTTCACAGGATAGTTTTTTGTGACAATTTTACGTGAAAGAATTTAGTAACAGATTTCAAATAGGTAACATAGAGGTAATACTTTTTTTTCTTCTAATTAACATATTATGTTAATAGTTTTTTGTGTTTAGTGTACACCTTTGGAGGCACGTAAAGTTTTCATCTAAGTATAATATTCTTTGTTATAACCTAATCAAAGGGATTTCGTTGTTTTATTACAGATTTAATATTTTCGTCTTTTTTGCATATGTATTCAGGTTTGAAAGTGATCTATTGAACTGCCGGTCAATAGACTGCGATCTATTAGACCGCCGGTCAATAGACTGTGATCTATTGGACCGCCGGTCAATAGACTGCGATCTATTGGACTGGCAACGTATTTTAGAAAAAGTTTAATTGCTACAACATTAAAAGATAACTTTATTGTTTATTTTACTTTTGTTCTAAAATTTATTTTTTTTTGTCATCTTGGTATTGATTAACATGGACCTGGATGCATAATGGTATGAAAACCTTCTGTAATTTATGATTGTGAACACAAAATACTAAAAATGGAATTGGGTAATAAAACAATTATTTAATGCCTGAACAGTCAATAGACCCTATTTTTTTCCCTTGGTGCAGGGAACAGCTCAGTATGATCTATTGCCCTCGGCCGTTCGCCTCGCCGAGGGCAATAGATCATACTGTGCTGTTCCCTGCACCAAGGGAAAATATTCGGGTCTATTGACTGCTCAAGCATTAAATAATTGTATATTGCATATCACACTTAGTAATTTAATGACAAGATGAACATAATTTAAGCAATCAGAAACACAGAAGATTAAATTCATTTTAAATGAACTCCAGAATAAGATAATTTATTTCATCGTGGGGATCGAAAACGCTGTTTGTAACTCGGCGACTGATTTCAACATTTTGGCATGAGAAATACCTAGTAAGATAAGCACAATGAACACTAAAATAGAAAATAAGATGTGGAAATTTTCATATCAAATCTAGAGCATGCGTACCTCCCCAGAGGAAAGAATGGCAGAGGTGAATGATTTTTATTTATACACAATGCTCAACAAACATTCGAGGACAGCTTCATCATTTTCCCATATAATTTCAAGGTATTGGTGATTCTTATAGATACTTTAATTCAACAAAAATGCAATTACAATAAGCATAGACATATCTATCTGCTAAATATAATTATATCACACAATTTTCTTCAAAGATCTTGTCTAATTTTGAATTGTTTTGTTTGGGTGTCCTTAAATCTTTGGTTTTTTTTATTGTTTTTAAAACATTAACTTTTAAAGCTTTAATCTATCGTGGGTTTTCTCCTTTAAGTTAAACATTTTTGATATTTCTGTTTATTTTTAATTTTAAAGGAAAAGGGATATTCATCTACATTTTCATAAACTGTCGTAGATATTTGCAAATATGTTAAAAATTTCTTATGAAATAGATATTTATTCTACATTAAGCCAACTCGTTAATGGTTTATTCCCACGTAGCTAAAATTCTGAAATTCTTATTCCCACCTAGCTAAAATTGTGATTTACACACCTGAGTGAGCACTGAGTATAGTCCGTTTTAGGTATGAACTACCTATATAAAAATCACCTGTAATATATTGTTAGATATTCTGGACAATATGGATTTACAGTGTTATAAAACTTTAAGTACTATCAATTATTGAAAGGGTTTAATATTTATAAATAAATAAAATTTAAAAATAAATAAATAAAATAAATCCAATTGCCTAAATAAACAACATGCCGCAGTACATGTATATGATACTCAAAATAAGTTATAAATGCTAAATAAAGTTTGTTGTTGACTATAATTGTATTCAGAATTAACTTTAAAGGGGCATAGTCACGATTTTGGTCAAAATTTAATTTTCCGTTTTAATGTTTACAATGCTTTAGTAAGGCATTTCTAATACCGATAGTCAACCAAAATTTGAGCGTCAGTCGTCGAGTTATAAGTGAGATACAGACCTCATAATTCCTTGTTATGTGAATATAAAGCTCAGGTAATGTTTTGTTTACATTTTGAATTTTCCAGGTTTAGACCGAAGATCAATATGACAAATGCTATAACTGTTCGTTTATGCTCAAAGCTAAACGGCAGATAGAAATATCAGCCTGAAAAAGAACTTTTAACGGTATATTGAACCAATGTAAACAAAAACATGACAGAAGCCTTGTTTAGAAAAAAAATTGTGATAGCTGTATCTTGCTTATAACTCTACAACTGACACTCAAAGTTTGGTTGACCATTAGAAATGCCTTACTAATTTAAAAGCATTGTAAACAACAACAATAGAAAAATCAAATTTGACCAAAATCGTGACCATGCCCCATTAATGCAACTATGTCTGTTTACCTTCTCATCACTCAAAAAAATGAATATTGAGTAATTTTAAATAAAACAAGGGCACCGCTAAGCGGAACATCCCCTCGCGACATGACTTATTGTACGAGGGAATACGTTATTTAGGAAAATACATGTAAATTTATCAGATCAAAATAAAGAAAGTATTTCTTTAAACCACTTTGAATACATACATGTAATATCTATTTAATCCCAATCCCCAAGCTTTGTGGTGTATAAATTGGGGGAGGGGGTTTACATAACAGTTTTCCTATTCCTAGCAGAAACTCAACACATATACTTTAACGTTTAATAATTTAGATTCATTTAGTGACATTCATTTTTATATAAGCATACATAAACGATCCGTATACATTATGAAACGTAGCTGAAAATCAAGCGCTCTGTAGTCTGCTCTGATGGAAATTCTAGTTGCTAGTTGTCGTATTATAATTAACCCATAGTATAGTAGATATATATGCAGTTATTATTAATATAAAACAATTTTCGCGTGCTAAATGTGCAATATATGTCAAAGTCTCTACTGAATTTTGGACTAGTTCTATTGTAAGTAATACGGGAAAATTTGTCCGAAAGTCGACTGCTTGTTTCGATGTAAATCGGCAGACTTAAATCTCTTGCCCGCTTCAACTTTTAACTATGGGCACTCGTCTAACACTCCAATGCTACAAAACGTTTTTTTTTTTACCTTTACTAGATTTAAATCCCCAAAAAATGTCAAGTTGTTGATTTGAACTGTATACGGTAACGATTAACTTCAAGTCGTACATAAAATTACCGGATCGTACATAAAATTCATGTTTTTAACTTCATTTTTTACGATAATTTAAAGAAATACCTAATCAATTGATTTTTAAATCAACAGGGTTTGTCCTTTTACCATGCCAAAGAAGTGTACAAAGTTTGATGGATATTCATTAGAGGGTTTTCTTGGAATTTACTAGAAAATTGAAATGGAGTACACACACACACACACACACACACACACACACACACACACGAACACACACACGCACAGTAGCGATGCTATATCCCCTTCGCAACAAGTTGCGCGAGAGGATAATAAAATTTACTTAAGATCAATCATAAAACAAACTCTTTTTAATCATTAAAATTTACATATATTACATGTATTTATTTATTTTTTTTTTTTTTAATCTAAAAAAATTGACTGTTATTTTTTCATTTATTAAATGGAAAATTTACCTAAGGTCAATAATTGAACAAACTATAATTCACCTGAAATTAATTTCCTTTGATCTTTTTCATGACCTGTGCAACATTCCCACTAAGCTATTATCAGTCACCCATATAGAAAATTCAGAATTTTATGCTAAGTGGGAAGACACCTCGTCAATAAAACAAAAACAGCTTAATAAAAGAATGAACTAGATGTGACATTTCATTCTTTGATGTACTCTTCTAGTTTAATTTGCTGGGGATTTTCAATGCGCGCATATAGAATATTGTTTACCTGTTCTTACGTTATCAGCTTAGCACAAGAGCATGAAGTCGATACTGAAAACTTTCACCAAAGTATTTTTCCCTAGTGTGCTTCTTCTAGAAACATAATTCGGTTAACAAGATTTTTAATGATAACTCTTTGGTATGTAAATTGACAAGGAACTGAACTTTAAGCTATCAATAAGCATGGAAAGATTATCAACTAAAAAAACACCATTTTGATACTAGTATATTGTGAATTTATTACTGTATATTTGGCTACGAAACGTACATTTTTTTTAAACTCCCCAAAAACTCGTAAAAATAGAAACAAGGTAAGAACCGAACTCATGGCTTACATATACGTAGAACAAGTTGATAATATTGCATACTGAAAAAAAAGTTGGTTGAGCACATGTTAAGGAAATGATAAATAAAAAAATTACTTATGGTGAATTGTTTTGTTAATTTCAAATTGCAAACCAAATACACCCCCTATAATATTTATATGTAAAGGCCCAAATGGTATCTTCGTTTAAGCATTCTATTGTATTTCTTAACGTTTAACAATCATATTAAAATTATTTCAAGGTGTAATTGTAGTACAAATATGTATAATTCATTCCTGAAAATTTTCACAAGATAAACCTGATGATTGCTTAATGCCGAAAATTTTCAGTTATTTCATTACGGGGGGAAAACTGCACGCTTAAACATTCTGGAAACTAAATACGTTTTGTTTAAGGTATTGTATTATACATTTCTTGTTAATTAACCCTTTTATAACAGTCTTATAAATTTACTTAATATCGAAGGAACATAAAAAAACAAATGCATGCACAATTAACCTTTTTAATGGTTATTTACTGTCTCAAAATATTCAAACTTTCTATTTGCATTCACAACATGAGTTTTAAAATGGGACTCAAGGCTACGTGTTTCTTATAAATAATGGCATAGATTATCAGGTAATACAGAGTCGATAATCATTTGATTTTTTTGTGGCGCAAAGCGGGTGGACAGCATCTTCAAAGACCAATTAAATACAACCGGATGCAAGTTGACTAAATTAGCATAAACAACATATGAAGATAAATTCGTATTCATTAAATATTGATTGAATAAAAACACTTGTCAAAGGGTACATAATTCTTATCTGTTATTCTAATTCTTTATATATTATAACGCATCATAGAATTAAAAATTAATAGTATTAATTATGCAATAAGGATGTAATGGGAAGTAGAGGAAAATCCGGTAAATTTAACAATGATTAAAAAAATATATAATATAATTTTTGATAATTCAACTGCGACGCATAATTTGTTTTTGATTGTTTGCATATATATTTAAATATACAATAATAATTATAACATTTCAGGAATATAGTTGACGAAATATCAAATTCGATTTCTATTTACAGTTTAACCAATATATAAAACAAACCAAAGTATTGCATATAAAAACAATCATACATAATTTACCATTATTTTATTTCAAATATTTTTACTTTTATTTGATCCTTTTTGCATTGATAACACCACTTGTTCCAATTTGATTAAATTTTGAAAAGTGGCCAATCGATTGCATTGAGGCCTATTAAGTCTTAAGAAAAGAAAATTTTATCAGTAATGAAGTGCGACCTTACAGTTTGTTGTGGATACTTGTACTCTCTTAGAAGCCGCTTTCTCTGCTAAGCCGTGTTATTGTCTCAGAAAAAAATATACTAATATGGTTTTCAAAAAAGGACTAAGTGGATTTTCAATGTTCAGACACTTTGCATTTCATTATTTAAATTTGGAAAAAAGGTATTAAGAGTGAAGTGAACTACAGCGCAACGGTATACTGAGGCAGGAAATACATTATAACAGCGCTTATTAACAGCAAAGCGGCTCATGGAGAAGCAGGGTTGACCTCTTATCACAAATCAACACGTACCCGTTGGTAATGCTTGTGCAAACACTATTTAAAATATTTTGCCTAAAAAGAATTTACCATATCGTAACTCGATGATATAAAATATGTTGAAGTGAAAATTAACGAACTGGTTTTTTATTCGTTGCAATATATAAACATGGTTAAATCTAAACTTTAATTCATGGATTATTTTTTGCAAGATAAGTAACTTATAAAGTTTAGCATTTATTCTGAAAACAAGTGATCGTTGATTGTCTGCCAAAATTCCTATGTTAAGCTCGGAAGAATTGATAATGATTTAGAATTGAAATCAAGTTTAAAGAGTTATTGACAGTATAATTAACCTTATAATACGCAGAAAAATGGAAATTAAAAAATCATCCATATATGTCCCTAACAGTAATTAAAACAGGAGATTATCACTGGAATGTTTTTTCTCTCCCACCTTTCTATAATTGAAGTTAATTCCATCTGACGGTTCATATTATTATCACATTCTTTTAGTTGTATTTCCTGCATATTATACTAATAAAAACTAAAGTTGTTTATATGCAATTATTAAACATTATCTTTAAAAAATGTTATGTTTTCTCAGAAACTGTTGAAGTTTACACTAATTCCTTTTAAAACAAATTATTTTAAATTTAAATCTTATCTAAAGGAACAAAAGAATTTTGAATATATTGATTAAAGTGTATTTATGCAATACAAAATGCCTATAGAATAAAAATTTTAACTCGTATCGAAATAAATACACGAGTGCACGAAAGAAATCATATTTTTTCTGTTTTCAATGATTTTTTGAAATAAAAATAAATCACTTTGTTTGAAAAGGGGCAAATTTTACATAAGCTTTTTAATAAATATTTTTTATTACTATGATTTGGTATAAAAGTCACACTCTGACAGGAAAACCAATTTTTCTTTTTATAATATATCAAGATTGAATTAGATTTTCACATATTTTATTTCTTACCTGGAAACAGGGGCCTTTAAATAATTACGATTGTGACATTTTGACCAGAATACTGCCAACTCAATTTTTATCTCTGAAAACATGAACATTTGTCAAAAGTACCTGATTTAGGTTACAAAGAGAAATCAAATCATGACCAGACCAAATACTGACATATTTATTTTCACCTCTGTTCGTGTTCACGCATATGCATATGAAAAGGACTGTAAAAAGCTGATCATCTAATGTAGGTAGCGTAGCTGTAACTGTACCTCTAAGTGATAAGAAAAGAAAAGTGACGAAAATGAAAGAAACTTACAATGAAAAAAAAAAATAAACAAAAGCAGAAAGAGGTATGCTAACCGAAATTAAGGCAAAAAGAAAATGAAACGAAAAGGACGTTTGCAGAGATTTCCAGGAAATAGCAAAATAAACATAAACTGAATAATAGGAAAACGTTTGTCTTAAGAGACGACCTTAAAATAAGAATTATGGAATGCTTATTTTTCAAATCATTTCTTAACTATATATAAAGTGGAGGGCGTACAAAGCGAAAACTCGAATTATTACATCTAAAGCAAATCATAAAAGAGTTTTGGAAAATAAAAAACTGTAGTGCAAAATGCGAAAATCTTCAAAGTAAGATATCTTAGAATACAAAATTTAATGACAAATACATATACAAAATTATTAATACCATTTTTGAGACAACTCTTGAAATAAATTTTATAAGATGACATTCAATTCACGAATTGAGCAAATCTTAAGGAAGCTGGGATTGGTGGTTAACAATTCACATATCAAATCCAACTGTGAGTTACCCAGGCCTAAATCATTTTTAAAATCAGATTCCAAATTATAAATTCATGTTTTTGATGTGGGGGAAAGAATTATATTTTTACTTTTACTGTTTGTTTCTGATTTTTGTGTGATTGCATCTGAAATTGGATCTTTGTATTGATTACATTAATGAATTTGCAATTTGAAATAGGTTTTTGAAATAATGAGAATATTTTTACTTCTATTTATTGAGCGTTTTCAATAAATATGTTTTCAATAAATATGTTTCAACACAAATTCTACTCACAGTATTTATAATTCACAGTAAGTCAATAAACCTTTAAAATCAACGACACAAGAGGAGTTATGGCACATACATCAGCTAGAATTGTTTGCACATAGCATAATTAACTATTTTATTCTCGTTATTTTAGGGGGGTGGTCATTATAAATGACACTATTTCTGTGAGGGTGACAACAATTCATTCCGACAGACTATCGACAACTGTCGCCAGTCGCCTATCATGAAATTCCTAATCCGTGGAGGGTGGGGGGGGGGGGGGAGGAGGAGGAACGTAGTATACCTTTAACTAAAAAAAAAAATACCCGCCAAGAAATATTTCTTTAAACCATGAAATTCCTAATCCGTGGGGGGGGGGGGACGTAGAATACCTTCCCTAAAAAAAAAAGATACCTAGGAATTTTTTTTCCCAAAATCATGAAATTCTTAATCCGTAGAGGGGGGGGGGGCTCCAAGACATATTTGCGATATTTTTTATTTTCCAGGGTGGGGTCCAGACCCCCCCCCCTCTAGATTCGCGCATGAAAAAGTTGTTCTTTTTGCAATACGTTTTATGAATACACAAAGATGTAATTGTAAAACTAGCAAATAATTGATAATTGAGCTCTCGCTAACTTTACAGGAGTTTATAACAGGGTTTTGACACAATCTATGCAAAAAAGCGTTTATATAGTAATATGATTTTTCCCCTACATATTGTGTCGAAATCCTGAGGGATTTATCATATCAATAAACTAATCAATCTTAGGTATATAGGTACATGATTGATTTCAACATATTGAACTTTTATTAAGTTACATTCTTGCAACATGTAATAGGTGACATTCTATTGATAAAACATATCTGATGATATTTAATAAAAAAGAATATGAGAAATAATCATTAGTATCGGTTAAATAAAATATTTTGAAGGTGTATATCTCCCATATACCATCGGACTTTTTTTTATTGAAATCCAGATATTTAAAAAAAAAAAAACAAGATTCTAAATGTTACATAAAAGCAAACTAAAATACAAACAGACCCGATTCCACTCTAATAACATATTATAAATATGAACCCCGCGAAATTTTTGGGGGAAGGGGTTGTAATTAATTTGCTTAACATACATTAAATCGAAATTTGTAAAATTCCTTTTCGTCAGAAACATCAAAATAATATGTAAATTTTTTAATTGAAGAGTTAAAGTAGTTTTTTCTGGCATTTAACTTTTACTTTGAACTGATTGGGTCTTTTATGCATATTTTTACAGGAGGAAGTAGATTTATATGCGAGTCATAGCGCTCGTGTGGGTGCAAAAAGGCGAATGACGATGTAGCAAAATTCAGTAGTTCATTGATACAAAATGTAATTTCGCAATTGTCTGAATCATATCACATAGCAGAAACATTTATTTAGGTTTTAAAATTTTCTGTTTCTGAATGTTGTGATATATAAACAAGTGTTATTCGCTTGTGTTTAAGCTGTCAGTGAGTCAACAATCAATATTATTATTTTTGTGATAGGGTATCAGGTATGGACAAACAGATGCAACATTCAGTACCCGATTATCCAGCTGAAGAAGAGACTGATTACGACATTACGATAATCTATGACAAAGAAGACTTTCAAGATGTTTTGGAGTTTAAGGAACACCTTGTAACAGATGTACTAGAATCAAAAGATAAAACAAACATTTCAATTGTATCATTCGACACTTCCATGATGGAAAACATTATAAAATCTCTAACAAAGTCCAGATTTGCATTTCTATTCCTTACCAGGTCCTTTTGTGAAGAGTCCTGGCCTAGACTGTCTCAAGAGAGTGTTGTAAGAAATGTGTTATACGGGGACGACAGTGGGTGTATAATGGTGCCCATCTTTACGGTGAATAGAAGTGAATCAACATTCAAGATTCCTTTAGGTATTAACATCTTAAAAGGACTTCGATACTGTGATCGAGACCAATTTTATAAAGCCTCCGTTATCAAACTTCTGTTTCAATAAAGAATTTTAACAGATTATATCTTTTAACAACTGTAGCCGGATTGATGAAATGAAGCTAAGTGTATAATGTATTTCCTTTGTAGATTTCTTAATTCGTCAAATACTTTATAGATAATTACTTGCATCATAAAATCAATCATTGTGTGTATGTGTGTTATATGAATCTTATCTATATCATTTATGTACAACTTACTACAAAAAAGTCGGAACGTTCGCACGACACTCATTTTTCTTTTATCTTTCATATATTACACTGTTGAAAACTTTTTTATGATGTTTGTGCTCTGTTTAGTATTAAAATGTTAATAGATATCTAATTTTTATTAAAATGATGTAATTTTCTTTTGTTTATAAATGAATGAAAAGTACTAAATCATATATCTCATCTTATTATTGATATACTATTTAAAGGATGTTTAGATTCATAACTAAATCCAGTTTAGAAAGGGGGGTTCTGATCCCAACCATTCGAATGAAATCATAAATTGGCTGTTTGGAAACGTGCATATAGTGCTCAGATATTATTTACATGTTCTATTTTCAGTTTCTTTTCCAGGAAGTTTTTAAAAAATATGTGTTCCCTCATTATGCCGACATGTAGATAAGCTTTTCACAACCTTTAAGGAAAATATTTGTGTAAACAATTAACCAATCCTCTATGTTTATGATAAACATTTTTTGTGGTTTTTTAAGTTATCGTATACTGTGATATATTTGTTTTCTTACACAATTTTTGTAAAAAAAAAATTTCAATGTTTGTTAATAAAAATGTTGATTACAATTTCAGTTATGATTAAAATAAAGCAAATATCTAAAAATAAAGAAGCGAATTTATTCTCGGTCTTCTCAGTATATAATTCAAACAAGTTTAAAGTTGAATTTCATAGAAATCACATTGTATGCAGAAAGAAGGAAATTTGTTTTGTTTGCAATCCATAGAATGAAATCACAAATAGACTTTTAAAGTGCATGGAGTTATCATGTAACTTTCTTTTTGCACTATAATTTTTTTTACATCTTTTTTTAATTCAAATAATATGAATTTGAAATATGTATTCATTATCCCCCTTTCTAAACTGGATTTAGTTCATTAAGTGGTCAAAAATATATACATTATCTGTTTTGTATCATTTCTATTTAATCTGATTGAAAATAAAATCTATTTTATTTCAACTCAATAGAGTCGGCCTCTTGCCCTTTTATCTGAGAGAGAGAGAGAGAGAGAGAGAGAGAGAGAGAGAGAGAGAGCTTTCTTTTTCAGCCGCCTCCAAAGAATAACGTAACATAGATATGAATGGACAAAATATCAGTTATCTGGATGGTCGCATCACGTGGTGACACAAAGCATGGGCTTTTTATTAACTTGATACTAGTATTTCCTTGCAAGACACAATACAAGAGTCCGTACTGTGTAACTGAATGCTCTTAATAGAACTATTTTAGACATATTTAGGAGAATGTTCTCAGAGAATTAAAAATAAAATCTGTTCAAAACGCTCACTGTAGAAAAATCTTTCATTTTATAGCCTTTTAACATTTTATGCTATTGGAAGAATAAAGTGATAACGACTCAAAACCAATGAATAAAAAATTAGTTCCGTCTTTCATGGGAAATTTGAGGCTAGGTGGAATTTTAATGGTTGAAAAAATCAATGACCCTTATTTTACATACCCTAAATTTCTTTCACTTTTACTAGTTATAAAGAAAGTGTGATATTTTCCCTATTACTGTATATCCAAATGGAAATCCTAAAACCAAATTTACAGGTAAAAATATCAAATTTGCATTTCTTTTAAAATTGGGGAAAACTTTAAGATGTTTCCTGTTACTCACTGTTATTTCCTTCTTTGAATTTACAAGAAAGTGTGGTTTACTTTTGAAACGATAAAAAGGTGCGTCCAAACAACCGAGTAAGGCAAACTTTCTCGGTTAGGGAAAAGAAACAAATGATGGATAAAGAATGTATTTTTTTTTTGTCTTTATTTTATTAGAATTAGAAAAACTTTTTTCCCAGGCACGGATAAACAACGTATGGTTATATTTGCATAGTATTGCTTTCTAGTATTTTTAAAATTTATTTTTAATTTCTCTTTCTCTTTTTCTATAATGAACCTTACCATAAAATTCTAGGTCATACATATCTTTATTACGTAATCGTCCAATGTTTATGTTTACATCTTATATGTTGCTGATGAGAAAATACATTAAAAAGAAACAAAACAGCTACAACAGTATATACTGTTGAAATACGGTCAAACATGTATTAAACTTGCAGGTACAAAAATGTTAGAAATACAAAGCTCTTGCATATATATATATATATATATATATATATATATATATATATATATATATAAACAAAAAACAAGGCATGAACATTGTTTACATAAGAAAGAAATGTAAGCTTTGTATCTCGCTTACAACTTCACAAATGACGGCAAAATGTTAACTGAATACTGACCATTAGTAATACCTTAGTGAATTATCGTACTTGGATTTCGCTCAATACGATATCTAAGTTCATTAGATCCTCGGGATCTTATTCGTCCTTGACAAGACTCCTGACGTTGGCTGTGCCACGATATATAACCTGGAATTATCTCCTCCTCAATCTGGGGAGTAGCCCTTTTCCCTGCATAAAAAGAGGAGGCAAAAGACAGCTTCCAGTTAACTACTTCTTTTATTCAAAGTATTTCAATTATTTTTAATTATAAAACATTCCGAATAAAACACCACAATTTAAATAAATTATAATGTATAATAAATAACAATAGATATTGATTACAAGAAATTCTGAAAATAAAATATTATATTTATTTGAACCCTCTGAATCATTTATGTTAACTTTTATAAAAACGCGCAAGTATCTTAATATGATCTTACCTGTATAAAAAGAGGAGGCAAAAGACAGCTTCCAGTTGACTACTGGAGAGATGCTTTCCCCGCACCTCCTTTTTATACGCACGGACACTGTACCTCAAATCCCCGAACCTTATAAGTTCATGAGTTCAAGTCCATGCTAATGTTCTGACGCACCGTGGTCAGCCATAGCATTTTATTCATAATTTCTGACCCGGCGCAGACAGGTTCATCACTGGACCTAATTACCCATTTCTTTATGAATATAAACAATCATGCGTTAAACGCACAGCCAATGCACTTAACCAATTTCTGTAGTATTTTCGTTATGATAGAATCATCCCATTAAAAATCTACCAAGAACACGCCCCTTCAAATATACAAGATAAGCATCAGCAATTGAAAAAATAAATGAACATGAGAAAATATAAAAAACCTAACAGCTTCAATTTTTACTACATGCTCAATATCATTTTGTCAAAACACAAAAACATTTTTTTTAAATTAATTTTAAAAAATTAACAGTGGTCATGGTTTTGAGAGGGTGCTATTTAAAATTGATACGTTGGTTTATTCAAAATACATATAAATACTTATTGTTGTTCTAGATTTTGTAAAAGAAAGGAGTTTTTAATACATAAATATATAGGACAATTGTATCAATGCATTTATATTCATACAATATGGTCACATACTATATTATTTATCAGTTTTCCTAAAATATCTCTGTAACAACTATTTGGATAAAGTAAAAATTATGATAATATCTTAATACACTGTAAATTAAATATATATTTCATAAAATTGTAACAGAATGATTTTTCCCCATAACATACCATATTAGAGAAAAAACCAAGCTTCTTTAGTTATTTTTTGTCGGGTACATGTTATTTGCTTTATTTAGGGTAGAGTAACGCAATAGCTAAATATGTATATAGGTTACTGTCAAAGCGCATTAAAAGAATGATCATATTGGGATGATATTTGTAAATCAAATATGTGATTTCAACACCGTTTTTGTGATCGGCTTCGGCCGATCACTGTTGTGTCCATATGAGGCATCCGGCAAATGCTTCCACGTGCGTACACATTCCGCTTGCATTAGTAGTTCTTATAAAAACTTGAAGTTTGGTTTAGTATTTATATAACATTTTACTCGGTTTTATTTCAATTCATTTACCTTAAGAGATGCAAACTTACATAAAATACAGTTCGACCTGTTAATTCAAGAATGCACATTTTGTCTCACGCGTAAGAATTTCGATCGAAAGATTCATTCAGTAATGCAGTTGACCTCGATGAACTGACCTCAATCATAAGAAGATGCTCCATGAACTGACCTCGATCTATTGATGTTGCATAATAGTAGATAGGAAGACGGCTTGATTTATAAACGAGGTTACGTTATAATGCGACCTCAATAGCAAGTTATGATGGCATTCAATGTTTTTCAGTAGCATTAAATTATTTTAATACAACTCTTTCTTTGTATACGTGTTAATGCTCTTTGAAGAGCCCTACTCAGTATTCTGAAGAAGAAGATACATTAACATTTAATAATTACGTTAAAAATATAAAATTAGACAAGGAGTTTACGAACGGCTTTTTCCAAATTTATTTCAAAATTAAATTTGTTGACAGTTTATAATAATGAAATTATGGTGTACAGATTCAAAATATTTTCTATTTTGTAAAAATACAGTACTTTTTTTTATTATTTTATATCTAACTGATCATGTTGATTGCTTCTAGCTATCAATATATCATTATTGCCGATCATTCCTTTAAAAGGAATACTTGTTTATATTTGATGTCTATATTTGACAACGTATTGATAATGATAATATTGATATTGTTTATCTCTCTTAGTTATTACACCCCCCCCCAAAAAAAATAATAAACAACAAAAACCAACCCAAACAAAGCAAAATCGAAACCAATAATTTCCTATTTCGGTAATGTATGTTGTGTTGTTTTTCAAGAATAATATTTCGAACAATTGTTTGTCATGTACATGTTATTGCTAATTGCTCGTTAGTGCAATGAAGCTTCAGAAACTTTACACCCACCCATAGATATTCCGATACATAATTCTATTTATAGATCTATATATTGCTCATAGTTTATTTAGGGCAAACTAACATAATAGATTAAAATGTAGATGGGCTCGAGTTAAAGCGCGTGCAAAGAGCGATGATATCAGGTTGATATTTGTAAAACAAATCTATGATCAGAAAATTTTCTAAATCTCAATTTCATCATATATAAACAAGTACACACTATACACTATTGTGATTCTGTTTAACTGGTCGGTGGGTAAATCAATAAGCAATAAGTTTACGAGAATGGACATCAAACAAGTACAACATCTAGCAGATCTAGACGAAAAAGATATTATCTATAACATTATAATAATACATGCCAAAGAGGACACACCAGATGTTTTGGAATTCAAGGAACACCTTGTAACCAATGTACTAAAATCAAAGGATACAACAACCATTTCAATCGTATCGTTCGACACTTCCATGATGGTAAACATTACAAAAGCTCTAACAAAGTCCAGGTTTGCATTTCTATTCCTCACCAGGTCCTTTTGTGAAGAGTCCTGGCCTAGACTGTCTCAAGAGAGTGTTGTAAGAAATGTGTTATACGGGGACGACAGTGGGTGTATAATGGTGCCCATCTTTACGGTGAATAGAAGTGAGTCAACATTCAAGATTCCTTTAGGTATTAACATCTTAAAAGGACTTCGATACTGTGATCGAGACCAATTTTACAAAGCTTCCGTTATCAAACTTCTGTTTCAATAATTTCTGACAAATTTTCTGACAGTTTATGTTAGAACATGCTTGCTAAAGGCTATTTTTAGATTGAAGTGTTGATTTTCTTGTATATCATCTACTTATCAGATTGTTTTGAATGTCAAAATGACTTTACAATAAATTAATATAAATAAATATTGTGAGCGAGTGTGAGCATGTTGATAAATAAATCGAAAATTAGTAACTCGGTCGTTAATATTGTGATGTTGTCAACTTATTAAGTATAGGTATATGCTCTTCTTTCTTTTCATTTACGAACAATACATAAACAATGTAAATTAAGAATGCACTAAATTGCTGATTGCGTATTTGATATTTTTCCTAAATAGAAGAATTGAATTATTATCGAAAGGTTTTTAAATTTTAAAAATTTTATAAGGCGTGGTATTCAAATGCTTTTATGTTTTATGTACAGATCGCCTACAAAGTTAAGTTCGTTCCAGAATGAATAAATGAGGTGGTTTCAGTACAGGGATAGTAAAGTGTATTGAGTGCTTGAATAATGTTTGTTCATCCCAAATAAAAGTCTTCCTATTCCAAGAAAATTTCTGATTATGCACATCTTCCTGTTAATATCCAAACAATTTGATCGACGAGCTTTTGATATCCACTAGGGCTGTGAAATATCGACAAACAATAACTAGATACGACCAATCTTGTAGGTTTCAGATAAACGTCATTAGTTTATCATAGATGTATGAGTGTCGATCCTGAATTTTAGAAAATGAAGTCGTAAGTCAATGAAAATATCAGCATTTTATCTATCTGATCGACAATTGTTAAATAATTTGCACACAAAAATGTAGAAATGGGTTAGTTCAGATCCATTTATTAGTGATGATCAGATGTGAAGAAAAATACGTGTTTATATTAATTTTCCACTTAAGTTTTTCCATTTATAAAAAAAACTACATTGTTAGTCTAATAATATATGTTTAAAGCATTTACTTAAAATACATTAAAAGATTACAAGCGTAACATTTGGGTGCTCATAAATTTCTGTCATAAGACTTAAAAATTAAAAATAGAGAAAGTATTCCAATTCATTTGGGATTGATATTTACAAATTATCTGTATATAAAAAGCTACTACAGCTAGTGCAAATCATTCGTAATCCACGGTGCAAAAATAGGTAAATGGTCAGGTTATTATCTAATAATAAATTTTGTGTGTATATGGGAGAGAGGGGTGTTGATTATATCATTTTTAAAGATATATGTGGAAGGGATATTATCGTTGTTTATTATACCTTTACTTATTTTTCACTACATAAGAGTAATTCGATATATTTTGCTGATTACCTGATAATCGCCGTAAAAAAGCCGATTCCCTGCAGAAAGGTGCGTCAGTGCGATGAACTGATTTCAGTTCCCCGATAACAAGTGAACGGTATTTCCCGAGGCGAACCCGAGGAGAATAGGTACTGGAATCTTGCTTATTCCATCAAAAGTGTACTTTAATTGAGTAATATATTTTACTTCACTTTATATTCGCATATGTTAAATATTGATTTTGACAATTTAAGTTACAATGTATTGTATTTTCTAATGTTTAGATCTGTTTGATTCATCATTAATAAAATGACGAGTGTTCTTGATTAAACTAAATATTTCCCCGTTCTAATTTTTAACCAGTACAAGAAACTATTTTTAGATCCATAGTAAACATTGTTTATTTTCGTTTTGTAATTTTTAGATGAGTTTTTTGAAAACCTCTGAGAAGGATATAACCAATCCCCTGTTTCATATCTTAATGTATGTCCTATACTAAAATCATGAAACTATAATTTAAAATAAAACCGAAATAGAATAAGAAAAAATATTAATATTTGCGTATATTGTTGCAAAATAAGTAAAACATGTCGTATGTTAACTAAGGATCAAGAAAAATTGTTCTTTACGAAAGAATTTAAAGCATTTTGTGAAGAATTTTTAAATAAATGTATCACGAAATGAAATTTCGCGGATTTCTTTAAAGAGTACCTGCAGCCAAACCCATGTCAAACTAATGTTATAGAATTTATTTACCAGAATTTAATGCAAAAAACCGCATCGAAATCGATGCAAAAGTAACGGAGTTACGCCGCTTCAAAGTGGCTATTTTCAACTGCTTTAAAAAATCCAATCAAGATAAAATAGAATTAGGCGATAACGAGGCTTCAGCGGAAATGACGTCACGAGGTCAATAGGGGGAAAATTTCCTTACAAAGCTATTCAAAATAAATTCGATTTTACAGCCAAAATGATAAATAGGTCTGATGTTTTGACGTATTAAGTTATTTTAAGTATTGTAGATTTAGAAATTTGTATCCGTATATATTTGTTACAGTCAAGATTTATTTTTAAAGGATTTTAAAATTTGTTATCCTCCTCGCCTCTTTACCGATGATTACGATATCTTAAAACACTTGCATGGGCAGAATATGTTCATTATTCAGTTTTTTATTACATAATATCACTTCACATGCGAATGATCCGAGACAATGACACAGGTAAACAGGTAAACTAACGGAGCTACTGCTCCAGACACGTGTATATCAAGGGTATGTATACACGTGTTACACATGCATGTCTGGTGAACAAAGGGGGGTTTCACACCTCTAGACTGGCAAATTGATTTGTGTATAATAAGCTACTCAAAACAGAAAAATAAATTAGACTGGGTAAAATCAGGCGTTCATAAGCTATTACATGTGTATAGTCTGTTAATCAGACTATCAAAATGTGACCACTAACCTGCTAACGTTCAAATTAAATGTCTTGATTGTTACTTATTTACTCACATTTAAAATGACAAAATTTACCATTCAGTCGTTTTAATCTTTTTAAAAATTTAATTTAGTAATTATTTCGGAAGTAATTACGTTGATCATTAATTTAGTCTCAATTTCCTATCTAATATTAATAAAGTGCAACTTTCTTTCGAGCTCTATGGTCAGCAGTTAAATACCCCAAATAGCTTAATTAAGTTGTTATACTGACGCCGAATCATTATAAAATCTTTAAAAAAATTATGACAAAGAATGTAAATAAGTCTAAAATAAAATTCCACTATCGTATTTTTAAAGAATACAAGAGACAGACTTCATCATGCAGCCATCTTGCATGGACTTTCGCCCTGATCCGTTTATAATTAATCCTGTGTTCATTTTATATGCATGCTGTTTTGATTGTTATTGGTTTGAAATCAGTATAAATGAATAATCGGGCGACATAGTGGTAATTTTATGTCTTATACGAGGAATAGACCCCGCGTTATAATACCTTTTACAAAATATGTACTATTATCAATATTATTGTTACAGGTTTTACTTATATAAAAATAACGCCTGTTGAGGGTTCATATAGTTATATTTATTGTGGACACAGTGACAAGTTGATGGTAATCATTGAAATTAATCAAATGATCAAAAGCCCTGTAAATATAAAACAATAAATCTCATGCTGTGATAATGTACTCAATTTCCATCTAGATTTGAATTTTACATGTACATACATGTAAAGCAATTAAAGGGAGGTAACTCTTACAATTTCAATGTATATGTACAATAGGCACTTCTCCCATAATAATCATAAAAATAGGTTGCAATTAAAAATATTATAGACACATTATTCATTAGAAATTATCTCACCATTCTATGGGAATAAGCTTTCCTCTATACATCTATTTCATCATATGCAAGATTATCATGTTTATGTATATCTGTAATTCAATTAACAGAATACTAAAAATACTATTGAATTAAAAAACATTTACATTGCTCATTTTGAACAATTAGACCAAATATTTGATCATCATAAAAACACTCTGTAACCTGATTAGAAAATCAGTTACTCTTTTTGAATAAGAATCAAATACTGACTTTATAATCAATATTTACTAAATAAATCTTTCATGACACTCATTCATTCTAATTAGTTAAAGTGCTTCATAAGAAATTACTTATTTGCTAATTTATAGAAAAGTACATGTTAATAATATTTTAATACATGGGATATTAGTTTATATGTTACTTACCAGAAAGAGAAATAGTTTGTTGTCAAACTTAATGATGTAGGTCTGATTCAGCTAGGTCATATACATATTACATGCTACCCTCTGGATGACCAAACAAAGATTGACAAAACTTGGCGGCAAAATATCATAGTCAGATCAACAAACCAACCACAACAACCCTAACAAATATCTGACCAATAGAACTCATGCACACAAATGTTTACCAAATCACTGCCCCTGGGGTATATATACAGGGGCCCGTTTCTCAAAAAGGCCTACGCCCAGGCGTAAGCTTAGTCCGGACTAAATCAGGGACTAAACCCCAAAAGCAGACTAAGTTGCGTTTCACAAAGAGGCGGAAACTTAGTCGGGACTAAATTTGGGTTTAAATCTACGCCTGCTAATGGGTAGGCGTAAGTTCTTAGTCTGTACACAAAAATGACGAGTGTTTTGTTTCTAAGGCAAAATAAACAGACAATTTTAATTTGGGTTTGTTTTACGTGTTATGAAGGAAAACATTCATATTTATTGAAGTATTAGTTCATGTATAACTTTAAAAAATATACCTATTGCTCGATAACTGTTTCTTATTGCTAAATAAATTAAGATTAAATACATTTGATTAATAAAGGGCTTAACTCATTAAACATATGTAAAATACATTACTATAATTTATCTAAAGTATGAAGAATTAAATATGGGTATACCCCGATAACTGATATAAACACAATAATTAAAAAGATGCTATAATTCTAATTATACAGTACATGTATTTAACAACAGCAACACCGAGTATATATATCATATAGATGTATATAAGTACTGATAGATAATTGATTTTTTAATCAATACTCAGTAAGCATAAACTTTAGATTTTAATTTAAAAACCTCTTAAATTAACATTGTTCGACTAAGCCTTTAATTATCTTCACATCACTTGAAGAAGTACCACATGTATATTGTAGACGAAGTCTGATGCCAATGCATGTATAATGTTGCTAATCAAATTTGAACCGATTTCAAAATATTGAGGAAAAACTTATTCAAATAGGAGCAACTCAAAACGTTTATAGTAATTTGTGCTTGTGTGTGATTGTATGTGCCATACCTACATGTTTTATTATTTCACAACACGAATGTATTCTCATTTTTTTTTTTGTTTACTCCAAGAATTTTTACAAAATTTTATGAAAGCTACATGTTATTCTTAATGTAAATGAACTCGCATTTAGGTACGATCCATTTTAATTTGTTAAAAATATGTTTTAGAATGCAGAGTTCGTGTCAATTTTATTGACAAGCGTTTGTCAAGATTCTTAAAGATTCGTAAAATTTCACGTACACGTCTCCTTGAATTTTCGGAAATCAAATTCATTAATCTTATTAATTCTAAGATTAATTACTAGTTATCAATGGCGTTCATTTTTAAAATTGTAATTCTTTTAAAATAGGTATGGTTGAATATCAGTTGTCGACTTGCAAGGCAAAAGACGCCGTTTTAGCAGTTTTACAACAATGTACATTATTTAAAAATTTAACTAGCTCGCCATACTTATTATATAAACTTATATACCCAACCCAAAGCAGATAGGAAAAGGGTACGACTCAAATGTACTTGTTAAAACCGCAAAGACCTTAAATACCTTATCCGGAGGGGAATTGGAGATTTTTTAGATGCCTTTTCCATTAAACTTTTAGAAACTTTTCATTCATAAAACTATCTTCAAATAGGAAAGGGGTTCTTAGCTTATTGTTTTTATATCTATATATTAATCAAGATTTATATTACCTGCAATACTTAATACAAAAACAAACAAACAAAACATTCAAATTATTAGACCAAAAACAGGAAAGGGATTTGGGGAGACCCCGGCCTATGATGTTGATAATTCCTGTGTTGTTAATTGTAGACAATATCTTTCAAAACTTTTATCATTCGAATCGCTGAAAACCAATAATCGTGTCCATGTCATAATAGATTGTCTAAATTCTCACAGTATTGGAACAGAGGGTGGAACTTTTCTTCCTTCTGTAGACATGGAAAAGGTTCATGTACATGTACATGTTATTTATGCAGTGGAAATTTTCGATTTCAGTACTAAGGTTGCCGTTTAAATCATAGTAATGTCATGTTATTTTCTATAAATAGTTCAGTGATATGATAAAATATTATCAAGCCTTATCTCAGCATCTGAAAGTGTATAAATATTTATGAAGTATGACTTATCATTCTGCAGACGTATGCAGGCATTTTTACCTACTTTCATTTTTCCACGAATATTGGAAATAATTTCTATGAATTCTTACGTTCAATTACGCACAATTATGCTTCAATATCGTCTGCAATACATTCAATTGTCATATATTTGGTTTTTGCAAACTTTTACTATCTGCTTCTTCCATATCATCTGTTTTTCTCTAAAATTACATTATGTTAAAAAGCGTACAAGCATTTTATTTACTGTCAGTAATGTAAATTGTTATGAACAACTTGAACTATGCACAATCTGTGGTTTACATTTAGTGGTAAGAGTATATGTATAACATGTGTTCTTTTTAGTACATGTACTAAGAATTGGAAAATTGATCCACCACATATAATCATAGCCTCAAAGCTAAACAAAAATACGATATGCGCATGCTTAGTACTCAGCGGAGATGTCTAAGTTCTTCGACATTTAAACCCTAACTTACACCTCTTTCAGAAACGCAACTTAGACCCGACTAAATATTGCCGTAACTTCGTTAGTCGGACTAACTTAAGCCCAAATTTAGGCCTTTTTGAGAAACGGGCCCCAGGGGCTCGTTTCATAAAGAGGCCTAAATTTTGGGCCTAACTTTGGTCTAGTCCGAGGACTAACACCGAAACTTAGTCGGGCGTATTTTGCATTTCATAAAGCGGCGCAACTAGAGGCGTAAATTTTAGACTAACTAGCTTTGGCATAAGTCCTTGACAACGCAGCACTGCACATGCATAAAATTGTTTTTATTACTCTGTTATGTACAGGTGTATTTAGCATGTAAAAATATGATCAATTTTAGAGGAATTAGCAATTGCAATGATTTTACTTATAATATATACATAAGATTTAATAAATTCTTGTTTCAGTATGTACAAAGACGCATTCATAACTACTATACAAAGGTTAACATTTTAAAATAATATTTCTTTTCCTTCAACAATTAGCCAAACAAAAAGCACATAAAACACTGTGCCGGATAATTATGCCAGTGCCAAGGTGGCATTTTTGCACCCGCTTAAAATGCAGTTTCGGAAAAATCCATATATACCAAATGATAGCCCATTGGCTAGAGAGTATATAACCACATTTGTTTTTAGTGTGTTTCACCTGACAGGTGAGGTATTTACCTTTAAAAGTTAATATCCCATAGGAAAATGATAATTCCCATAGGAGAAACGATTCTTCTACAGGAATTATTGACAATCCTATAGGATTTTCTAAAAACCCTATAGGAATGATATTTCCTATAGGAGAATGCTATTTCCTGTAGGAAATTGACTCAGACAGGTAGTTTTCCTATAGGAAATTAAAATTCCCTATCTGATTTTATCAAATCCTATCGGAATTGAAATTCCTATAGGATGTTCTTGTATTCCGATAGGAATTTTCTAATTTCCTATAGGAATACTGTTTTTCCTATGGGAAAAATTCTTTTCCTGTAGGAATTTAGTTTTGAAAGGTAAATATCTCACCTGACAGGTGGAATACAATGATAACAAAGGTGGTTGTAAACTCTTTAAGCAATGGTCTATCATATGACATATTTGAATTTTTCGATATATGCGGCTTAGACGGGTGCAAAAATGCCACCTTGGCACTGGCATAATTATCCGGCACAGTGTTATAATATTAAAATTAAATTATACAAATAGATAAAAGATTTTACGGAAACCAATGAATGGTATAGTGTACAGTGTATATGATTTTCTGGAATACCAGCGCAAGGAGTATTTAGTGTCAAACACTCGTGTAAATCTTAAATGAATTATCAATATAATACATGAATAATGTTTTTAAAATTATTGACCTGAATTGTATCTATTTATACATAGTCTGCTAAATTTTGCACCATGATAAAATCCTATTACTAGGCATTATTTTGGTTGAAGTAAATGTACTTGTGTAATGTGTTCAATAGAATTATCAATATCTCATTTTAAGTAATTAGGAAGTTCAAAAAATATGTGTTAATTATTACTTTTATCATATTGAAAATTTTGAATTTAGTAGGTCGGTGTAAATTTGCAAGTTGTCATATTGTTTTTATGTTTAAATACAATTTTCTAACCTTTGTCACACTTTGTCATTGTGCATTTCAATTAAAATGAATTTCATGGGTTCTAAAACAAAATTAATTTTTTTTTCAATCACTTCAGGATGCTTTGTATGCGCGGATTTAGAGGGGTAAATGAAATTTAAAAAAAATTTACATTGTAAAATTTTCGCAAATATGCCTCGGACGCCCCCCCCCCCCCCCCCCCCGCAAGCACTATTTTCCTTCGGACCCCTACCCCCCTCCCTGGAAAAATAATTTTTCTGGATCCGCGCATGCTTTGTATTTTAGCGCAATATAATACATTATTATATATGTACATGTATTATAATAAGTTACACTTTCTGTATCCAGTATGAAAAAAATATTAAGTGTATTTGTCATATCAGTGTCTTCATTCTTGTAGTTAAGAACCCTGTATCGATAATATATAAATATATATTCAATTTTAAAAGAGAATCACAAATCAAGTTAATGATTGTGTATCAGTAGCAGTGAGTTTAATCGGCTTCGATTCTCAGTATTATTTGCATTCAATATTAATGCATCTACAGGTACATACATCGTAGGTTATAAAAAAATATATACTGTTCATATATGAATGACAAAAACAACAAACATAAGCAACTTTAATAAATATTTTTTTAAAGGTAAAGTTATTACTAAATGTGATGTAAAGTTGTTCATGGTAAATGTTGAAGAAAGAAAAAAATGGTTAAAAAAATATAATTTAAGTTTATAAAATGCAACACATAAAAAATCTTACATAAAGGCCTTTGATAACATGTATATAACATGCTTTGTGAAAGATATGTCGAAAAGTATATAAAAAAAAAAAGAAAGGCACCTTGTTTTTGAAATAATTTTCTTAAAGTAGATGTATTTCTCACCTTAGATGATATGATCTCTCTCTCTCTCTCTCTCGAATCGAATCGAATCGAATCGAATTACAATACACGCAATCGAGAAGACTATACTATTCCAAAATGTAGACTAGAAATATTCAAGAAATCGTTTGTTTCTGACACGATCAATAAATGGAACAGTTTAATTTTAATCACCAGAAATAATTCCTCGTTTACAAGTTTCAAAAGCAGTATTCAATTAAACCAAATTAAACCCCCGTCCTATTTCTGCTTCGGCAAGAGACGACTTAACATTATACACACAAAACTTAGACATACATGTAACTGTATCTTAAACTTCGACCTTTTCAGAAGAAATATTATTGAAAGCCCTAATTGCCAATGTGAATTACTAGAAGATTCTTATCATTTGTTTTTTGGATGTAAGAAATATACCAATGCACGAAATGAACTGTTTTCAAACCTTTTAAATTTAAATCAAATTAACATTATTAATTGTCATTTCCTTTTATGGGGAGATGAATCTCTGATGTCAATTTAAACCAACGTATTTTTTTAGCTGTTAAAAAATTTATCAGAGATTGTGGTAGATTCTCGTAATTTTAGTCTTACTGCCTAGACCAAATTCAAACAGAACTGTTTATATATACATGTACGTTTGTTCAATAATTTAATCATTTAATATTATCCATTTCTATGTACTTTCCATTCTAAACTACTACACAGTTGTAAATTTTTATACTTGGTAAGAACCTCGTAAGTTGTTAGAACTTGTGTTCGAACCATTTGTATATGTTTTTGCAATAAAATATGTTCAAATATCTCTCTCTCTCTCTCTCTCTCTCTCTCTCTCTCTCTCTCTCTCTCTCTCTCTCTCTTGTACACATTTATTCGGGAGAAACCCCCGTGTGCACATTAATTAGGGAGAAACTCACGTTGCAATCAAATTCCAGAATTTAAAGTATTAATTGTTCTTTCTCAGTATCCAAATGTGACGATACATGTAACTTAAATCGCATTAGTGATAAAATACAATTGTCGTTTCATAATATATATGCTTACTTATGTTTACGTCCGAACTTACGCCTACCTATGAGTAGACGTAAAATTTTGGCTTAACTTTAGTCGGACGTAAAGATGCGCTCTTTAATGAAACGCAAATATTCGAACTAGTCCCGTATTTACACCGGCGTAGCGCTAAGTCTGGGCGTACGACCCCTTTGTGAAACGAGCCCCAGGGGCCCGTTTCTCAAAAAGGCGTAAATTTGGGCTTAAGTTAGTCCGATTAACGAAGTTACGCCAATATTTAGTCGGGTCTAAGTTGCGTTTCTGAAAGAGGCGTAAGTTAGGGTTTAAATGTCGAAGAACTTAAGACATCTCAGCTGAGTACTACGCATGCGCATATCGTATTTTGTTTTGCTTTGAGGCTATGATTATATGTGGTGGATCAATTTTCCAACTCATCGTACATTTGCTCGAAAGTACACATGTTATACTAAACTATACCACTGAATGTGCATAGTTCAAGTTGTTCGTAACAGTTTATATTAATGAAAGTAGAACAAATGTCTATACGTTGCTAACATAATGAAATTTTAGAGAAATACAGATATGAAAAAGGCAGATATTAAAGGTCGCAAAAACCAAATATATGACAATTGAATGCATTACAGACGATATTGAGGCACAATTGTACATATTAATTGAACAAAATTAACTGTAATATTCGTGTAAAATTGAAAATATTAATAGAATGCAGGGGCATGATACAGTAGATATGCCCCATACGTGTGCAGAATAATAGGTCGTGCTTCATATAGATATTTAGACACTTTCAGATACTGGGATAAGGCCTGATTCTTTTATATCATATCACTAAATTATTTATAGAAAATAATATGACTATGATTTAAACAGCAACCTACTGAAATCGAAAATATCCAATGTATAAATAACATGTACATGAACGTTGTTTATGTCTACTTAAGGAAGAAAATTTCCATCCTCTGTTCCAATTTTGTAAGAATTTAGACAATGACATGGAAACGATTCTTGATTTTCTGCGATTCAAATGATAAAAGTTTTGAAAGATATTGTCTACAATTAGCAACACAGGATTTATCAACATTTGAGGCCGGGGTCCCCCCAACTCCCTTTCCTGTTTTTAGTCTAATCAATGAATTGTTTTGTTTTGGTTTATTTTTTGGGGGGGGGGGGTATTGAAAGTAATATATACTGTATACAGGGAATTATTCGCCCCCGTTTAATTTTCAACCATTTCACCCTCGTTGTCAGCGGGCGAATTAAAGACTTGACGATTTTCAACGTCTAATATTAGTAACTTTAAACTCAACTGTGACTGGGCGAATTCACGACGAAGCGAAACTGTTTGCAAGTGAAGAGTAAGGGCAAAAATTACACGGGACGAAAATAACCCTGTATACAATATGTTGATTAAAATATAGATATAAAAGCAATCATCTAAGAACCCCTCCCTATTTGAAGAAAGTTTTATAAATAAAAAATTCTTAAAGTTTAATGGAAAAGGCATCTTAAAAATCCCCTATCCCTCTCCGTATAAGATATTTTGCGTCTTTGCGGTTTTAACAAGTACTTTTGAGTCTTACTTTTTTACCCTGTGTGCTTTGGGTTGTTGAGGGGGGGGGGTGCATACAATTGTTTATATATTATATAATAAGTATGACACGCTAGTAAAATTTGTAAATAATGCAATCTGTTCTAAAACTGATAAAACAACGTCTTTTGAATTCGACAACTTCGAAATAAAAAAAACATCCCTCCCTTGATATACATGCATCTTAAATATGATGAAACAAAACTATCATGAATTCAAGTAATTAAAGTACAATTCAATTAAATGAATACACATTAACAACACATATGCATGTGCACAAAGATCATTTATAGTAAACCATACCTATTTTAAAAGAATTACAATCGATGTTAAATATGAACGCAATTGATCAATTAATCCTAAAATTAATAATATTAATGAATTTGATTTCCAAAAATTCAAGAAGGTGTGCATGTGAAATTTCTTAATCTTCAAGGACCTTGACAAACGTTTGTCAATAGATCTAAATTTGATACAAACTCTGCATTCTTAAATATATTTTTCAGTAATATTTTAACAAACTAAAATGGATTGTATCTAAATTCATAAACATTCAATATAACATGTAGCTTTCATACGTTTTGTAAAGATACTAGGAGTAAAAAAATGAGAATGCAGACGTCTTGTAAAATTGTAAGTACATGTAATATAGGTAAGGCAATACAACCACACACAAGCACATACTAAGTATATGCTTACTGAATAATAAGTGAGTATTTAATCTATCCGTACTTATATACATCTATCTTGTTGTGGAATACATGTAAAATTCAGTATTATAGAATCTTTTTTAATTATTGTGTTTATATCAGTTATCGGGGTATACCCATCTTTAATTCTTCATACTTTAGTTAAATTTCATTAACGAGTAGTAACGTATATTACATTCGTTTAATGAGTTAAGTTCATTATTTATCAAATTGATTTTATCTTAATTTATTTAGAAATAGGAACAGTAATCGAACAATAGGTATTTTTAAAAGTTATACGTACATGTACAAATATTTCAATAGATGTGAATTTTATTCTTAATAACACGTAAAACAAACCAAAATCAAAATTCTCTGTTTATTTTGCCTTAGAAACAAAACACTCGCCATTTTTGTGTACAGACTAAGGACTTACGCCTACCCATTAGCAGACGTAGATTTAAACCCAAATTTAGTCCCGACTAAGTTTCCGCCTTTTTGTGAAACGCAACTTAGTCTGGTTTTGAGGTTAAGTCCCTGATTTAGTCCGGACTAAGCTTACGCCTGGACGTAGGCCTTTTTGAGAAACGGGCCCCAGGGGCCAGTTTCTCAAAAAGGCCTAAATTTGGGCTTAAGTTAGTCCGACTAACGAAGTTACGCCAATATTTAGTCGGGTTTAAGTTGCGTTTCTGAAAGAGGCGTAAGTTAGGGTTTAAATGTCGAAGAACTTAGACATCTCCGCTGAGTACTAAGCATGCGCATATCGTATTTTTGTTTAGCTTTGAGGCTATGATTATATGTGGTGGATCAATTTTCCAATTCTTAGTACATGTACTAAAAAGTACACATGTTATACATATACTCGTACCACTGAATGTAAACCACAGATTGTGCATAGTTCAAGTTGTTCATAACAGTTTACATTAATGACAGTAAATAAAATGCCAATGAGATACGCTTTTTAACATAATGTAATTTTAGAGAAAATACAGATGATATGGAAGCAGATAGTAAAAGTTTGCAAAAACCAAATATATGACAATTGAATGTATTGCAGACGATATTGAAGCATAATTGTGCATAATTGAACGAAAGAATTCATAGAAATTGATTCCAATATTCGTGAAAAAATGAAAATATTTATAAAATGCAGGCGCAGGGCAAGGTAGAAATGCCTGCATACGTCTGCAGAATGATAAGTCATACTTCATAGATATTTATACACTTTCAGATGCTGAGATAAGGCTTGATAATATTTTATCATATCCCTGAATTATTTATAGAAAATAACATGACATTACTATGATTTAAACAGCAACCTTAGTACTGAAATCGAAAATTTCCACTGCATAAATAACATGTATATGAACCTTGTCCATGTCTACAGAAGGAAGAAAAGTTCCATCCTCTGTTCCAATACTGTGAGAATTTAGACTATGACATGGACACGATTATTGGTTTTCAGTGATTCGAATGATAAAAGTTTTGAAAGATATTGTCTACAATTAACAACACGGGAATTATCAACATCATAGGCCGGGGTCTCCCCAAATCCCTTTCCTGTTTTTGGTCTAATAATTTGATTGCTTTGTTTGTTTGTTTTTGTATTAAGTATTGCAAGTAATATAAATCTTGATTAATATATAGATATAAAAACAATAAGCTAAGAACCCCCTCCCTATTTGAAGATAGTTTTATGAATGAAAAGTTTCTAAAAGTTTAATGGAAAAGGCATCTAAAATATCTCCAATCCCCCTCCGGATAAGGCATTTAGGGTCTTTGCGGTTTTAACAAGTACATTTGAGTCTTACCTTTTTTCCTATCTCCTTTGGGTTATTTTGGGGTATATAAGTTTATATAATAAGTATGGCATGCTAGTTAAATTTTTGAAATAATGTACATTGTTGTAAAACTGCTAAAACAGCGTCTTTTGCCTTGCAAGTCGACAACTGATAGTAAACCATACCTATTTTAAAAGAATTACAATTTTAAATATGAACGCAATTGATTACTAGTAATTAATCTTAGAATTAATAAGATTAATGAATTTGATTTCCGAAAATTCAAGGAGACGTGTACGTGAAATTTTACGAATCTTTAAGAATCTTGACAAACGCTTGTCAATAAAATTGACACAAACTCTGCATTCTAAAACATATATTTAACAAATTAAAAAAGATTGTACCTAAATGCGAGTTCATTTACATTAAAAATAACATGTAGCTTTCATAAAATTTTGTAAAAATTCTTGGAGTAAAAAAAAATGAGAAAACATTCGTGTTGTAAAATAATAAAAAATGTAGGTAAGGAACATACAATCACACACAAGCACTAATTACAACTATAAACGTTTTGAGTTGAATAAGTTTTTTCTCAAAATTTTGAAATCAGTTTTGTTTCATAGGTTCAAATTTGATTAGAAACATTATGCATTGGCATCAGACTTCGTCTAAAATATACAAGTGGTACTTCTTCAAATGATGTGAAGATAAATATAGGCTTAGTTGAACAATGTTAATTTGAGAGGTTCTTAAATTAAAATCTAAAGTTTATGCTTACTGAGTATTGATTAAAAAAATCAATCATCTATCAGTACTTATATACATCTATATGATATATATACTCGGTGTTGTTGTTGTTGAATACATGTACTGTATAATTTAGAATTATTGCATCTTTTTAACTATTGTGTTAATATCAGTTATCGGGGTATACCCATATTTATTTCTTCATACTTTAGATAAATTATAGTAATGTATTTTACATATGTTTGATGAGTTAAGCCCTTTATTTATCAAACTTATTTAATCTTAATCTATTTAGCAAATAAGAAACAGTTATCGAGCAATAGGTATATTTTTTAAAGTTATACATGAACAAATACTTCAATAAATGTGAATGTTTTCCTTCATAACACGTATAACAAACCCACATTTAAAATTGTCAGTTTATTTTGCCTTAGAAACAAAACACTCGTCATTTTTGTGTACAGACTAAAAACTTACGCCTACCCATTCGCAGGCGTAGATTTAAACCCAAATTTAGTCCCGACTAAGTTTCCGCCTCTTTGTGAAACGCAACTTAGTCTGCTTTTGGGGTTTAGTCCCTGATTTAGTCCGGACTAAGCTTACGCCTGGGCGTAGGCCTTTTTGAGAAACGGGCCCCTGGGGCTCGTTTCATAAAGAGGCCTAAATTTTGGGCCTAACTTTAGTCTAGTCCGAGGACTTACACCGAAACTTAGTCGGGCGTAGTTTGCATTTCATAAAGCGGCGTAACTAGTGGCGTAAAGTTTAGACTATAGCTTTGACATAAGTCCTTGACAACGCAGCACTGCACATGCATAAAAATGTTTCTATTGCTCTGTTATGTATAAGTGTATGTAGCATGTGAAAATATGATCAATTTTAGAAGAACTAGCAATTGCAATAATTTTTACTTAAAATATTTAAGATTTGATAACTTCTTGTTTTGGTATGTACAAAAACGCATGCATAACTATTATACATAATGTACCAAGGTTGACATTTTAAAATGATATTCCTTTTCCTTCAACAATTTACCTAACAAAAAGCACATAATATCAAAATTAAATTATACAAATACATGTAGATAAAACATTTAACAGAAACTAATAAATGATATAGTGTAGGCTATATGATTTTTTGGAATAACAGCGCAAGGAGTATTATTTAGTGTCAAACACATAGGCCTATGTAAATCTTATATGCATTAAATCCGTATAATACATGTATAATGTTTAATCATTGACCTGATTTGTTTCTATTTATACATAGACTGCACCATGGTAAAATCGTATTTTTTTTTCGTTTAAAGCGGGTCCTTACTCGGCATTATTTTTGTTGCAGTACATGACTTGTGTAATGTGCTCAATAGAATTTCAATATATCATTTTAAGTAATTCGGAAGTCCAAAAAAATATGTGTTAACTTATTACTTTTATTATAATTTATTGAAAATTTTGAATTTACTGGGTGTGTGTAAATTTACAAGTTGTCATATTGTATATTTTGTGTTTACATCCAATTTTCTGACTGACCTTTGTCGCCCTTTGTCATTGAAATGAATTGTATGGGTTCTAAAACAAAATTAATGCATTTTTGTTTTCAATCATTTCGCGATGTTTTGTATTTTAGCGCATATAATACATTATTATACATGTACATGTATTATAATAAGTTACACTTTCAAGGGACAATTCTGTATCCAGTATTTAAAAAAATTATTAAGTGTATTTATCAAATCAGCTTGAATTGCAAATTTGTCTAAACTCTAATGTGTCATCATTAATGTAGTTAAGAACCCTGTATCAATAATATATCTTGACTTTAAAAATAGAATCGCAAATTAAGTTTATTGTGCTTTAGTATCAATGACTTTAATCGGCTTCGATTTTTAGTGCAATGTAACATTTGCATTCAATATTAAATCACTCTCAAGTACATACATCGTAGGTTATAAAAATATACTCTTCATGTATAAATTACAAAACAAAAATAATATTAGGTATTTTCTCAGGAAGCATACGTTTTAATGAATGTTTTTTTTTAAAGGTAAAGTTATTACTAAATAAGATGTAAACTTGTTCAGGGTAAATGTTGTAGAGAGAAAAAAAATGGTTTAGAAAAATATAATGTAAGTTTATAAAATGCAACACATATAAATCTAATATGAAGGCCTTTGATTACATGTAACATGCTTTATGAAAATATCTCGAAAATTAGTAAAAAAGAAAGGCATCTTGTTTTTATATAAAGTTTTTAAATTAGATGTATTTCTCACCTTAGATGATCTCTCTCTCTCTCTCTCTCTCTCTCTCTCTCTCTCTCTCTCTCTCATGCACATTAATTCGGGAGATACCACCGTGGCAATCAGATTCCAGGATTTAAAGTATAAATCATTCTTTCTCAGTATCTAAATGTGACAATACATGTAACTTAAATCGCATGTGATAAAATACAATCGTCGTTTCATAATATATATGCTTACTTATGTTTACGCCCGAACTTACGCCTACCTATGAGTGGACGTAAAATTTTGGCTTAACTTTAGTCGGACGTAAAGATGCGCTCTTTAATGAAACGCAAATATTCGAACTAGTCCCGTATTTACACCGGCGTAGCGCTAAGTCTGGGCTTACGACCCCTTTATGAAACGACCCCCTGGTGTGTAAAGGTACAGGGTGGATCTAAGTATGTGTGGTGTGTATTTAAAATGTGTGTCAGATTTGGTTGGTTTTATTTTAAAATTTATATACATAATCTATATACTTAATTAATATGATATCCATACTATTCATACTATTACATTATGAATAATGTCATGGAAAAATCATCCCAAAAAAATACGAAAATACGTTTCTTATAACAATATATAGTGCTTTGATTGATTGTCATTTTGCTACATAGACTGTGAATTTATATGGAAAGTGTGTTACAAATTTGACGACGATGAGTGAAAGCAAATAGCAATGAGTCACAATGTGAATGACATGTGTGAGTGAGAAGGAGATGGAAAACAAAACGAGAGATCGGTTTAACTAAGCATTAGGTTTAATTTTTTATCATGCATACATTTTTCTAAAATAGGAAGTCACTTTCTTCGATCATCTTTCCAAAGAGCATAAAGATAATGAAACAAATGTCGGAATCAAAATCATATTCACTTTTCATACTAGAGTACTACTTCCTGTTTCTAGATCCCGAAGCATCACGTGACTTAGGGTATATAAGCGGAGTTTCTGAGCTCTCAGTCGGAGTTCTGCAGGTCTCACAACACTATTTTTCCGAAGGTTCACGTCAAAACATGGCTGAGGCAAAATAATTCCCGAATTCCCCTTCGTTTTTAGGGGTTTTCCGCCAGCGACAGAGACTAGTTTTTTATGAGATGAAAAACAACGTGTAAAATGCCTGATTTTCCCACTTTTGTAAAAATACGAGGTCACTTGAATTTTTGATGCCAGTTGTTTCAGGGGTGTGAAAAGGCTCGGACATGATTTTCAAGCACATGTGTAGCTTTGATGTAAACAAAATCTCGAGCCTTTGTGGATGGCTGTGTGTCTTTTGCTACTAAATTGGTTAGGAACGATTGTTTTAAAAGTTGTAAAGAGGGATTTTACCAGAAGTTTGTTTTAAACTCGCTACCCGTGTCTAAAGTTGCGTAATTTTGGTAAGAATATGAAGTAAAAATTAATAGTGGTATGCAACCTGAAGGAAAACTGCTATGATGTGTTTTAAGTCATAAAGTGGGGGTGTTTTGGCGTTCTATCGATGTGTGTAGATTAGAAATTACCAACAATGGGCCTTTGTGGCCGGCACCTCTCTTATTTTGTTGTCAATGGCGCATACAAAATTAGCCCAGATTTCCTCTGAAATTTCGTAGAACATCAAACAGCGACCCGATTATAGTGTATCGGACCGTCCAAACTGCCCCGAAAAAATACAGCAGCTTATCCAGAAACCAAAAAACCTTCCATGTAATACGAATTTTGTGTAAAATGAGTTATTTAGACGCTTGTATGGTATACAGAAATTATATAAAATTATGCCGCTAAAACGGCAATATTAAAGTGAAAAATGAATTTAGCTATGATGCAGCACCCGCATTAGTTTTATTAGAACCAGACAATGCTAATTTAGATGAAAATGCACGCCAATTCTTTAAAATTCAATGATATAACGGCAGTTTTTCAACCCCTCCCCCAAAAGGCAGAGTTCCCCAAACGTGTACATGTATATATTCTCGGGTCGTCATGATATTAACGAGTTTGCATTGTATTGTGAATAGACATGCATGTTTGCACGTATTAAAACAAAAAAAAAAATCATTCAAAATTAACACGCTGTTAAATTACATACAGTATAACTTTTAACATATTTTCATAAATCAGAGGCCACCGCGAGCACCATGGTTTTAATAATCGCTCATAACTTTTTGATATAGCTACAGAATTATTTAAAACTTTCCACATATATTCCACAATAAATGTTTTTGTGTTTGCAGATTTTATTATTGCGGGTGTAAAAAAATAGATTACTTGCACCAACAGTCGAAGTGAGAAGAAGCTGTGAAGGCAACAATAAATAGGTTGAAACCTAGAACACAATACCTTACGTGCATGCATAAGGCTTTCGAGGTTTTATTGTATGTGTTGTGTCGGCTGATAACAGACTAATTTCTGTTGAGGAAGCGCGTGCGCTCTAGTAGAAACTTGTATATATTACTGATTAAAATCTTTGATTGAGAAATTTGATTTTTATTGTAATGGAACCGAATCTTCGAACCCGGAAAACGTTACAATAACATTGAAATAAAATAAAAATAAAAATAGATAGCAAAATAGATAGCAAAAACGTCGGTCTATATTCAATATTTCCTAACAATTAATGAAGTTATATTGATCTTCAAGGGAAGTGACTTCTCGGAAGCATTTCAGTAAGAAGCCAATGGCAGATAAAAACCTATTCAATTCAATTCAACAAACCAGAATAACTTGTCTATTGTAATGTTTTAATCATTCAATGATAGAAAAGTATAAACAAACGATACATTTGTTCATATTTGTCAATATACGTAATAATCATTATCGATAGGCCGGCTACTTTGGAGATCGAACAAGTACAATGCACAATCCAGAAATGTTAAAATGTAGAAGAGAATTATTACGGTGTTACAATTATTCATGCTCAAGAGGATATACATCATGCATTAAATTTAAAAAAAATCTATTAACCAATGTCCATGAAATCAATAAAGCATCGGAAGTAATTTTCTATCAAAATGAATTGCAATGTTCAAAAATGTTCAAAATGTCATTACCGCAAACCTATTCGTTAAGCACTACAAGTAGTTGTCTCAGAAAAATACTTCATTGATTTGAGTTAATTTTATTTCAAAATTAAAAATTTATCTATAAATTGATAATACTAGTAATCAAATCCCGAATAAAAGTATAAAATTCTCCTAAAATCATCGATAATTAACTTTTCGCTGCTATCTGAAGGTTAACATATAAATGAATATTGTGAGCAAGTGTGAGTATTCATATTTGATAAATACATTGAAAACTTCGGGCATGGTCAGTAATTGTGATGTGAACTTATTTACTATATCGTCATATCTGATCTGCTTGCTTTTCTTTTACTAACAATGTATTTACAATGAAAATTTAGAATGTTTTTAATTGGTGATTGTGTGTTTGATATTTTTGAAAGGAAATTTCAAATTATTATCGAAAGGTTTTTAAATTCCAAAACTTGTACATGGTGTGGTATTCAAGAGGTTTTATGTATGCTTTATATAGAGATCGCCGATAGAAATCAGTTTCTGACTGATCTAATGAAATAGTTTCAGTACAGGGATAGTAAAGTGCATTGAGTGCTCGGATAATGTTGTTCATCTAACATAAAAGTTTTCCTATTCCAAGAAACGATCTAATTACCCCACTTCCTGGTAATATCCAAACAATATGATTGACAAGCTTTTAATATCAAGTAGGAACTATGTGGTTTTAAGTGTAATGTTAGATGTATTCTGGGCGACAAGCTGTGTGGACGTGTCTGTACTCTTGCTGAGATATCTTGGGTGTTTTCCATGCTGGGTGAACTTGGGAACGGCATCCCTGTGTGGGTTTATTTGTGTGAGAGATACAACCCAGAGACAACGGAGTTGGCACGTAATGGAACTTGAGATAGACCTTTATGCTTTCACAGTGCGACTGAACTTACCATAGGACAGACGAATGCCGGCAAATCCAAAACAAACGGATGTCAACACTATTCATTTCTCTTGTACATTTGTAAATAAATTGTTCTTGCTTTTGTAAATATTTTCTTGTTTTGACTAACAAGCACCATCCTCTTACCAGATTGCTAAACCGTTTAAAAAAACTTACATAATTTTAGTGCAAAAAGAGACATTTTGGTGGCAGCGGTTGGATGTACTTTGTTTAGTCAATTTTATTTTAGTGGTAATTTTTAGTTTGAACTACTCACATATTTTCCATTGTGTTATATTTGAGTACATGTACTTATAACACTGTGCCGGATAATTATGCCAGTGCCAAGGTGGCATTTTTGCACCCGTCTAAGCTGCATATATCGAAAAATTCAAATATGCCATATGATAGACAATTGCTTAAAGAGTTTACAACCACCTTTGTTATCATTGTATCTCACCTGTCAGGTGAGATATTTACCTTTCAAAACTAAATTCCTACAGGAAAATAATTTTTCCCATAGGAAAATCAATATTCCTATAGGAAAATTGAAAATTCCTATCGGAATACAAGAACTTCCTATAGGAATTTCAATTCCGATAGGATTTGATAAAATCCGATAGGAAAGTTTAATTTCCTATAGGAAAACTACCTGTCTGAGTCAAATTCCTACAGGAAATAGCTTTCTCCTATAGGAAATATAATTCCTATAGGATTTTTTGAAAATCCTATAGGATTGTCAATATTTCCTGTAGGAGAATCGTTTCTCCTATGGGAATTATCATTTTCCTATGGGATATTAATTTTTAAAGGTAAATATCTCACCTGTCATGTGTAACACACTAAAAACAAAAGTGGTTATATACTCTCTATATGTGCGGTATTATGCATTTCTCGCCCCACAAATTTAACTTCAATAGAAAGATTTAAAAATAAGGTTGAAGATTGTTAAAATCATATTAAAAATAAATGTGTAAACAGTGATCACCCCAGTGACGTAAGTATATTTTGGTAACATATATCAACTTGCATAAAAAATATCGTTATGTAAATCATAAAGTTTAATATCTTCCCTTCGTGTTAACGAATGTTGAAATTTATCAGAATACTGAGAATAGCATTAATAATATATTTTGATTTCGTTGTCAACATAATGGATGACACCTAAATAAATAGCACATTGTCAGACAATAGCTATTCATGCTGCTTCTTGAGCAATCAGTGGTTCCAATTTCTCACAATGGTTATAAAATTATTTTTGCATAGAAATTTACGGGAGATTATCCTTTGATGATTGAGCATAGTGTAGAAGTCAGTAAAAAGATAAAAATCCTAAAAACATAAAAAATAAATTTTCTTGAAAAATAATATTCCTTGAGAAAAATTTAATGATCTAAATCTTAATGACTTTGTGAGGAAATGCAGATGTTCTTGCATTAATTATAAATAACACTTATATACAAGATACAAATATACCAGTAAATTTTATCTGAAATCACTTCAGTGAGAGACTAAAGTATAAAAGTTCATTCAACAAAACTCTTTCAACAATGAAAATATCATAAATCGATATCGTTAAAGGCTACTAGATATTTCATGAACAAAACACCAAATGTTAACAAAAGAAAGAACGCATCAAAACTCAATTACATTGTATTACTTTGATAGTCAGCAACCTTGTAAATTTAATTTATAGAAAAGTACAAGAGACGTAATAGGTTAATGTATAGATTTCTATAAAAAAAAAATATATATATATATATAAAATGTAAGAATATATACATGAGAAATAACATTTTGATTGTAGGCCAAAATGGAATAGTTATTGATTAAAATGATTAAATGTACTTTAAATGGTGATATAAATTCAATCGGACAATTTGACACTACCTGTACTTACAGAATTGTTACAATAGAATTTATTGATGATAAATTATTTAAATAGTAATAACTAAGAGTCCCTAATGTCTTAAAGGTACATCCTACAATTGTACAAGGCTGTTATACAGACTCATTGAGCTTGTACATGTATGAAACAGAGACCAGCCAAGTAGTGAACAAATACAGAGATTTAAAAGGCAGATCAATAATATTCTCTGATTTTATTTGACACGTGTTAAACTATTGAAACTTGTTTAAAATAATCAACCAATTGCAATAAATGTCATTTAACATTAAAACCCACAATTGTTTTAAAACATATAAACTATAAATTGACATTTTGTCAATAAATTACAAAATGCCCCCACCAGAGTAACTGCTTACAACTTTGGTATTTTAACACTGTAACATAATTTCCCAAAACTAAAATTGAATTATACCTGATAAGTAACTATTGTCAAAATTATAAAAAATAACCTTAATTCTTTCATGTTTGATAAACCAGTCCGAAATTGCAAAAATGAGAGTAAAGTTGTGGAGCGGATCTAAGTCAGTGAGAGTTTTCATCAAGATATATACTTGCTATGAAATAATATTGAATAATTATGTAAAGAGTGAATATATTTAGCGGGAATTTATTAAAAGTAAACATAGAATTTAAGATTTAACAAGATTTAAGATTTGAAAAAATTAAATCAGCCATTTCGTTTCTTGAATGCGCGATTTTTGTTTTGATGAAAAGAACTTTTCAGAACGGTGTTACCAAGAACGCAAGTTGAATAATTAACATTATGGTGGAAAGTTTAGGGCAAGTTCATCATGCATCAGGCATTTATCTCAGATCGTACAACATAGGTTTAATATTAAAAAAATATGCATGTTCTCTCGTTTTTAGATTACATATATTTTTCATACCACCGACAGATTGGTAGTCTTATATAATATTAATAAATTTGTAAATCAAAAACAGGTTGTGTTAACAAATAAAACTGTATAAATGAAATCTTATTTTAGCCTATATGAAAAATTTTTGCACGCATAAAACGGTAAAATTGCTTTAAAAAGAATGGGGCAGGTCAACCACCTCCCTCATATTTTGTTTTAAAAAAAAAGACTTTTATTTAAAATATACATATAGAAAACTCAAGTTAGACACTCTTAAAAATTATAGTGAAATTTGGCATCAAAATTAAATGTAGAAAAGAGATACATGTACAACGCACTACATCTTCCTCCCCGTTTTGAAATCATAATCATTGGGCATGTTAATGTAATATTGAGGGTTGTAATTTAATACATAAGATTATGCAAAAAAGTGAAAATATTTTCAATTGCAACTAAAAAAAACGCATAGGGACCAAACAGTTAAAAGCCAAAAATGTTTGTAATTTCTTCAGTCAGCCGCAACAAAAAAAAAAATTAGGCCATATAATCACTTTAAGTTTAGATGCTCATTCCTGTCAACTTCTCAAAATATCCAGCCATTTGTTTATGGTTTCAAATGTTTAAAAAAATAGGTTAAGAAAAACAATTATGAAAAAATTTCAGACATAGTATATACAAACAAAGTGTACAAAAATACAAAGCCCATGAATGTGTAAAGTGTTATTTCCCGATCTTGTGCGGGATAACATCTAGTTGCATATATGCCAAATGACTATAGACATAAGATATCATTTTGTAAATCAATTGATGCATATTGCTATCAAGCATTATGGCCGTGTTTTACCAATATTTAAGTCCTAAATAATAATTTTTTTTCTTCATTTTATCAATTTAGTTGAAAACAATTTGATATTTTTATAAACACGTGCTATAAAGTTTAATCTAAACCTTATGTTTATGTTATCCAAGTTTATTGCAACTACACATATATTACAATGTCATTTTATCACACAAATACAAACTGATTGGTGGTACCTGTATCTAAAAGACAACAAACTATGTTACATTGGGCTTGGCTCTTCTTTCTTCAGGTAAGCTTCTCTGGTAAGAAGAGAGGTCACACAAGGTATATCCACTGAATTTTTGTAAAATTCACAATATAGACGGTTCATCCGTGTCAGGAGTTTTTGGATCTCCATGGGATGTCCAGGTTTTCCATCATTCAGGACATACTTTTCAAATCCTTCATTCCAGCTGGTGAGAGCTGTTAAATACATTCCAAACATATATCTAAATATTCAAACTTGAAGACAACATAGGCTTTGCATGACAATGTTATTTTTTTTACTGAGATTGTAATGCCTAACAATTCTACGCCATGATTGCACATTGATATTGATAAAATGTATTTAGAGTTGTTTAAAGCATCTTCGCTAGCCAACGGTTTTCTGTTCACTCCGCTCCCTATGGGGAGCGGTGTGGACCGAAAACCCTCGGCTAGCGAAGATGTGTATAAAGAGATAAAACATGGTTTGACAAATGGTTATTTACATCCACTTAGTTTTAGTAAGAAAAATAATTGTGTTCATACTGTTAGTGAAAAAAAGGATAAATCATAATCTATAACCTTGCATTATGAATTAACTTGTCTACGTAAGAGAAAACGGTGATTTTTTTTTAATTTACCATGTTTAACACATATATATGTCAGAAAGTCGGCTTCTCTTGGAATCTTCACTGCCTTTTTTGTCTCTGTGTGTGGCTGCAGACCAACTGCATCCTTTTCGGAAAAAGGAACTTTTTCCAACTGAAAAAAGTTCAACTGTATTCTGTAGTAACATTATTTTATGCAATTTCTTAATTCTGAGATTTTTTTATTTACTTTCATACAATACACAACTGTTAGTAAAAAAAGATAAAGATTTTAGAATCCCCCAGGGGTGCTTCTGGCTTGATATTAATTTGTCTCTTTTTTTAGGGATTTACAGCATATTTATCTATTTTATGCCAATATTTCTTTTCTTTATTATTACTGTTAATTTTACAGAGTGTTATCCGATTTTTCGAATTATACACCCATATCATAATGATAGTTTTGTTTTGTTACCTTTTAATACTATTAAGGTATATAATAAATTTATCATCATAAAAGTAACTTGATCCAAAGAGTCAAATCGCATTGCCAGGGGCGGATAATCAAAACAGACTGAATTGAGACATTATAGGCCTACCTGTAACATGAATATCTTGGGTTTCAAGAGAAGATCTCTACATTTGTTTCCCTTCAGACATTCTTGAAGTTCAGAAACAGGAAGTAGCATACTTGGTGTTGGATTTTTGGGTGATCGAGTCCCATCACAACAAATAATTACGCCATCTTGTCCGTAAGACAAGACCATGAAGATAAAACAATAGTCATCCTTTAAATCTGGTCTTTTAGCAACTAAATAAAGATGACAGAAATAATCAACAATATTGGATTGTAAATTGCACGAAATACAAATCCTATAAACCAATGAGTGAAAATAAAAACTTAGAAAGCACAGCGCAACAAAAAATCTCACATAAATTTCACAATTTTGGTAGTCATAATCATGCATTTAGTTTTTTCCCCATTTGTGTGGAAATAGGAAAGAGGATTTTTGAAAATTTGCCTTTTTTGCATATTAGGTCCCACCTATGGCGCCCTGAGGGTGGTAGAGCCATGAATTTCACAAATTAGATTCCTCTTACCATAGAGATGCTTGACACCAAAAATTGTAACAATTGGCATTGTAGTTTTCAAAAAGAAGTTAAAAATGTAAAATTGTTAATGAACGATGCACGTCACACGACGGACGACGACGGACGAAGACCAATTGCAATAGGTCACTCAAGAGACCTAAACACCTCTTTTGGGCTTCAGTATTGTTCTAGGGGTCATAATTTTAACAATTTAGAATATACAATTTCTGTGTATTGGCATTGCCAATATTGGCATTTTTGGTGAAGTGGTTCCTGAGAAGATGTTTTAGGACACACACCCTATTTCACTGTTTCGTGATTGTCTTTCTTTTGAAAGGTGTTTCGCATTTTATTTAACAATTAGACAGAGAGACGAACGGACAGACGGACGACGGACAACATGTGACCATAAACTTCGGTTCAGGTAAGCTAAAAACAATGTATGACAATCAGCATTTACTGTAATCTTGTCTACCAATTCTTAAAACAGGGATTTTAAAAAGGGGCATGTGGCTTTTGAATTCGAAAACATCATCGAGGTTTTCGTACATAGTGAAAAATAGAAACATTGCAAATATGTATATTGATAAGCAAAAAAAAAAAAACAAAAAAAGAAAGTGGTCTAATATTATCTTTTGTACAGTGACTCATTATTAATAGCTTATGTCATTATGTTCTTCTGTAATCCTCTTTAACAGAAAAAATGGGGGTGGGGCGATATTTTATGGAAAAGTTTTAATTGGAAAAAATTAATTAAATCTGTAATATTTTCAAGGGGAAAGGGCCAAACTTAGGATCTAAATTGGCTGTAGAAAAATCACTATTATAATATTAAAATTAACTACCCGTAGATTAATATATACTTACCGTCTTTCAATAATTGAATGATTTCTGATTTGGTTTTGTTTTTATGCTCTTCAATACATTTGTCTGTAAATCCCATTTTTTTAAATGTTTCCTTCATTTCATTCACTTTAACATCTTCCTCCACTTCCTTTTCTTCTTTCATATCAACATACTTATGTCTTCGACAATCAACATACTCCTGATTTTGGACAATGAGCACTTTGCCCATGCATTTTTGAGTACTATACCTAAGTATAACAAACAAAGAAAAAATCAAAATGCTCTTATGAACCAAAATTGTGTCATATGATATAAATCAAGTTTATGTATCACATTATATTCATATCGCATGTGTTAGGCTGTCTTACGTTAATGCTTTATATTGATATTTTATGTATATGTATCCTGGCGTAAGAGTTTCCGATGGTCTAACATTAAACGCTTCCACTAATTAAATTTTGAAACTATATCAGTTTTAACCTTAGACATAGCATCGTAAATTGATAATAAATCAATGCGAGTCATCAGTATACCGGTATCGGTATATGCAGTTTCTTATGAGGCACCGTTTTAATATTTTTGAGGATTCGGGTATTTAATGATATAAAAAAATAAAATATTTGATATCAATAATTCGAATTCTTGATATCCAAAAATAATTCTTGATATCAAAAAATCTATTTTGTGATATCAGAAAATCATTTTTTGATATCACAAATTCATTTGTATTTTCTGATTTCTGAAAATCATTTTTTTAATATCAGAAAATAAGACCTACATAAAATTACTATCAACTTAATGAATGCTCCCTGTGATGCAACTTAGTAATTTGTAAGAAATTGTGTTTCAAACCTGTAGATGCCTGTTAAGAATAATAATGTATGCCTAATTTTAAAACCTGATTTCATTTTGGCAAGTTTGTCCAAATATACATAATAAGCACTGCTTTCTTTTCGATTCACTGTGAATATTGATATCATTTTCTGATATCAGAAAATACCTCAAAAATATTAAAACGGCGCCCCATAGTTTCTATAGCTAGCTATCAGACTGGCTATGCCTGTCTGATATGCGCGATATACATACATTTTTTATTCATATGTAGTCATGTTCAGGAGGAAAGAGTTATCTTATATAAGTTAGTAGAGAAACATTGTAAGCACTTTGATACAATGGACACTGATGAAAAGCTCGTATGGCTAATGACCAATGAAAACATTGATATTCTTACTCAAATATGTAAGATGATTCAGGACAATGGAATATGATTTTAACAAGTACCGGTATATCTTATAGCATTTTATTCAACTTATGTTTATAATTTTTACACTCACAAGCTGTGTTGACTGCATGGGGTACAAGACTGACTGTCAAGTTGCCAACATTGCACTGACTGTTCAATAGGCATTGTCCCTTGGTGCCCCTTGTAGTCAAGACAACACGTCAAAAACTGTTGCTACTTTAAGCTGGCCTGAATGCTTAGGGTACAAGACCGCACAGATATGGCTCTGACTAAATGCATAGCCATATGCTGCAATAGGCATTGTCCCTTGGTGCCCTATGTGGTCAGGTCAACAAAATTACAGTTTTCACTCCGCTATATAAAATACTATCCTTCCACTAACTGTCCTACCTCAAAAATATATCACAAATGCATAATTATATAATATGTCTACATACAATTGTATATAGAATACAAATACAGATGTGGGGCTGTATATGATGTGTTTGTATCAATAATAACACATTGCTTTGAGGGATTGTGGACTTGCAAATAAATGTATACCCCTGCATATATGTATGTCAACTTGATGTGTGTTATTATTTTCTGTTATATCATGTACCTCCCATTGTAACTTACTATGCTTACTTAACAGTACAATATTTATATATCGTATACTTATAGAAAATATACCCTTTTCCGCCCTGTGCGATATAACCAGAAAAATTACCTATCCGTGTGATATAAACCCTAGGGGTGTGATATAAGATTTATATCACACCCCTCTCCGGCAATCTTCGGATGTTATATCACACCCCTTTCCGTTAATCATCGGTTATTATGACGTAGAGTTCGGTATGCGTCGTTCAACTCCGATCTCCGAGTATGACGTCAAATAGTTACGTCGACGTCAAATTGGTACACAAACAGCTGGCGCAAAAAATTCAGGGATGTTTATTAAGAGATCGAATAAATAGACACGGAGCGATTTGTTAACAAAAATCATTCATCACATGATGTTCTTGATTGCTTCTTTAATATTTTCTATAAGTATATGATATAAAAATCATAACATGGCAATTTTTATATCGCATCCTATATTAGCCCGAGGTCGCTGTATATCAGCCCGAGAGCCTGACGGCTCTCGGGCTGATATACAGCGACCGCGGGCTAATATAGGATGCGATATAAAAATTGCCATGTAATAATCTATATATATCGTATACTTATAGAAAATATACCCTTTTCCGCCCGGTGCGATATAAACAGAAAATTCGCCTACCCGTGCGATATAAACCCAAGGAGTGTGATATAAGATTTATATCACACCCCTCTCCGGCAATCTTCGGATGTTATATCACACCCCTTTCCGTTAATCATCGGCTATTATGACGTAGAGTTCGGTATGCGTCGTTCAACTCCGATATCTCCGAGTATGACGTCAAATAATTACGTCGACGTCAACTCGGTATACAAACAGCTGGCGCAATAAAATTCAGGGAAAATATTAGAGATTTAATATATAGACACAGAGCGATTTGTTAACAATTATCATTCATCACAAAATGTTTTTTATTGTTTCTTTGATATTTTCTATAAGTATATGATATAAAAATCATAACATGGCAATTTTTATATCGCATCCTATATTAGCCCTCGGTTGCTGTATATCAGCCCTCGAGCCTGACGGCTCTCGGGCTGATATACAGCAACCTCGGGCTAATATAGGATGCGATATAAAAATTGCCATGTAATAATCTATATATATTTCATCCATTATTTGTTATAATCATGTTGTTTTATTGTTATGATGCATATGCCACCCGAGAGCCCTTGATTGGTGAATAAACATAAACATATCTATCGTACGATAGAGACAGAGGACCAGTCTATAATATATAGCTATAGCTATAAATATTCGACCAATGAAAATGTGCGTCATATAACGTTATGCTTTTCAATGGAACAAAATGTATGAGTGTATGATTCATCGACAATAATAGTATTTTAAATAAAAGCGAAACATTCCTTTGAATATAATTTTTATTTTCAATTTTCTATTCTATAATATTTCAGTTATCTCTTAAACTTGGCCTTCATTTGAAAAAAAAAAAAAAACCACCAAAACGTAAAAGCCATTCCACAAAGAATGCTTTGTGTCAAGTGTGATTAAAATTGGCCTATTGGTTATGCAATAAAAATATGAAAATGTGAAAAAGGTTACAACAACAATGCCGACGACGACAAAGACAGACAAATTCAATCAGAAAAGCTAACTTGAGCCTTCCGCTCAGGTGAGTTAAAAAGCGATTGATAAACGGGTTAGAACTTGATCACGTAGATATCGCTTTAACAAAACGCTTTACTGAGTTCCCATGCTATGAATCACATACACAGTGGATGTTTAGATAACAGATAAACACACATACCTATGCGTCTCCATCGCCTAAATGACTATAATAATTGAAAGGCATATAAAAAAGATAGGAAATATACTCGCTCTGCAAATTTACCTCTGTCCTGGCATTTCCAAAATATGTTCTACTTTCGGTTTTAAAATGATCGCTGAACCTGAACGGTGATCCGCTAGAGCACCCGTCGTCATATCGATCTTGAATATTTATTAAAAACTGCATACAATACCGGGTATACATGTAAACAAGTAAAACTTTTCTAAAAACAAATAATGAATAAATTATAATGAAATAATGAGTTATTTAATTTAATGTGATTAATATAAGATTAAAAAGTAACATTTTTTCTTATTTAAAAAAAACACCGCTTTTAATAACAAACTATTAGAATACACAGTGATTTTATTCTCAATAAATATATCAAATCTATATTTGCAACCAGAATACATGTAGCTAGGTTTGCGTGTTTAAAAATCGTGACGTTTAATTGCAATAGCAAGGAAAGATACTTCACCTGATTTAAGAAATGAATTTAATAATTTTTCTATTGATCGACGTATCAAAGAAAAAATTGACCGGAAAACTTCATCAATGCGCGTAAGTTTTCCGGTCAATTTTTTCTTTGATACGTCGATCAATAGAAAAATTATTAAATTCATTTCTTATCATTTAATAAAAAAATTTCAAATCATAAAATGTGAATTGTCATTGATAAAAAATGTAAATGAAACCGCCCGTATGAATACAAAACAGTAACAGCAACTATATTCAAAATGGATGCGCCTTCAGCTGATGCAGGGCTATTGAGCTGAATTTAATGGATTAAACACAAATAGAAAGTTGAAATCTGAACCGGCTGAATTGACAACAAACGGAAATTACATGCGATGGCTTGTGATGCTATTCACTATGCAGCAAGATTCGTTAAAACTGTTTTTTTAGTGAGTTAGATCGCTGGAATATGCAACTGGATGCAAGGAGACGCGATCGTGGACGAAATAGTTGATATGTCGACAAATAATAGTATGTATGAGCGACTTTTGTAAATGTTGTGGTAACTAGATAGCCTGTGAGGTACTAATCTTATACATGTAAATGATATATCTGCCGCTTGGAATACGCCGAAGGAGTTGATGCACTACCCATAGCTTTGCTTTACGATGCTTATTCTGATGACCGATCATGTACGTGTGTTAATTTAAAACTCATCGTTACCAAATTTGAACAGCAGTGTTACCGTATAGGCCTGTATGTCCGCTATAATTATTCCTGGAATTGGAACAGCCAGCCTCGCCGTAAATTCTGATCGTTGATCGCAAGCAGACGAAATCGTGAGAAGACGCTTAATTTTCTATTTAGTGAAACAAATTTTGTGTATTGTTTATTTTTCAAGGCTAAACTTTTAATTTTTTATATTTATAAAGTTGTATTTTGTTTGCTGACAATTAAACAGACAACTTTACATTTTGTTGACAGTGTTTATTTTGGAAATTCCCGTTCTATAAATAGTGTTAAATCAGAACAGTTGAGAAAAGTAGATCCGGCAAAAATTTTATTGATGCAGGTATCAAAGAAATTTTTCGACCAATCAGAAGCGCCAATATCTCATCAAACTAATAAAAATTAAATGATTTATTTTTCTTAAAGGTGTACACTGTGTACCCTGTTTGTGCAGTGGTGTAGCATTTTGGTATACAACGGGTGTACACTTTAAATGTCGAAACAACTTTATGAATAAGCTTATCAAAATCTCTCCGGAAAAGTTTGTTAACATTTAAATGATCCTCTTTGTTTCAGACAAAATTTATTTTTTTTCTGCTTTTCAAGTTATCGAATATATATTGTTATGGTTTTGTTTTCCTACATTTTTCATCATTGTGCATGTTTTTGCCCATTCTAGTAAAATACAGAGTATTTGTACTTTTTATGAAATTGTTTCGATATATATAAAAAAAAATGAACACAATAAACAAAAAACTGATAAAAATTAGGTTTTGAGGAAAATTAAAATAAAGCTGTGAAGGAGTACGTAATAAGAAATAGCATAAAAGAAAGAGTAAAAATCGTACGCCGTTAAAATTTTATACACAGAATAATAATTTCCTCGGGGGTATTTTTCTTAATTCTTGAATGAATCCATTACACCAATCTATATTTATAATGCTCCAAATATATAGCAAAATTTGGTGCATTTTAGTACTTTGAGATGGCCCTTACTATATAAAAAGCAGACGGTAGAATTAAGTACATGTATTTTTATATATAAGGTAGAAAAAGATATTACTAATCACATATTACAATTTGAGGAAAACCGCTATTGTAGTATTTTTTAATCTGCTTCGAAGTGCGGAAAATGACAATTTCCTATATATTCCTAAAGTAAATGTTCCTGTATTTTGAGATGGCCCATAAAAAGAACCAGATAAGGCCATCATTAAAAATATCTTTGTTTCCTCTGACCCGACCCTAAATTTTGAAGTTGGGTAGGTAGGTAGGTAAAAAAAAATTTTTATGCCAGGGCATTATTGAAAATAAATTAAAAATTAAAAATTAAAAATCTTTAATTAATTACAAAACTAAAAAAAATATGACCAGTTGGAAAACAAATTTTTATACTTGTAATAATGGAATGTAAAATAGATTTTTAAAGATTTACTCTATATATATTCATGTGTAAAATTTCGACACCCCCCCCCCCCCCCGAGGGTCATCATTTTCACAACTTTGAATCTACACTACTTGAGGATGCTTCTACACAAGTTTCAGCTTTCCTGGCCTAATGGTTTCTGAGAAGTAGATTTTTAAAGATTTACTCTATATATTCCCATGTAAAATGTCGACCCTCGTTGGGGCCCAACCCTATCCCCAGGGGTCACGATTTTCACAACTACGAATCTACACTACCTGAGGATGTTTCCACATAAGTTTCAGCGTTCCTGGCCACCCCAACAATTTCTGTGAAGAAGATTTTTAGGATTTACTCTATCTATATTCCCATGTTAAAATTTGACCCCCCCCCCCATTGTAGCCCCACCCTACCTCCGGGGTTCATGGTTTTCACAACTTTGAATCTACACTACCTAAGGATGTTCCACACAAGTTTTAGCTTTCCTGGCCTAACAGTTTCTGAGAGGATGATTTTTAAAGATTTACTCCATATATTCCCATGTATAAGTTCGATCCCCATTGTGGCTCCACCCTACCCCCAGGAGTCATGATTTTCACAACTTTGAATTTACACTACCTGAGAATGCTTCCACACAACTTTCAGCTTTTCTGGCCGAATGGTTTTTGAGAAGAAGATTTTTAAAGATTTACTCTATATATTCCTATGTTAAAATACAACCTCCCATTGTGGCCCCACCCTACTCCTGGGGTGCATGATTTTCACAACTTTAAATCTACACTACCTGAGGATGCTTCTACACAAGTTTAAGCTTTCCTGGCCTAATGGTTTCTGAGAAGATGATTTTTAAATATTTACCCCTATATTCCTATGTATAAATTCGATCCCCATTGTGGCCCCACCCTACCCCTGGAGGTCATGATTTTCACAACTTTGAATCTACACTACCTGAGAATGCTTCCACACAACTTTCAGCTTTCCTGGCCTTATGGTTATTGAGGAGAAGATTTTTGAAAAATTCTCGAAATTTTTCAATAATTTCTAATTATCTCCCCTTGTAAAAGGGTGTGGTCCTTAATTTTCACACCTTTAAATTCCCTTAGCCTAAGGATGCTTTGTGCCAAGTTTGGTTGAAATTGGCCCGGTTGTTCTTGAGAAGATGTTGAAAATGTAAAAAGTTTATGGACAGACAGACAGACAGACAGACAGACAGACAGACAGACAGGCAGACAGACAGACAGACAGAAGGACGACAAACAAAATGTGATCAGAATAGCTCACTTGAGCTTTCAGCTCAGGTGAGGTAACAAAGCCACACTAAAACACGGAATTCTTCTTCATAAGTTGTTTTCTCTTTCATATCTTAGAACCGTTTTAACAAGAGCTTGGACTTTCGGTGGGATGTTACTATCTAGTTTACTCATCAAAACAAGCTTTCAAATATTGACCTCCTTTCTTCTAATTCGCTAAGAGAAGCTCATTAATATTCATAGACTGTCAAAACCGGAAAGTTGTTTGCCAAGATCTGCTCTGCTGTGTGAAATTGACGCTGTTTCAGCGAAATATACATCCCTGGATCAGGTCGGACGAGTGTCACTGCGTTCAATGTATTCATATCTATTAGCCAATGACTGGACAGTAAACAACGACTTGACCCCGCCTTCATCAAATCGGAGTTTGTCACGTACTACCCAAAGTCCAAGCTCTTGTTAAAACGGTTCTATTTTGCACAACAGCTTAATTTTTAATTGCAAATCAATCGCAATCCACGGTGCAAAAAATGAATTGGCAGGTTTTTATCAAATGATATATGCATATCTTCTAAAGTGTGTGTGTGGGGGGTTGGGGGTTGGGGGGGGGGGTGATTATATCACTTTAAAATACATATTACAACTTATTAGTATATTTATTTTACTTAACTTTCTTTTAGCGTAGGTTAATTATTAATTTTGACACTGAATGTGATTGTAGTTTCTAACGATTATATTTGTTTGATTAATCATTAATAAAATTACGCTTGTTCGAAATTTAACTTAATGCTTCCCTGTTCTAATTTTTAACCAGTACAAGAAACTATTTTTAGATCAGAAGTAAACCTTGTTTATTTTCGTTTTTGATTTTGAGTTTTTTGAAAACCTCTAGCAACATGGAAATGTAATTAAACAACAAATCTTCTTTTTCAAAACATACATGTATGCCCTATTACTACAAAATATAACTGAAGTTTAAAAATAAAGTTGAAACAGAGACATAATTTAAAAAAATACCAAATATTTGTGCATATTGATACAAAACAACTAAAACATAGCGTGCGGTAATTTTGAATCAAGAAAAAAATTATTCTTAACGAAAGATTTTTTCGAAATTCCCATTTATTAATAAGTACTGGATAAAGTTTATATATTCTAACAAAATAATGATGAACTATAAATGAAAGTCTCAAATCCCATAAGGTTCCAGTATCATATCAATCAAAAATGCGTCCGGATTTTTTTTACAACAAAAACTTATGGTACTAGCTATATAGTATCACGAAATAAGATTACGTAGACTTCTGATGCTATTTGGTTTCTTTTTCATAACAGTATATGGCGAATATATTTTTAATCATTGCTGTTACATGTACTTAGACCAAAAATGTTTCGAATTTCATAACATATATAATTATTCTATTTCTACATGTCATGAGAAATACATGTATTTTATTTTATATGTATTATATTCAAAGGTATACTTATGCCATATGTGCATATTATTTTTAACCGTATCCTATCATCCGGTTATTTTCCCACGCAATGGTCAGATGCGGTTATTGTTCCTGTTTTTAAAAAGGGTGACCAAGCTGACCCAAACAATTATCGAGGCATAAGCCTTATTAGCTGTTTTTGTAAATTGTTTACCTCAATATTAAATCGTAGACTTATACTATGGGCATCATCTAATAGTATTGTCACAGATGCGCAGTTCGGTTTTCAACCTATGTTAGGTACTACAGAAGCAATTTCTGCACTTCGTTGTCTGGTTTCACAAGCACTGCAATCTAAAAAACGGTTTTATTGTTGTTTTGTTGATTATAAGAAGGCCTTTGACTCTATCAATAGGGAAAAATTGTACAGAAAATTAAAGTATTACGGTATACAGGGAAAGCTACTTTCAGTAATTCGTTCAATGTATTCTAGAATTAGAACGTGTGTTAAATCTTCAGGTCGTATTTCTAATTTCTTTGAAAATCATGTTGGTCTTTTACAAGGAGACGTGTTGTCTCCCATGTTGTTTGTATTATATGTTAATGATCTCGAAAATGAATTTATGAAAAAAGGTACTGCCTCTACGGACCTGCAGTTATTAAGTCTTTACCTTCTTATGTATGCGGATGACATGGTATTGTTTTCAGAATCAATTGATGAACTACAGAGCATGTTGAATACTTTACAGTTATATACAAGTGAATGGAACTTAGATGTAAATGTATCAAAAACTAAAGATGCTATTTTTAGAAATAGTGGGAATAACCGCACCAACGAGAACTGGCTTTACGGTGAAAATTTAGAAATACAATGTAGTGGACCAGTTTGTTTACCTAGGCGTTGTGTTCAATTATAACGGTAAATTTTTTATTACTCAAAAACAATTAGCGGCGCAAGGTCGCAAAGCCATGTTTGCTCTCAAATCAACAATTAATCAACTTTATTTAAACCATTGTACTTTGTTCTTATGTGTGTAGCATTTTAAATTATGGATGTGAAGTTTGGGGTTCCCACAAAGGACAAGATATTGAAAAGGTCCACCTTGAGTTTTTACGCTTTGTGCTTGGTGTTTGTAAAACTACAAATACAACTATGTTATACTTTGAGACTGGGCGTCTACCTTTGTATCTCATTCGTATTTATCGAATATTTAAGTTCTGATTTAAATTATTGCAGTCGGAAAATTGTATATTAAGAGCTGCTTATGACTAGTCATATTGTATTTGCGAAAACGAAAAGCAAAATTATCAAAGCTGGGCAAAATTTATTAGGGACCAATAAAATAATTTGGGACTTGGCTACATGTGGAATGACCAAAGTAATTTAAACAGTCGTATTTGTTTACCAATTATTCGGAAAAGACTTAAAGACAACTTTATTCAAACGTTGCATAGCAAGATGCAAATAGAAACAAAATGTTTTATTTACAAGCATCTAGTTGATAATTTTTGCTTACAGTATTATTTAGAAAAATCAATACCAAAGTTGTACAAAAAATGTATTTCCAAAATGAGGTTGTCCTCGCATAATCTGCTTATTGAAACAGGTCGTCATAAAAATATACCAAGAGACAAAAGATTTTGTAAAACTTGTATTACAGATATTGAAGACGAATATCATTTTATACTTGTATGTCCAATGTATTTAGCATTAAGATCAAAGCTGATAAAAAAGTATCATTGGTGTAAACCATCCATGTACAAATTAATACAGCTACTAAGTGTTAACAATATCAAAGAATTATGTAATTTAGGAAAATTCATTTATAAAGCCCTTACACTCAGAATGGTTTGAACTATCTATTATTCAACCATTTGCTGATTTAAATTGTTATTATATATATAAGTGTTTTTCCTGTGTGTATTTTTCAGTAATCTGTATATCATTCTCCAAATACAAATTTTGTAAACATTAGGTCGTGTAACAATATGTAAGAACTGACCGTCCATTTTTGTCTAAATATTCTTGTGTGTGTATTGTTTATTATTATATTAAGTGCTATAAGACGTATGTCTTTCGCAATAAAGAAAATTGAAATTGAAATTTTTAAAATTTTTGTCAAAAGTAAGAATTTCATGGCATATAATGATTTAGACATAAATTATTCTCATGAACAATGTTCTGCTGATTATATAACAGCAATAAACTAATTTTACACTATTGTAGGATGTATATTATAAACATTTTGGACAAAGTGTACATAGGAAAATCTTCAGACGCAAAGCTATGGCGTGTAAAAGGGTTCTTTATGAAAATATCTTGTGATCTATATCTTGTGATGTTTATTAAAAATCTTGTGATGTATGTTCGATATCTTGTTATGTATGTTCGATATCTTGTGATGTATATTCAAAATCTTGTGATGTATATTCAAAATCTTGTGATGTAAATACGATAATCTTGTGATGTATATTCAAAATCTTTTGATGTATAATTAAAATCTTGTGATGTATGTTTGAAATCTTGTGATGTATATTCTATAATTTTGTGATGTATGTTCAAAATCATGTGATGTATATTCTATATCTTGTGATGTATATTCTATATCTTGTGTTTTATGTTCAATTTCTTGTGATGTATATTTTATATATTGTGATGTATGTTCTATAAATCTTGATATATGTTCTATAAATCTTAATATATCTGAAATAATTGCATTGTTGGTAATATTCTATAGACTGGCAATTGCTTCTGTCTTGCGCACCTCCATTCCCTAAAGAACTCTTCCGGGAACATAGTGTTGCTAAAACGCGGAACGGAAAACGAAACGGAACGGAAAACGAAAAAATATAATCCAATGTTTTTTACTTGATCAATGTTTTAAACAATTCATAACGATACATTTAATGTGATTTTTACAATATTTTAAAATATATCAAAAATAGTTGATTGATTCAGAATTTGTGTGATTGCAATGACCACTAGGCACAATGTAAGCGGAAAATCAAACCAATCAACGTATACAGCCCTTTATTCGCAACATATTTGCACACACAGCAGGAATGTTGAGCAATAGTGAATATAAGATTCTTGCTGATATATGGTAGCACGACGTGTTGTTTAACTGGAAATGCGGTACGTAGAAGATGCAAATTTACGACAACGACCGTCGATATTAAAATAAAGAAGACATTATAAGACATCTACAGCATTATTTAGTACATAAGCCAAATAAACATGATTTAGAGCTCTAATCTGAAGAGTCACTGGAAGTCTTATAACATAGTCAAATTAAACATAAAGGAAAAAATCCTCAAGAAACACATGAGCTACCTTAACCCCCGGTCCCTGTTTGTAGGTGTGTAATTTCCCATTTTCCAGTTTAATGGTTTAACAATATGCATTATCTGCATAGATTTTTTAACTGTTTATTTTTTCTCATTATTCTTTTTTCTTTCTTTAGTTCAAAATTACCTTTTTTAGAATTTCCTCCGTACTTATACTTACTGTACATGCATGCAAAATTAGCTTTAAAATTGGATCGATGAGACAGTAAAGTCTGGCTCTTGCTTGCATATATATATATAATCTCTCTATAATCCCCCCCCCAAAAAAATTTAAAACAAATCATCTGAGGCAGGTATCGCAGTTTATACTGAAATAGCTAGTACACGCATTACAGATGCTTGATCCACCTCTAATTTTATCGCAAGAAATATAGCGCGAGGTCATCGTGACGTCATACGTTAAAATCTATAAATTATTCATTTGATTACATATCTCAACTCAACACGAAGGAATTGAATCATGTAAAAAAATATATATCTTGGGTCTCACCAAAGCTTGTGCGACACTTATAGGGGGCATGGTCACGATACTGAGTATTGTTAAATGATCTGCGTCGTGTCGGCTGGTTATTCGGATAATATTTACATTCTACTGTGTTTTTCCATTAAATTCTGTGATCTTCAAATGCCTCTAAATGCAACAAGTAGTCAAAGGTTAAAATGACGAGTTTTATTATGACGTCACAAACGTTGAACGCTGTAAACTGCAACGTCACAAGCGAAAATCAAAGTTCACGCTTGTGGCTGTTACTGTGGCTCTTCCATTAATATTAACTTACCCTTAGGATAAGATAGGAATTTTAAGGTATGAATCACATTTCCAGACAAGGCAAGAAGTTAAAAAAATGTAAATATAAGCATTAAATCATGATTTTTTGAAGTATACACTCTCATAACTGCAGCGGTGTGTGCATACAAATTTTCATAACGCGCTAACGCGCGTTACTCAATTTGTATGCACACACCGCTGCAGTTATGAGAGTGTATACTTCAAAAAATCATGATTCAATGCTATAGTGTCGTGAGAGGACCGCAGAGAATAAACACCCATGAGCACGAGATTAAAGCCCCTTTTACAATTGGCGCACGAGCACTTTACAACACTTTGCGATCGGAATTTTTTGGCTTCGCACGAGCTATCGCATACATTGCACGAGCTCTCGCATTCGTTTGTGTGGTCGCATCAAGTCTCCTCAAAATAGTGGACATGCACACTGTTCAGACGCGACTGAATGCGATCTAAATTATTGCAATGCAACGCACGAACATTAGTACGAACGTTTTACAACGTTTTGTGTAGTCGTTAGAACGATGTGATATTTTTAAAGATCGTAGGATAAATCTTAGCTGTTTATGCGTGTGTTGTGCGACCATGAGGCTGTTGCTCAACGTGTCTCATGTAATCTTGCAACGTTTCACTATCATTGCAAGATTTATACATAACGTTATATATTATACATGTATATATATATACTTGATACAGGGTTATTTTTGCTCAAGATATTTTCGCTTCTACTTACGGTTTTGCCTCGTCTTGAATTCGCCCTAGCAATGATGTGGTAAAAAAGAGATAATAAGAGACATTTGAAATCGCCAAGTCTTAATCCGCTTACTGACAAAAAAAGCGAAATGAGGTAAAATAAAACGGGGGCCAATAGTTCCCTTATATAGTCACACTGTATAAGCATATCTGTTTCAGGCCACAATTGACCTTGATTTTGGCTGTTGTTTTGACATCTTCTTTGGCGGTATCCTATCTTGCATTCAGTTATGTCTACTGAAGTGCGTCGGAAACAGGCGGTATATTCTAGTATACCCCCTCTGACTCGTACGAGCAGTGCTACGATGAAACGCATGATCGGACGAGCGCCGCTCGTACAATCGCATTGACACACGTTCAATCGTTCAATTATCTGGTCTTTCGTGCGATGCTATCGCATTATCTTACAACACTCGCTTTCATTGTACAATAGTCGCATATAGACGCAAGATATATCGCAAGATTCAATGCGTTTACATCGCACAACAGTCGCTCTGAATCGTGCGAGTTTCATACAAGTACTTTTTCATATGCGATTTTTTTTGGCAACAGTTTACGAACCATATCTAATTTTTTCGATCGCACGAATATTTTGTCGCTTCTGCTAGTGCGCCAATTGTCAAAGGGGCTTTAGCAAGTATGAAGGTTTGGTTTTAGATGATCAGTAGAGAAAATGGTGTCTTCCAGTCGAAGTTAGATGTCTTTGATTTGCTGCACAATCCGTGTGAGAGGACTATGCATATTGTCAGAGTACCAGACCAGGCCCTTAAATATGGCAATTCATCTTACATGTACATAAGTCCAGAGAACCTTATTGGAAAAAGTACAAGTAGAAAAGTTCTTCTATAAAATCGAAGAAATATGTTTTTCATATTGTACACTAAACAGGTCGAGACCACTAGATTTTGTGACGTCGGCATACATTTGCATACTAAGTTAGCTATCTGTTTACTTTTTTCGGCAGACCAATCAGGTGAATGAGTTGCAATGCATTGTGGGCTACTACGAGTTTTATTGTATACAATACGTATTGAAAATATATACTATTTTGAATTGTCTTTTGGAAACTCATTTTCAATTATTTTTCAGAAATTATGGAATAAATATGGAAAATTATGTCTGATCTTTCATTTCTATGCTCACATTTTAAAAATATTGCTTAGTAGGCCTTATATCAACCTTTTTAAATACCCCAATTGTCAATGTTCAAAAGAGAGGTATATGTCCTACTGAATTCGAAGCAGTGAGTACGTTTTTCACGTGATACGCCTGGTTTGGGACTACATTAATTTAGTACATGCACATAGTAGTACATACATTTAGTACATAGAATACGCTTTGAAATTTTCTTCAGTGACAATTATGAGAATGCTTAGCAGTTACAAAATGTTTTGATGGTGCTTCTAGTGTTCGTTATACCGGTATTTCCAATCATGCAATTTCGAAAGCAATGTTTATTTCCCGGACATAGTCAACATGGTGTACGATGATTAAGTCACCAATAAACAATTATACAGTTTTCCCTTATCAAAATCTGTTTGTACTTGTATGCGTATGAATGACAGACTGTTGATACTGATCAATTTTTGAAGCAACAATATAAAAACTAAACAACAGTATTTTTCAATGTGAGCATGGAACAAAGTCTATGGTACGTAATCTTTCCTTTTTTACCTTTTAAAGTATAAAACAAGTTGTACAAATTTTCCGGCAAGCAATTAAATATTGTGCATAAAATCGACAAAAACCACGTGTGTCTGTTGAATCGTTAACACGTAGTAGACCGTCATGCTTTGCGACTCATTGATTGGATTGGCGAATCTGTTTGACGCTAATATTGTCACATGTTAAATAATGCTATCCATATAAGGTAGTGTACCCGACCTGCTAAAGTGTGATGTAAACATCAACGTATGCTCTACCCACTTCAGAGAATTGCCCTAACATAAACCTCCTCATGGATGAAGACCTTTTGCAAAGAGATAAGTGCCGACTCAAGGTTAACGAAAACAAGAGGCCCATGGGCCACATCGCTCACCTGAGGAACAATAGGTATGATGAAATCAGCTTAATGGAGTCATAATACAAACTATCTGGACAATGTAATATAATACATGTAGATCCTGTATAAATGAAAATCCAATTTTCCCCCTGGATATTCTTATTTTTATTATCATTAGTCCCTTTTCTAACAGAATGATTTTATAGTCATAACACATGTTGAGCATTGCAGTTCTCAAAAAGATCCTAAACAATAGTTTATGTATGGGATATAAACCTACATCAAACTCTGAACCCCTTGTGAGGCCCAAGGATCATTAGGGGGCCAAAGTCTAAACAATTTTAAACAATCACCTGTCTGATTAGTTTCTGAGAAGAAGATTTTTAAAGATTTACTCTATATATTCCTATGTAAAATTCAACCCCCAAAATCACAGTTTCAAGGATACGTAAATTCGTAGCCATTGACGCTATCAATACAAACAGTTAATATAAATTGCACTTCAATGAACATTTATTTTCATGGATCAACTTAACAACGAAATCCATGAAAATTGGTATTCAATGAATATTGATGAAACCACAGTATATATACGAGTAAAAATCATTTTATTATCATTGAGAATTCGCTATCTGAAAGTCTGTGAGGCAATTGCGCATACAGGGAGAGCAATTGCGGTTATAGAAAAATAAATGCAACTGCTCCGACTAGGGTTATAGTGGAAAGAACAATGGATATGCAAATATTTTCTCATATTTGTACGCATATTTAGCAGCTGTTGATTAGAAATGGCGAACCAAGAATTTGATCTGTTTATTTCTTACAGTTCTGCAAACAGCCTGGTAGCCAAAACGATAATGGAAGACCTGTAAAAGAGGTTTAAGATCAAATGCTGTTTTGCTGATAGGGACTTTCTTCCAGAACCTGCATTATTTCTGTTATGTTCGAAGCTGTCGACAAAATGCCAAAACTGTTACGAAACATAACTTATGTGGATTTTCTAAAGGAAGCTGACCCGGTAGAAAGGATATACAACGCATTTATTAACCACACTGTTCAGGAAGAGGCGTGCCATAAGAAAATCGAGAACAATTTAGGTTTTTTCAGCCGACCCTGGCCTGTTTCTCGTCATTTCTACTACAACGATGATTCTGTGGAGGTTGTTTCTCATCATTTTTACGACTGTGATGATTTTGTGGAGGCCAAGGAGCACATAGAATTCTTAAAAGAAGAAACTGATTTAAAGACATTACAAAAGTACTTTGATCTCGCAGCTGAACAAAATGATCAAGATCTTCTTCAAAACATTTTGAAGAACAAGCACATGAAACTAAATCCAACAAATGTTCTCAAAGTTTGTGAGCGTGTGGCTGGGGACAGATTAACTCATGAGATTATTAGGACAATATTTCAAAATATAGACAAAGAGTTTTTTACAGTCACTACAAGAATGCATATCTTGTTGTCTGCTCAAAGGGTCCTCCTTATCTGGTTTCTAAATTTGATGAGCTGGGGTGTAAGAACCTGATAGATGCCTCATTTGTTGAAAGCTTGATCATTAGAAGTCCCGTCAGTGTTACTGAGAAACATGAAGCATTTAACAATATTCTGAATGAAACAGACTGGAGTGACCAGGATTTACTGTCTTTCTTGCAAACAGCCATTGGGTTAAGAAAACGAGCAATCGTTAAAGATTTGCTCAATCTTATATCCAAGATTCCATTCCAAGTATTTTCCCAGTTGATTTTTGTTTTAGATGAGAAGACTTGTATAAAGGTTCTTCAAAGAGAAAAGTATCAAGACCAGGCGGATTTGAAAGATGCCTTAATAAGAGCTTGTACGATGGAGATGACAGCCTTAACAAGAGAAATATTAAAGCAAGGAATTACCTTAGAACCCAATATGTTTAGAAAGATGGATTTTACTGTGGAAGAAGTCAGAATTTTTGTTCAAGAATATCCATGGAGTTTAGAATAATTGATGGATATTAACAAATTATTAACTAGGCCCCAGTGCAAGAGATTTGTCAAAGCTGAAATTGAAAAGAGAGCTGAAAGCTTAACTGTTTAAAGAAACGAAGCAATTGTATTTGAATACAACCGTTAATCAAATACGGTATTTTCTATAAAAATTCAATTTCTAATATTTAATAATGGTCACATGAAAGAAGTTGAAACTCATAAACACTTTAGGTATCTCACTCCTCACGTTTTGATTTCATTGCGCAGATGATCATTATATTTTAAATGAATATTTTTTTATTTACTAAATCATAACAGAAAGATTATCTCATAATTACACAACATTCATAAAGAAAATCCATATCTCATAATTACACAACATTCATAAAGAAAATCCATTTGAATTCAAGAAACAAACAAGTTTTCGGGTAAACTATTTTTTTTTTGAGACGAAAATGACAGAAACAAGCAATTTTATGATTTTTCAATTTACTTTTCTTTTTATTGTACTTTATTCATTATTCACATTTTTAACATTTGATAGGTTTGTAACATATTCTATAGGCTCTGTGTGACATGTACGAAATTAAATCTTAAAAGAGTGATAGACGGTTAGCATAAAATCATGTAAATAGAACATGTTTGAATTTTTTTGCGAGAATTTTACCTTTGAAGCGATATATCTAAAATTTGACATCACTGACCCCCATGTTTTATTATGTCAAAATGATACTGAATACATATCTTGGCAAACTGGATTATTCTTATAAAATTCTTTATATTCAAAAAGTTTTTATTTCAAATCAAATTGTAACTATTATAAAAATTGTCTATTTTAAGTGCAAAAAGGTCACACAAAAATTAACGCAGCTTTGTATAATTTTTTTCCAGGTAATCCCTCTATTCAGTGTGACCATTGTGCATAATTAAAAACAATATTTGAAGAAATAAGTTTGCTTAATCAAAAATGCTGACAACAAATTCTAATCAGGCTGAAATTGCATTTTAGGTGGGAAAAGGTCAAATCAAATTGGCCATAACTCAGTACAAAGTATAACTTGTACAAAACTAAATTTTCAGAGAATGATAGACATTTAATTAGCATAAAATCATGCAAATACATAGAAAATGTCTGAATTAAATTTTTGAAGCCAAATTTTGCGAAAATTTTACCTCTGAAGCCATATATCTAAAATTTGACATCACTGACCCCCATGTTTTATTATGTCAAAATGATACTGAATACATATCTAGGCAAACTGGATTAATCTTATAAAATTCTTGATATTCAAAATGTTTTTATTTCAAATCAAATTGTAACTACATGTATTATAGAAATTGTCTATTTTAAGTGCAAAAAGGTCACACACAAAAATTATGCAGCTTCGTACAATTTTTTTTCCTAATCCATCTATTCATTGTGACCATTGTGCATAATTAAAAAACGATATTTCAAGAAAAAAGTTTGCTTAATAAAAAATACTGACAACAAATCCTAATCTGGCTGAAATCGCATTTTAGGTGCATTTTAGGTGCAAAAAGGTCAAATTAAATTGGCCATAACTCAGAGGAATGAACACTGACCCCCATTATCTTTGTATTTTTTAAGTATGTTTTGTCTACAGATTTCAATGATATACTCAAGAAATTATTGATACAACAACCTTGAGGAGTGGGATACCTTAAGGGTAATTTATCTTGGAATTTACACGTAGATAAAATAGTAACAAAAAACCTACTCACGCCTTGGTTGCGAAGGGTCATGAATATCCTAGATAGAAAAACGTATATCGGACAACATACCAAAATACCTTGTCAGTAAGTTTGAAAACATACAGTTGAAGCAGTCAGAATAGTTGCGCGGGGATAAACAGGCACCAGGTATCTGTTATATAAAGAAACGGGATGGGAACCATTGTCAAAACGTACAGAAAACCACCGTCTTATCCAACTTCACAAAATATATCACAATATGCCTCCAAATGAGCTATTCAGTATCACTCAGTCTCAAAAAAGTGAAGGTCATAGCTACAAAACAAAAGCACCGCACCTGCTGCAGGAAATCGATTCAAGAACTCAGCTTTACTTAAATCATTTTTCCCAGTTACGATAAGATGGAATGCATAACCTTACACTGTGCGATTAAATCCTTCATTTTTTTTGCTTTAAAACATACCTTCATACCAGTAAAATTATAATCCTCAATTATTTTTACTTAGGAACTGGAAAAGGCCAAACTCATCATTCCAAATTAAGACTAGAATGTAGTGGTCTTAATCTTCACATGTTTCAAAGACTCTGAAACAATTTGCCTCGTTGTATTTGTGGCGAAGAAAGTACTGAACATTTTCTTTAACATTATAATGTATATTCCAGAGTTAGGATCAATACAATTCTGAAATTTACATATTTCCTTAATGTTGAATGATTGTTATATGTTAAGGATAATTCATCACAAAGTGAAAGTGAAAACAACATTATTTTTTACCTTGTTCAAAAACTTTCTTGTTGAAAGTAAAGAAATTTGAGTTTACCTGTTTTACTATATTTATTTGTGTTACATTGAATATAGTATTTGTATGTACATTTGAGTTGTTCAAAATATAAAACCTGTACATGTAGGTTCACAGATATATAATTTCTATATAAAATAACTCAACAACATAATGTCTCAATATTAATGTCAAGTAAAGTTTGTCGTTATGTATAGATATTTATTACTGGTTTGTTACAAATGTTTTGATACTCAATTCAAACTATTTTTCCGTCTTTTTTTTAAATTCTTTTTTCCCCTCATTTCTTTTTATCAATGTATATGTTTAATGTTATTGTACTTCAAATTTTCATTCACCTCTCATTTGCAAAAAATGATGAGATCGACATTAACATAAGCCCTTTGGCTTGTTTCTCAATCTTTTATACATTGTTATTGTAATGTATCTGAATGATACCGATACCATTAACGTAATAAATATTGTTAGACTTAAAGCTCTAAATATGAACATAAGAAAGACTGTTAATACTAGAATATATTTATCAACAGCAAAACAATGTACAAAAAGAAATCGCACACATTATCATACTGTATTTCATCCTATTGTAGTACATTTTGTTAACTTGTATATTTCCCCCAATTATGAATTTCTTTTTTGAGTATACCACTATGCATAGCCCATGTATAAACAATTTTAAAACCCTAATCCTATTAAAATTTACCTATTTATAGCGTTTAAATCAATTGAACAACTCAATGAATAACAATAAATAGTTGCTCAATTTGCATTCCCTCTAGAACACTTAATGAGATAATTCAAATGATAATGCTTTTTCAGACCATATTTTTGGTAAAGAGGAAAGTAAATTGTCGCAGTACTTTAAAATTTCAAATCAGGCAATTAATATGTTTGTATCATATGGTAACTTTAAATTACAACTTTATTCCCTAATTAGAGAAATGCCAAGTATAAAATTAAAAAATACTGAAAATAGTCATCAAAATACATTTAAATACAATAGTCTAACCTTCACCCTGTTCTCGTGATTGCCTTATGAACATACCCAAAATCTTTAAACATACATAAAAACTTTGTTTTTAGTATTTTGAGATTTATTTTCTTGAATCTTAAGGATCTGTTAGTGTGTTGTTTTTTCAGTTTCTCGAGATACTTGATTTTATGTAGACCAATCACCCTTATAAAAATTATAGCTGGCTGTGATAATCTCAGAGAGAGAGAGAGAGAGAGAGAGAGAGAGAGAGAGAGAGAGAGAGAAATTTTAAGCATCCGATTAATAAAAAATATAAACAATATAGCTTATTTATATGTGTCAGCATACGTTATATAACAAATCAACAGGTTGGCTGCTATGAACATCGAAAAAGATCATCATTCAGTCCAGAAAGAAGAGATGGATTACGACATTACAATCATTCATACAGATACACAAGACGCTTTAGAATTTAATGTTTTGCATCTATAAGAAAAGTTAGAATTTCAATCATATCTGACGACTCAATGACGGAGAGCACCGTAAAAGCTCTAACAAAGTCAAGGTCCTCATCAGAGTGTTGTAAGAAATGTGTTGTACGGGGACGACAGTGGCTGTGTAATTATACCCGCACTTTCTAAAGAAAGTTCGGGTATATTGTTGTTGTCCTGTTCCGTCCGTCCGCCCGTCCGTCCGTCCGTCTGTCACGTTTTACTTTCTCAAACTGCTCTTACATCTTATAAACCAGCAAACTGAACTCTTGGAGTTTGATTTGGGGTATCATGTTGTTTTGTAAAAAGGATTCAAAAATTCTCTGGTAGTCCTGGGGGTCAAATAATTGGTAAAAAATGACGTTTTTTCACAAAAAACCTTCTTCCTCGAACTCCTCCTACATTTTCAACAATAGACAAATCATCTTTTGGAATATGTTTTGGGGTATCCTATAGATGAGCAATAAGGTTTCGGAAATTTCAAATTTGCCCTGGGGGTCATTTGGTGGCTGAAAAATGACGTTTTTTTACAAAAAATCTGATTTAAAAAACGTCATTTTTTTTTGGCAGTAGCCAAATGATCTTCTAGAATATGATTGGGGGTGTCATTTTGAAGTGTGATCTGGTTTCAGAAATTTTTTTTTCAACACAGGGATCAGTGGGCAACAAAAAACGACGTTTTTTTGCAAAAAAAGTATGGTTCCCAAAACTCCTTTTACAACTTTTGGAGTAGCTCTGTCATCTCTTGGGATATGATTGGGGCTGTCCTATAGATGTGCAATAAGGTTTTAGAAATTTTAATTACATCCAGAAAGTCAAATAGTGGCAGATAATTGACGTTTATCTCTCCTAAACAAAACCTACATCCCAGAACTCCTCTTATGATTTAATGAATAGACACATCATATCTTGGGATATGATAGAGGCTGTCCTAAAGATGTGCAGTAAGGTTTTAAAAATTTAAATTTCATCTAGGGAGTCAAATAATAGCAGAAAATTGACGTTTATCACTCCTTAAAAAACCTAGATCCCAGAACTCCTCTTATGATTTAATGAATAGATACATCATATCTTGAGATATGATAGGGACTGACCTATAGATGTGAAATAAGATTTTGAAAAATTAAATTTAATCCTGGAAGACAAATAGTAGCATGAAATTAACATTTATATCCCATGTGCAGATCTAGAGGGGGGTCAGGGGTCCAGATCCCCCCTTCAAAATTCAAATTTCTTTAAATTACATTTAATTTAAAAAATTGCCGAAAAATGCTTCGGACCCCCCCCCCCCCCCCCCGGCAAACTCAAATAACTGTTGCCCACCCCCCCCCCCTTCCCCTGGATTCTCTTAAAATAAAAAAACCTTGCATTTATTTTTGCTTAAAATTAAAAAAAAACCTTACATTTACACTTTTCTTAATTGTTGAATGATGTATTAAAATTAAAATATAATTTGCGGTCTAAAAGTTTTATAAACTGGTAAAAAATGTTTTTCTTAAAAAAAAAAATCACATTACACCTTGCATAATTGACAAATGATCTATTGAGATATGATCAGAATTAGTTAAATGTTACACATGGAGAGAGACTCATCACAAGAAAGCATGGAAACACCAGAAGGAAGGGAGAGAGAGAGAGAGAGAGAGAGAGAGAGAGAGAGAGAGAGAGAGAGAGAGAGAGAGCTAAAACAGATAACATGTAATGGTTCGGACTGGGGTGGTGTGGTTGATTATGGGTGCTGATTCTGATATGTTAATCAAAGTAACAAAAATTATAAGATATACATGGATAATTAGAAAGATAAAATGATTAGTATTGTAATAGGGTGCATTTTATGATAATAATTAAATTCATGCATTATTCATATTTCATCAACATCATCATCTTCATCCTCCATTTCATTTATATTTTACATGTACATATTTAGAAACAGACTATTATCCCTATAACTCCCTGTCTTTTATGCACCTATCAAGTAATTATTATTTAATTATCTATTCTAGTGGCTTCTGATATTTTATAGCCTTAAGGCATTTCACCTGTATGGTCACTTGAATACATGTGCACATGATCAGGTGGTTTACTATAGCCAATAGAATCCTTTAATCTCTATATCTGAATAAATGAAGAACCCTTAAGTGGACTTGTTAATCTTTGGGACAACCCACTATCACAGTATCATTCACCTTGGGACTTAAAATTGAGTCTTTTCGATATAAAAAGGTACTAAATTACAGCATACTAGTATATATACATGTAATACATGTTGTTGAAAAGTAACAGAATTTTAAAAAATGACTGAAAACTGCAACATTTATTTAGGTTTAAAAAATGTGTATTACTACATTTATAGAAACATGCATTTATTTCTTCTGAATTTATGCTAATTTAACTGATTAGGGGAATCCAGGTGGACACAGGTACATTCTACCTGTAACCCCTTAGAGGACCCCATAATTGCCTAAAATAATTAGGTGTTTGTTTTGGCGAGTAGCCGTTCGGGGAATAAACCATCAGAAGTCCTTTTTTCTGCCAATTATACAAGTTAAAATTAATAACAATAAATGATTAAAATTAAATGTTTATCCTCCACACCCCCGATCGGATTCAGAGTCTTCTTTAAGGTACCTCACTACACCCAGACTTATAATTTTTAAGACACTACGTCACAAGATGGCAATTTAAATGTTTTGTTAAACTGTTAATATCGTTCGATTCGGTTGTATATTGTCGTAGCTCAGTGGTTAAAGTATTGGGTTTCTGAACCGCAGATCATGAGTTTGAATCCGCCTGGAGCTTTTATTCAAGTTTACTGAATTAAATTTTCTAAAATGTAATTTTTCATCCAAAATTGCACATTTTTTTGCCTATTTGACTTAAATACTTCTTATCCATTATGATATCTATCATAATCAAGTAATTTTCTGCTGATTTGAGAAAATATTTCAAGGTGTAGTGAGCCACCTTAATACATTCTAACATGTTTACAGTAGCAAATTTTAAATCATTTCTTGATTGGTATTTTTCTCTAGATGCATATAAAGATTTTGGAAATTGCTTTTTAATTCTTATCGATAAGATAAACAAAATGTTATATGTATTCGGGGCAATTGTAATCCTAAACAAAGCAGGGTCATCAATAGGCTAGAAATTACCAACATGCATCAAACACTATACATATGAATAAGATAAAATACTTTATTATATCCAGTTCTGGAAAGTCAGGGTGTCTCCAAGGGGGCATAACCTATATACAATTTGATGCGCACAAAGAGCAAGAATAAATATGGGGGATCTCAAAAGTTAAAAATTATCAATGTTTATCATCATTTCCTATTTCAGAGGGGTGGGGGTGGTTTAAAGACAACTCCTGGGGGTCATGTACTTGCACCATTTGATGCATCATAATGATTTTAGAAACAAGAATATAGTTGGTTTAGTGGTGGGGATCTCAACAGTTTTCAAGATTAATGGTATTTTCCTGTTTCATTGGGTCAGAACAATCCCATAGGGTCATGGCCTACATTTTATTTGATGCATCATAATACATTAAGAAAAAAGACCCTTTCCTCCCAATTAAATAAAACTCATATAGACATGATAAGTCTCTACACTTATTTAAATGTAATACACAAATTTAATACAAACTGTCACAGGGTCAATATGGGGTCAACTTAATATTTAAATCTGACAAATGAAAAAATAACTTTTGCAATTAAAATGACAGAAACTGTACAAATGTGATAGGATATGTTACAATGATGAGCTTATTTAGATATTTTAAAAAAAGATGATGATACAGTATGCTGGCAAAGGGAGATCACTTATTTAGAAAGTGAAAGTAATACATATGTATACAGGTGTCTCATAATATTGTGCGAGTACTACATGTATTATGCTTACCTATATTGGTCAACATCATAATGATAATCCAATTAGAGCACAATATGAATCCATTAATTAGCTGATCATCACAAAAGAAATGTTTATGAATGTTAATTAATCCTATTCTGCACATGGAAAACACATACCGTTATGTACACCACGTGAAAGCCATCTAACTGAAGAGCTGGGTAAAACTAGTACCCGGTAATGCGACCTGTAGACCTGTATTGTGTACGTAACTTTGGACAAAGATCATTTTCTTGTAACATGCATGTATTTTCATGACTTTATTCTTTTAAACCCCTTGTACTGTTTTATTCAGTAAAAATATGTAAAGCACACATTTCAGCTTTAAGGTGGTACGTACAGGACACCTGCATATTGTAATGAACTCCCTATTGCAGAAATAAACAATAAAGTATAAATATAATAATTCCCCCCCAAAATAATGTTACCTAACAGTGAAGTGCAATGGGTTAGAGCGTTAACTACATGTCTGTACAGAGTTCAAATGCTGCTGGGGCTTTTCTATATTTTACTTCAGATTCCAAAATTTTAAAAATTTATCTTTTTTTGCTACATACCTGTATTGTAAAAATTTAAAATTATAAAACGTCACTGTGAAAGAATTTTGATTATAATGCATTTTACTACATGTACAGGCTTTCGTTGTTATCAAAATATTCTGATGTTTCTTTATCCATAAGGAGTGTGTGTGTGTGGGGGGGGGGTGGGGTGGCAAAGTAGTATGTAACTGTGTTTGCAGGGGGTGGGGGGATTGGGGTCCGAGGTGTATTGTTTGGTAATTTTACTACATGTATTACTATAATGTATTAATATAAATTATTTTTTTCAAGGGTGGGAGGGTCTGGACCCCCCACCCCCCACCCACTCCAATCCCTTCTCTAAATCTGTGCACGCGATGATGTTGGCACCTAGAAGCAAATCTAAATTAAGCCGGCAACCGCCGAGGGAAGGGGGCATAATTTAATTTTGTTTGTAATAATTATATAGACCATACTTTCTATGAAATGAAAAGATTATTGATTAACTGAAAATTCACATGCAAACAGTTCAACCACAACTGTACATAAAGGGCCGCTCATGTGTATTATCATCGTCGGAACCCACAGGTTTTCTATCCGTTATACTGCATGCAGTGTAACGGATAGAAAACCCGTGGGTTCCGATGATGGTGTATTATGTGCACGTGGCCTTTGTTTTTACTAAAACTGGTACAAAACAGTGTTATTTAGGGGCAAACACTTGGTGCGGGTATTACTGTCTAATGACAGCATCTAGTTGTACCTATCTTCGCGGTGAATAGAAGTGAATCAACATTCAGATTCCGTTGGGTCTCAAAGTTTTAAAACAACTCCGCTACTGTGATCGAGACCAACTTTACAAAGCCTATGTTATCAAACTTCTGTCTCAATAACTCTCTGAAAGTTTGTTACATCATGCTGGCTAAAGGCATATTTCTAATTGAAGTGTTAATTATTTTTGTATATCATCTACTTATCAATGAAAAAATGACAATAACAAACCGTCAAGTCAACCATATCAAAAATCCATAAAACGAAATACAAATTCAAAGCAGAGCAACACGGACCTAAAAAAAGATAGAGGTAGGATCAGGTGCCTAGGAGGGGTGAGCATCCTTTGCTGACCGGTCACACCCGCCGTGTGCTCTTTGTCATAATCGGGAAAAAACCGGAAAAGTCCGCTGATTAATTATGGTCTAACAATTAGTATGAAAAACGTCAGTCAGCATGCGACCCAGTGGAAGATTGTATTTGCTGACAAGGTCGTTGTATTGATAGTCCTGATTTATCAACTTGTTTGTCAGTATATTTACAAAAGTACATGCTATACAACAATGTTCACATGTATATGTAGTAATGAAAATATAATAATAATAATAATATTAATAACAATGATAATGATACTAATAGTAATAATTATAGTAATAGTACATGTAGTAGTAATGTCACCTATTATATCTGTCGAAGTACCTTGTATAAGTATAAAGTTACAAAAATATTTTATACAAAATCATAGACTTCTTTACATTGATAATAATAATGTTAATTGATCATGATATTTAAAGTCAATAGGTTTTAATAAAAAGCGCTTTGTAAGGAGGTAAATCCATCAGCATCACAGAGTCTATATTTTACCTCCCTATTTATGTGAAAAACCATGGGCCAGGTCACCCATGGCGACATAAAATCAGCTACAGTTTTACCAAAAACGTTTTGAAGAAAGCATAATATCTAGTATTTCCAATACAATGTAGAATATCTAAGTATTTCTGAATGCATAATTTCAAATTACATACAATTCCTTCCGATGTTTCAACAGTATTTTCTATTCTACAAAACATCTTATATTTGTAAATTTTTAATGCAACAAAAGATAAAAGTAAATTATACATTGCAGTGGTTTCATTTCTAACAGAGTAAAAACCAATAACTATGTGTTTCCATTTAACATCAAAACCCAAAAGATTACTAACTATCTTCCATGTATGTTGTACATTCACACACTCAAAAATTAGGTGGTGTGAATTTTCAACTTTTTCTGTGCATATTTTACACATACAATCACAACTTTTATCAATCTTACTTACAAAATAATTATTTGAAAGTAAATTATTTAACAATTTGTAATTAAATTCCGAAATCTTTTTGTCTTGTAGCAAAACAATTTTATTCATATAAATATTTTCCCAATCGCTTTTGAAAATATCAAATTCTTTATTGTATTTTGATTGCATGCTTGGTATTTGAAATTTTTTCTTTATAAACTGATTATAGAAATCTTTTGTTGAGTATTTATTGTACGAGGGGGTAAATACTTGTACTTGTTTCATATATCGGCAAACTCTAAGATCGAATTTGTTTTCATAATTCTTAAAAATTGTTTTAATTATTTTATATTCGCACAGCCAGTTATTTTTGTTAATCAATACGTTTGCTATTTCCTCGGGCGATTTTAAAGTTCCCGCCTCAGAGTATAAGTCTTTAACAAACAAAATATTACTTTTAAGCCAAGTTTTGAAGAAAATTGTTTTCCCTTTATATAAAAACATCAAGTTTGACCATATCGGTTGTTTCAAAAATGTTTCCGGGCTTAATTTGTTTTGTAAGTCTTTGCATGTGTTAAAGCATGTGAAAGCTTGTTTATAGAATAGTGGCATTGTTTTTATTATTTCATAATTTTCAATTTTATTTTCAGTTGTATTAATCAAATAGTCCATGTCTATGTTGATCGGAGAGCAATAACTATTTACGTAACTCTTAATACAATGTTTTGTTTCTTTTAATCTAGGGACCCATGAGGCTTTTAACGCTTTAATCTTAGAGTCGACGTCAGTTATGCCTAGTCCGCCTTCTTTTACATGGCCAATTAACGTATTTCTTTTAATCCTATCAGTTTTATTCCAAATGAAATTATATATTAATTTATTAATGCGTTTAATATAGTCTTCATCGGGAATTTCCAAAATACTTGCAACATATATGAGTTTTGATAGTGCTAAAGAGTTTATTACGGTGCATTTCCCAAATAATGTTAATTTTCTTCTTTTCCACGATTCGAACAAAGTGTCTATATCATGATAAATTTTCATCCAATTTTTATTGTAACATTCAATTTTATCATGACCTACATGAATACCTAAACATTTTACTGATTTGTTCGTGACTGTTATTCCCTCGATTTCTGTAAACTTATTTTTAAAAGGACCAAGCACAATACATTCAGTTTTACTTATGTTAACCTTAGATCCTGCATGAGTACAGAAACTGTTTACCGTTTCCAAAGCATGTTTAAGTGAATCAATATTCTGTAGAGTTAATGTCATGTCGTCGGCATGTTGTATATTTTTTACTTCTTTTTCCATAAAGTTAGCTTTAAAACCTTGTATATTTTCATTATTCTTTATTTTTTCTGATAAAATTTCGGCAACAAAAAGATATAGAATGGCTGATATTGGACAGCCTTGTCTTATTCCCCTTTTCATTTCGCATGTTTTTGAAATCCATCCGTTATTCTTTAATCTAAATATTGGACTTTGATATAAAATTTTTATCCAATTTAAAAAGTTTTCCCCGAAGTTGAATTTTTCTAGTGTTTTAAATAAAAAATTCCATTCTACTGAATCAAAGGCTTTTTCAAAGTCTAAAAATAATAGGATCCCCTCTTTGTTAAAATTTTCACAATATTCAAAAATATCTAAAATAAAACGGGCATTAATACCTATATATCGGCCTTTTATATAAGCTGTTTGCTCATTACCAATTTGCTTTGAAATAAAGGTTTGTAATCTACGTGCAAAAATGAATGCTATGATTTTGTAATCTGTATTAGTAAGACTAATTGGTCGGTAATTTTTCAAATCGTTTTTTCTTCCTTTTTTATGCAAAAGGGAGATAACTGCAAGTCTTTGAGAAAATGTCATTTTTCCGTTCAAAAAAATTTCCTTCATCATGTTATAAAATAAGGAGGATAATTGATGCCAGAAACATTGATAAAATTCATTGGGTATACCATCGAGGCCCGGGGATTTATTTGATTTTAAATTCATAACGGTTTCTTTACACTCATTCATTGACGGAAATGCATCACACATACTTTTATCAGTTTCAGATAGTGTATTTACCTTACAATTTTTCAAATACAAGTCGATGTCTTCATTTGATATTAGTTTTGAATTATATAGGTTTTCATAGTAGTCACACATTGCACCAAGAATATCATCATCTTTGGTGAGAAGATTATTTTCGCTTAAAACTTCGTGGATAACATTTTGTGTTTGGTGCTTCTTTTCTAAACTAAGAAAATATTTAGTATTTTTTTCACCATCACTAACCCATTTTGCTCTCGAACGAATTTGAGCACCTTTTGCTTTTTTATCATAAAGATTGTTTAGCTTATTTTCTAATTCACGCTTTCTGTTCATATCCATTGCTATATGGTTAGAATTTTCAATTTCGGAAATTTCTTGTTCAATTTGGAATATTAATTGTTTATATGTTTTTTGGCGTTTGATGGAAAAAGCTATAGAAAAATCTTTAATTGATATTTTTAGAGACTCCCATTTATCAATAAAAGAACCTTCTTCTTTACTTATGTCTGTGATTATTTTGTTGACTTGACGTTTATATTCATTACATTCTAAAAGTGACGTATTTAGTTTCCAGTATCCCTTTCCCCGTTCATTGTCATATACAGATAAATGAAATTTTATTGCTCTATGGTCAGACATTCTGGTCCCGTTATTATGAGTACCGGGAATTCTACAAATACTTATTTGTTTTATTTTTATCAACAAAGATGTGCTGATAAAGATATAATCTATACGGCTTTTTGGAATATTGTTTGCATCACACCAGGTATAACCATTATTATTTACACATTTATCTCTCCATAAGTCATTTAAATGCAAACTATCAATAATGTCGCTCAATATTTTTGAACTTTTATCAGTATTTTCCCCATCAAGATGACAGTTAAAATCTCCACATAAGATAATATTCTCTGTGTTTATAGAATTCTTAATGATAAATCTTTTCATTCCTTTCAAAAAATCAATTCTACATGTTTCTTTGTTCGGTGCATAAATATTAACTAAACTATAGGAAATATCACCAATATTAAAATTGACCAGTATTTTTCTGCCATCACTGGTCTTATGTATATTTTTTATCTCAATATCTAACCCCTTTTTAAACAAAATAGAAACGCCTCTACTAAAAGGTGAGTCAGAAAAACAATGTATAGATTTTCCATTCCAAGCATAATCGTAATGAAAAACGTTTTTTTCTACAAAATGCGTTTCTTGAATCAAAATAACATCGATATTTGTATCAATTATCCAACTGTAAAATTTATCTCTTTTTTCTTTAGAGTTTAAGCCTCGCGTATTTATTGAAATAAATTTAAGCATAGCCATATTTGTTGTTTAAGATAACCAAAGATAAGTAGTAACAAATATAAAGTAAATATGTATACCTATGTAACAGTCCACACAGGTATTCTCTTGTAAGGCCAATTTTCTCAAGTGATCAGTTAGTCGGATTGACGCTATTTGTAAACATTCACATGAAATGTTAGTCATCACTGTTGGCTTGTTTCAGGGACTGTGACTTTGGCGATTTTTTACGTGTACCGGAGGAGTCGCGCTTTCTCGGGGTTCTGAGCTCGCTGAGCATACTGGAAATGACCCGCTGGGAACTGTCTTTGCACATTCGCGGAGCGGAATTCGAGCGCTGAGTGGTTCGGTTGTCGTTAGAATGAGTTGTAGCGACGTTAGCCAGGATTTCCCCAACTTGTTTTGACCGGGCCAGGCAGTGGGATGGGTGTGGATAGTTCCCTCTTTGTCCAGACCGGACGCCCAGAAATCATCGTAGGTTGCTTCAACGAAGATTGTTGATTTTTTGGCTTTGCGCAAAGCCTCACGGAAATCCGCTACCTGGTCATATTTCGCTTCTATTATTTCCGTCATCAAAGCTAATTTTTCAGTTTCAAAACAGGTAGAATTCGAGATGGTCTTCCCAATTTTTTTTGCATCTAGTGCAGTAGTCGCAGACTGAATAGCGTTTGCTTTGGGAATATCGCCACTTCGTACAGCTTTCACGTATTGAAACGCGTGTTCTGACGATTTGTGAGTAACACCAAATGCTTTTATTTCACATGGGAAAAAATTGGATAGGGTATCAGAAGCCCCCGCAAAAGGTACAACTTTGGCTAAAGGTGCTGTGTAGTGGTCACATGTATCGTCACCCGGGGAGTGCCCGCCCTTCTTACAAACCTTACATCTGGACGAGTTAGGACAGTCTCTTTTATAGTGGGTAGCCTCCCAGCAGTTAGTACAAAGTGGGGTGCGCTTATTTGAAGGTTGACCGTAGTGGTATATGAAACACTGCAATCCTGCGCATTTGCATTGACGGGGCAGAAATTTGCCATCCGGAAGAGCGCTAACATAGATGAAGCGATTACCATTCAAAATTCCAGTCATTTTTCTTGTTTCGGGGTGCCTAATATTTTCATATTTTAGGCCACTGGTGAAATTTAGATCAAACTGCTTTAGCATTTTCATGATTTCATCATCATCTACAGACAGAGGGACTCCTTTGACCGTAATTTTGAGCACCTGCTCAGACGGTTCATTGGTACCTGCGGAGAAGGGGTTGGTGTCATATGCACTTATGTGCCTGTTTCTGATATCAAAGCCTTCCTGTAGCAGTTTTGCTCTGCTGTTGGACGATTTGACATAGACCCGCCATAGACCTCTGTCTTTTTGAATGCATTGAATATCGTTCACAACTTTGCTTGTTGCCACAGAGAGTTCATAATCAGAAACACGATTAGCTTCATTTGTTATATTCCCGTGGATCTCTTTGTCCTTAAAATAGATAGGTTTCAGAAGCTCCATTTTTAAAGGGCAATCAATGTAATTGTTTGTTTCCCGTTAGGTAAGAGAGTTTCACTCAGGACATATTCGGTGATCGATGCGCTGAATACAAATCACAATGTTTACACAGGTTTTATAAAAACCAGTCGCAAGTAAATCCAAAAAGTGAATGAAAATGATGATTCAAAGAAGTACTATATACACAAACACAATATACACAAAATTAGCGAAGGAGATTAGGCCAAAAAGCCTTTAAATCCTTCAAAAACTGCCAAAAACACGGAGCGTGGAACAAACACGTCCTCACGGCTCAGTGTCACGTGACTTCTCGTTAGTTGTGATGTTGTTAAGTATATGTATATGTTCTTCTTAATTTTCATTTACGAACAATGCATAAACAATGAAAATTTTTCATTGAAATATTTTCAAGCACTAGTTGTTAAAGAAAAGGATCATTTATGAGCATTTTAAAAAAAAATTTTGATTCGCTCATTACCAATAAACAAAGTCGAAATAAAACAGATTCTCAACTTCTCTTCACATCTTCAAAAGTAAAGTTGATTTGGTGTTAAGAGTTCCCAAAATAGATATTTTCAATTAAGTTATATTGGGTTTTGCGGGAAGTGATTTCGCGGAAGCATTTTAGTTAGCAGCCAATGACAGCTACAAATCTATTCAATTAAAATTCACAGACCAGTCATTTATTTGCCTGTTGCAATTTTGAAGCATCCGGTTAAAGTAATGTATAAATAAACGGTGCATTGTAGCTGATTTATGTGTCAACAGACGACAACATAGTTATCAATTGGCTGGCTATTATGTTCAAATGTAGAAGAGATTTATAACGATGTTCAAGAGGACATAATTGGTGCATTAAATTTTTTAAAAAAATTATCTAGTAACCAATATCCATGAAATCAATGAATCATCGGAAGAAATTTTCTATCAAACTGAAATACTCACAGGTTTTTCCAATCTGATTAAAATCAGCCGTTCTGATACGCTATCGCTCTCGAACATGTTCGAGAGCGGTGGCGTATCAGAACGGCTGATTTTAATCAGATTGAGGTTTTTCTGATTTATATTGTTTTCAAAATGTTCAAAAAGTCATTCTCGTGTAACTTTCGTTAAAAATATCTTTATGCAATACAAGTTGTTGTCTCAAAAAAAAAAATTAATTTCAGTGGTTTTTAAGAAGGCTGGATCTCTCTAAATCTATAAACATGACTTTATTTCGCTATAAACCTTTGTTTGTAGAAAAATGACAATAACAAACCGTCAACCATCTCAATAATCCAGAAAACGAAATACAAATTCAAAGCAGAGCAACACGTACGGACCTCTAAAAAGATAGAGTTAGGATTAGGTGCCATGGAAGAGTGAGCATCCTCTGCTGACCGGTCACGCCCGCCGTGTGCTCTTTGTCATAATCGGGAAAAAAACCGGAAAAGTCCGTAGACAATAAGCTGATTGATTATGGTCTAACAATTAGTATGAAAAACGTCAGTCAGCATGCGACCCAGTGGAAGATTGTATTTGCTGACAAGGTCGTTGTATCGACCATAAAACTTACGAAAAGATGACTTCATACGAGACTGTTGATAGTCCTGTTTGATCAAGTTGTTTGTAAGTAGCTTGCCTCGCCTTAGAAACTGTTAATACGAAAAGCATGCCCTTGCGTATCGAATAAACTGAGAGACAAAAACACCAAATGCAGGTGATGAAGGTATATTGCTACATAAGTAAGAAAAGTTGACTATAGAAAAATTGAAGTCATCGCGTTTATCATAAAGTTTTGTTAGGTTACAATCAATGTCCATTTCCAGTAAAATATCTAAATATGAAACAGATGACGTAGAATCTGTGGTATCTTTTATGCCAAGTTCACTGGGATATATCGAATCGACAAAAATATGGAAATAGCAATTGTTAATTGATAATACGTCGTCGATATACTCGAAGGTTGAGTTGAAGGCCACATCGAGTGATTTATTTTTTTCACGTACAAGTGTTTGAATAAATTCTGCTTCATAAGAATACAAAAAAAGGTCTGCTAACAATGGGGCACAATTGGTACTCATGGGAATTCCAAAAGATTGTTGGAAGACTTGATTTCCAAAAACTACATAGATGTTGTCTATCAGAACCTTAAGCATCTTTTTAATGTCAACTTCAGAGTACTTGTGTGTGCAATCAGAATGGTTTTTAACAAAATAATTTTTTAGATTTCCAATGACAAGGTAAGCATTTTTTTTTTTTTTTTATCTTTTTTTAATTGGCTCATCATATGGTACATAACAATAATAATAATATTAAACATTGTACAATATAAGGGATTTGGTCACTCGTCACCCTTGTAATTTGTATTATATAATCAAGATCTTTCAAATGCCAACAAACAAAAAGAGTTACTGCTAGACAGAATGATCAGCAATATAAAAAATACTCTGTCCTTATAAACTTAAGAATTTAAAACTACAGTTTTTTCAGTACATTCAAGAAACTTAAATTCACAAATACTTATTTTTATGAATATTACAATCTGTCTAGTAATGGCTGCCAGATTTCTAAAAAAATATGCATTCGGTTTGTTGAACATAGGTAACTTTCTTTAGCATGAATCTTATTTTTCAAATAGTTTTTAAAAACAGTAAACTTAACTAGTCTGCCGGGTGATTTTGTCCGAGTTAAATGGATAAAACATTTTCCAAGTAAAATACAGAAATTTAGTGGAGTATTGTTGATATCATAACAACCCAAAATAACATCTTTCATAGTCAAGTGATTAACACTTTCTATATGTTGTTGCCACCAGTTTATTAGGTCTTTCCAAAATACTTGAATGCTGCTGCATAGAAAATATCTGTGGTGTATTGTGTCAATTTCATTACAAATATTACAATTAGGACTTGGTATCAGTTTCATATTAAAAAGAGACTTGTTATGTACTATTATTCTGTGTAATGTTTTTAACTGAAGAGATTGTATACTAGTTTGTGTGCAACACTGAAGTAAGCATTTTTACGACTTCCATTTTTATTGAAGAAACAACTGTCGATGACATCAAAAAGCCTAGATTTTAATTTGTCGTGGGTAATGGTTGTATAAAGCATTGAAAAACCGTACGTTTTGATGCTATTGATTTTGGTAAGATTTTGTGACCTCAAAGTTTCTAATAATTCTGTAGAGTTTTTTAGTATCCACATCTGATTCACACCACTTCTGGAGTATATTGTTGTACAGTACTCTTGAAGTTTCTCCTTAACTGCTGTAAGAATTTTAGTAAGGAGTAAAGAGAGAGGTTTGGTAGAACATTTACTGGAACCTGCTATATATCTCTGTTTGTAAGGACTTTTGTGAAGCTTTGGAATCCAGTACAAATAAGGTAAATCAAATTCATTTTGTTTATTGGGGATATTACAGATATCCATAACCGATTTATGATTTTGAAGTATTTCCTGCTTGGAAAGGCTGCTATGGGTGTAAGTAGGATTACCATGTGAAGAATCGAAACCTAGTTCTTTGAAAATGCAATTAATATGTGCTTTACAAACAAAGACAATGTTGTTACTTGCCTTATCAGCAGGTACCAGTACATACTGATCATGCCATTTATCTCATTCTTTTCTCACTTATGCTTTATTGAAAACAGAAGGATAGATGGTTTTAATTTGACCTCTCAGTCGTTTAATACGAGATTTCAATATACATCTAAATCTACGTCTTCGGAAAACGTATTATTTTTTTTATTATTTTCATCGTATAAAAAGGCTATGAACATTCATCAGCGTTTTTACTACTCCGAGAAAAATGATTGGAGAACTCAATCGTCCAAGCAGGAAGGAAGATGGATTTTCTAGTCTTGCGGAAAATAAAAATAAGTGATCAATGGCTGCCATAAACGTATTTTTGACGTATTTCCACAAATCAGAGTCTATTATTTCTCTATTGGAATTTTTTAGCATCCGATTAATAAAATTTATAAACAAACTTTGCATTGTAGCTTATTAATATGTGTCAGCAGACGTTATATTTAATAACAATAGTTTGGCTGCTATGGACACCAAACAAGATTATCATTCAGTCCAGAAAGAAGAGATGGAATACGACATTACAATCATTCATGCTCATGAAGATACACAAGATGCTTTAGAATTTAAAACGCATCTAATAACCAATGTTTTTGCATCTACAAGAAAAGTGAGAATTTCAATCATATCTGATGACTCCATGACGGAGAGCATCGTAAAAGCTCTAACAAAGTCCAGATTTGCATTTCTATTCATAACAAGATCCTTTTGCGAAGAGTTCTGGCCTAAACTATCTCAAGAGAGTGTTGTAAGAAATGTGTTATACGGGGACGACAGTGGGAGTATAATTGTACCCATCTTTACGGTGAATAGAAGTGAGTCAACATTCAAAATTCCGTTGGGTCTCAACGTCTTAAAAGGACTCCGATACTGTGATCGAGACCAATTTTACAAAGCATCAGTTATCAAACTTCTGTTTCATTAAAAGACAAATGGAAATACATGATTATTTGTATGAATGTTTTAGTTGAAGTGGTTTTTGCTATTAAAGTTCTTTTATATTTTGACTTTGATTCAAGGTTGTTTATGTTTATTGTAAAAAAAAATTTAGAGTGACTACATTGTATTCGATTTGATTTTCTTCAGAATTTTTTCTGATTTGTATTGTTATCATAATGTTGTATTGTTCTTCAATTTTATTTTTGCCTTTTTTAGTGAATGAATAAATAGCTATATGATTAACAATGAGGTCACTAAGTGTATCTTATAAGTTATGTCCGATTAAAGGTGTTTGAAATTGATAAGTAAACTATATGACATGACCAAAATACATGTATGTACTAAATGTATGTAACATACTACTACTTATCTTAAGGAGAACGTTGATTTCAATTTCATTTGTAAAACATGCCTTTTGTTAATCAAATTAACCCGTTTTCCATACTCGCACGATACCAATAGGTCAAAGATTGAGTATTATGATGTACTCTGACGACTGATCCTTATTCTCCAACGGATATAACACAATTGTCTTTCTTAATAATTTAGAATTAAAACCTTATATAGGGATGTATCCGGCATCCTGATTCTATTAAATATAAAGAGTAGAACAGGGAAAAACGTGGCTTTGCTTAGCTAAGGCAAAAATAAAAGAAATTTTTCAATTTTCTTCAATATGTTTGTGGTGAATATCAAGGACACCCTATTCGTAAGAAGGAATATACATTTATGTATTCTTCATTTTGTTTCCTGAAACGTTTACTGAATTTTTAAAACCTCACCTTCTTGCATGAAAAAAACCTCCAAAACATTGGATGCCAGATTTCTTAGAACCTAATTCAAGTTATTTCCAAATAGCATTCGATATTAGAGCAGCAAAGTAAAAAAAAAAAAAAAACATTGGATGCCTGATTTCTTAGAACCTAATTCAAGTTATTTCCAAATAGCATTCGATATTAGAGCAGCAAAGTAAAAAAAAAACCAACATTGGATGCCTGATTTCTAAGAAAAAAACTCCAAAACATTGGATGCCAGATTTCTTAGAACCTAATTCAAGTTATTTCCAAATGGCATTCGATATTAGAGCAGCAAAGTAAAAAAAACCAAAAACATTGGATGCCTGATTTCTAAGAACCTAATTTAAGTTTTTTTCTAAATAGGATGCGATATTTAAAGCAGCAAAGTAAACCGACTATGATAAAAGATTCAGAAGTAAAGATTTAGTGAAGATTGTGAAATAATCTTTTTACACAGTTTCAATGTTCTAAACAACGTTCTTACATTCGAGAAAGAAGTATTCAGATCATAAGATTTATTATATTCTTAACTTGTATCGTACTTTTATACACACATAGATTGAAACTATTTGGGCTATTGAAAAACCAGGAAATAGAATTATTGCACCTTTAATTTAGTCATTCTTTCTTAATTAAGATATATTCATAATATTTCGCTTCATAATCTATATTGGTACATTTTGTTTATAAAGTCAAAACAAAATTTGAAAACGACAAAGAGCAGAAGCTTTTTTTTCTAGAGTTATGATTGGCAAAAGCATCGCAAATCAACAAAATGAGGTTAAAAAGTTTAGGCTTTTGTACTCTCGACAACTATTGCTTATTTTTATCATCAGTGAAGATTCTGCATGAAAACTGCGTTGTATCTACAATATTTCAACGCAATTTCGGTACATCAAATGACAACAAATGCCGTGAAAAAATTCTTACTTTTAAAAGAAAATAGCATAATATATATATAATGATAAGCTCATATTCATGACGGTGTCAATTGTTACGAGTGCAAACGTGATTCAGGGAGCAAGGGCTAACATTGTTGGGAGATGTAAATCTGATGTCAATCATGAGGTCTAAATATCATTCATGACAAGGGCACTTTAGAAGGTTGAAACTCGGGGTATAAATATATGCATCCCGTAATTTGTAGCAAACGAGATTGGGTTTTGTACGTTTAAAAGAATCACGACACGTGTAGGTGAGTTGTTAATAGAAATACTAGTATATCCAAGTTTCTTTGCTCTAGGATTATATTTTTCATGAATAGTCTTTAAACTTTATAGATTTATGAGATAAACATTAGTTTTCCTTCATACATTTTTATTCTTTATTCTTTCATTCTAATTTGAATTTTTAATTCATGTATATTAATTTTTAACATTTTTTTTATTGAAATGAAATTTACGCTTTTAATTTTCAGAGAGAGGAACAAACGCACTCTTGATTTTTGTTTTAAATATTGAAATCAAGCAGTTTGAAAAGAGAAAATTAGCTTTGTTTAGCCAGGAATATTTCATTGGAACGGAAAATGGTATATCTGAAGGGAGCTGCTTTATTTGTCATGTTGCTGATTCTTGCGATTGAGCAATCAGAAGGAGGGGTGGTTGGAGACTGTTGGGAAAGTCTCAGCGACTGTACAAACCAAAACTTAGACACCGGAGCTGGTTTTCTTACTTGTGAGGAAAGGTGCGTTTGTCTTGGATACGGTAAAGGGCGTTGCGTGTCTCACTCCCAGTATACATGCCGCCACCCAAACGGACCCTACCGCTGTATGTGTGGATTAAGGCGGCGGGGACACGCGCCCGCTTATTGTAATTAGAGCCGGGATGTAGACCAAAGTTATTTGAGAGGATATGGACCAAAACCCGGAGAGAGGGGAAAAAAGTTTTATTTGTTTTTTGTCATGAGTTACTGTATGTATATTCACCCTCATTTTTTTATTAATAAACATTGCAATTTCGTATTATTTTTTAAAGTTTGTTCAAGTTTCAAACTATTTTGGTCTTTTTGTGGATAAGCCACATTAAAAATTGCATTAGACAGTTGGATGGACTGTATGGGACACGGAAATTTACTAGTATTATTGCTTAAGAATAATGATATACTAGAATCTGCTAGCACCTAATACACTTTATAAAATTACATAGTTTTAACTATGAATACTATATATATATATATATATATATATATATATATATATATATATATATATATATATATATGTGTGTGTGTGTGTGTGTGTGTGTGTGTGTGTGTGTGTGTGTGTTTCCTGCTTTCTAAACCGCAAGGGAGTTTAAAAAAAGGAACTAAAGTGTCCCATCCCAGATCAATTGAGTTTACTTTTTGTAGCTTTTAAATTTATTACTTACAATTCTAAATTAATAAATAAAGAAATTATGAAGTTTTGTGCTCATTTATATTGAATACCGTACCAAATTCAAACGTAGATTGATACATTTGATAACTGTCATTATGACGTAGATTGATACATTTGATAACTGTCATTATGACGTTAGCAAGAGAGTGACTATATTTATTATCAAATTAAATATCAATAAATAACGGAAAATAAAAAGATTTTTAAAAAAAATTGTCTCGACAAGAGAAAGAAACCGCTGTCATTTTCGTTTACAAAAAAAACTATTATGTGATATAATATCTTCAAGAGCAAAAAAGGGACATGCAATTACAAAAATCAATGAACGAATTGAAAGAAAAACAATGTTTTTAAACCATACTGAATAAAATTTTAGAGGCAGATAGTAATGAGAAAATCGAAAAGGAAGGGAAAAAAGAGAATGCTGCAAAAATTGAGTAACTTCCGATTGAGATTGAAATAAAAGAAAAATTATATTTAAAAAGGGGAGACATTTAGAAAAATTTAAAAACAAAACAATAAAGAACAAGAAAGGAAGAAAATGGAGGCAAATACAGAAGAAATCAAATTTAATATGGGGAAATGATTTCGGGGGAGATGAAAGCGGAAACAATCCCAGACCAGAGAGACCAACTACTATGCACTACTGCAAAAAAAAACCCCAAAAACAGGAACAACTTTTACAAAAAAAATTGTTTCAATATCGTGGTATTAAATGGGTAAGTTGTTTTGTAGTTGTTCATATTTGTTTATTATTTCACCACGTGTATTTCATAAGAAATTTAATTCTTAAATTGTATGTCTATGAAAAAGATTGAAATACATTTAATGTAATACATTTTTTCATGCTTGTCTTGTATAATTATGAGACGGCACATAAAACCTAAAGATCTTTAACAAAACCGAGTAAATTACACAATAAGAACTAATTAAGTTATTATATAGGGTCATACATTAATTTAACCACTCGACCGAAAGACATTGACAACACTTACTGCTACATATTACCCGAAACTAGCGATTGATGGAGGTCTTCTTGTTTATCCAAAAGCGGTCATTCTCCTTCGCTACCCGAACATTATAAAATCATGATTGTGACGTTTGTATTTGTGACAAAGTTGCGTATGACGTCACAGAAAAGTCGCGACTGTCTTTTTTGGTGCTAAATCCATTATGTCGTCATAATTTTATCTTGTTTAAAATAATCCAGATTCCTTTTGTTATCTTTTTATATTTTCAAAGAAGAGGTCGACAGCATAATTAATTAATGCCCTTTATGAGACTGAAGGGGGTGTAAAGGAATTCTTTCGAGATCGAGATCTTTCGAGAACTGCCCCCCCCCCCCTTCATAAAACTTCATATATTTGTTAATACATTGACTAACCTCCGTCATTCTCGACTTCTTCGTGAAACTGAGCCGTCTTTCCATGCCAACGTTTCTTTCTTTCCATACTGAAATAACTGATTGCAGCAAAAGCTATTATCGTGACGTCTTCTGATTGCCACGGAGATGAGCGTGTTTATGGACGACGGACCCAATTCGCTTTGCGCATACAGTTGCGCAGCACAGGGGAGTTAATTGCAACGATAATTATGAAATCGACTATATATGTCACAATTCCTTTCAGACTGGAATTTTCAAAACACACGCACAAATTTTCTTTCAAGAACTTAGATAATGCAGTAATATCCCAAATGATCAGTAGATCTACGGATCTATATACACAAATTAGATTTAAGGAATAAGGAATCATTCTTTGAGTTTTATGAGGTGATAATTTTGGTCGGGGCGTGATCAAATCCAATAAAGCCCGAAGGGCTTTATGATAAATTTGATCACGCTCCGACCGAAATTATCACCTCATAATATTCAAAGAATGGTTCCTTATTACTTATATTTATATAACTTTCAGCAGTTGTACGAATAAAATTAGAAATAATTAGTATGCGAAACCCCGCTTGCGCTCCAACAATACATCATTTGAATTTATTGGACTGTTTAGTACAAAACCGATTCGTAGTGTTATCTCGGACAAAGACACTGAAAAATGTAAATTTAATGGTATAAAACATTTAGATTTTAATTAATCTATCATAAAGCTGGATTTAATCACGCCCCGACCAAAATTATCACCTCATAATACTCAAAGACCTTAACTACGTAGTTCGCTATAAGTGCAACGAACAACAACTCTGGATCCAGTTTTTTTTTCCTGCTAAACGATTTTGTCAGCAAAATATCCACGAATGATACATTATTACTTTGTATTCTTATATTTAGGGTCTTCCGTCTTCAGCGGAAGACCCTACTATTATTCTATTGTTTCTTTTTCACTTTTCTTATTATTATTTTTATTCTTTTTTTGTCTTACAAATTTTGTGCAGGCGATTTCTCGGAGATGACCCGTTGGAAACCAATAACGAAGTTAACGTCCGTTTACGATTTTTAAAAGTCACTTTTGTCGGCTATAGATCTAATAAACGAGTAAAGATAGAGGGCTGAAATTTTCAGTGATGATAAACATCCCATTTTTCCGTTGCAACATTGTCATAAAAAAGTCCGCCGTCACTTCCGGTCGTCACCGGAAGGAAAGACAAAAAATCGAGTTTTTCAACTTTATTTTTTTTTTATAATTTTCCTGTAAGGTTGGTAGTGACCCTTTTACTGATTCAGAATATGTAATTTATTTTAAAATCGATCAATGCATTCTCGAGATATCAAGCATCAAAGTCCTGAAGCGAGAGTCCGATTAGCTCAGTCGTTAGAGTCGTGGACATGTGCCCAGGCGACCCGGGTTCAAGTCCCGAGTGCCGAAATTTGTTTTCTCATTTTTTGCGTATATTTACGATTTTATCTTTAAAATGATTGGTTTCATCTCATCTAAACATAAATTGGACGGAAGACCCACTCGTTGCTCGCAACGAGAACGATCTAGTTTTTATTCTTTTTTTTTCTTCCCATTTTTGTGCACGCGATTTCTCAAAAACGGCTTGGCCGATCTCCATCAAATTTTCAGATCTGATAGATATTGGTCTGAACCTGATAGCAATTTTTTGCGTTGATGACGTCACATCCGTTTTTGAGATATTGAAATTTTTCCAATTTTTATATGGGTATTTTGTCTGCGGTCGTTTTCCTAAACTCTAAGAGATATTGAGCTAAAATTTTTACGGTTGGTAGAGGAAAGATTGAAATTTTGCATGGTTGTTGTTTTATATGTCTAGCACTAAAGGCGCCAAAGCTCGGTAGGGCTCGAAAATTGAGATATCAAAAGCGCCTTGAATTTTCATGCTTTTCTTTGTTTATCTTTTTTCTGGAAAATATATTGTTAAAACATGTAACGCAAAAAAAGTTTATATTTACAAGATCTTTCGTTTGATATCAACAAAAAAGGGCTGGCCCTTAAAATTAGGGACTTAAAGGGCTCTAAAGTATTTTATTTATAGCCCTTAACTGAGGGATATTGTCCTTAACTGAGGGATATTGTGTAATAGGTTATATAAGCAAATATGTTTATCATACAGTTATAAAACCTAACAATATAATGATTTTCTCATGTGTTACGTAATTAGGAATTTTTAGGGGTCAAAAGTCCAAAATTTTTATCACCCATATCTCAGAAAGGAAAAATCTTTTGAAATGCAGTATAGAAGGAAAGATGATCAAAATGATGTACTAAACAATATGCAACCTTCAAAATTTCGTTAAACGGCCCCTATAAGGAGATAAGAGATCAGCCCCTAAAACGTTCTTTTCCATATATCCAAAGAACGGTAACGAATTTCTAAACACTTGTTGAACAAAATGTGTTTAGAATTAAAGGACCTTTCATTTGATATCAAGAAAAAGGGACTGACCCCTCAAATTAGGGGACCAGAGGGCTCTAAATTTTTTTATCTGTAGCCCTTTACTGATAGATATTTTGTGAAAGGTTATAGAAGCAAATATCTTTATCTCGTAGTTATTTATCCAAGCAATGTAATGATTTTATCATGTGTTAATTAATAAGGGATTTTTAAGGGCCAAAAGTCCAAAATTTTTATCACCCATATCTCAGAAAGGAAAAATATTTTGAAATGCAGTATAGAAGGAAAGATGCTCAAAATGATGTACTAAACAATATGCAGCCTTCAAAATTTCGTTTAACGGGCCCTATAAGGAGATAAGGGATCGGCCCCTAAAACATTCTTTCCAATATATCTCAAGAACGGTAACGAATTTCTAAACACTTGTATTAAGAATTAAAGGACCTTTCATTTGATATCAAGAAAAAGGGGCTGGCCCCTACAATTAGGGGACCAGAGGGCTCTAAAAAAAATTATATGTAGCCCTTTACTTAGAGATATTTTGTGAAAGGTTATAGAAGCAAATATCTTTATCTCGTAGTTATTTATCCAAGGAATGGAATGATTTTATCATGTGTTACGTAATTGAGGGTTTTTAGGGGCCAAAAGTCCAAAATTTTGATCACCCATATCTCAGAAATGAAATTTTTATTTGAAATGCAGTATAGAAGGAAAGATGATTAAAATGATGTACTTAACAATATGCAACCTTCAAAATTTCGTTAAACGGCCCCTATAAGAGGATAGAGGATCAGCCCCTAAAATGTGTTTCCCATATATCGAGAACGGTAACGATTATCTAAATACTTGTTGAACAAAATGTGTTTAGAATTAAAGGACCTTTCATTTGATATTAAGAAAAAGGGGCTGACCCCTACAATTAGGGGTCCAGAGGGCTTTAAATTTTTTTTATATGTAGCCCTTCACTGAGATATATTTTGTGAATGGTTATAGAAGAAATACGTTTATCTCACAGTGATTTATTCTAGCAATGTAATGATTTTATCATGTGTTACGTAATTATGGGTTTTTAGGGGTCAAAAGTCCTAAGTTTTGATCACCTATATCTTAGAAAGAAAAATATTTTGAAATGCAGTATAGAAGGAAAGATGCTCAAAATGATGTACTTAATAATATGCAACCTTCAAAATTTCGTTAAACGGCCCTATAATGAGATAAGGGGTCGGCCCCTAAAACGTTCTTCGCCGTGTACAATAAAAACGGTAACGAATTTCTAAACACTTGCGAAACAAAATGTGTTTAGAGTTAAATGAACTTTCATTTAATATCAAGAAAAAGGGACTGGCCCCTCACATTAGGGGAACAGAGGACCCTAAAGTCTTTTATCTGTAGCCGTTTACTGAGAGATAATTTGTGAGGGTTATAAAAGCAAAATAAGGTATAATACGTTTATATATCCAAAAAATATAATGATTTACTTATCTAATTAAGGGTTTTAGGGGCCAGAAGTAAAAAGTTTAATCGTTTCTATCTCAATTGGAAGAAATGCTAGTATTTAAAAAAGCAACGCAAGAGAACTTATAAAAAGCGATGCAGAAAAGCATAGGTACTCCACTCCTTTTTACAGATCATGTTTTCTTGTCGAAAATCAAAGTCGATGATGTCATATCACCTTTTTAAAATCGGACGGAAGACCTCCTCGTTGCTCGCAACGAGATCGTGTCTAGTTATTATGCTGTTCACAAACAAAATTATTTGTTCTGTAGAAGAGAAAATATGTTAAACAGTTTACACACATTAAGTGAACGTCATGTACCATAATATTTTGCTAGCGCTATTTTGTCACTCTCTACCATCGGCTCATACATTCTGAGAGAGGAACGAACAACAACTCTGCATGGGAGATTGCTATTTTGTATGTCCAAAAAATAAGATTATATCTGCACTTAGCATTACATGTATCTGCTTGTCCCGAAATTTAAACTTTTTTTAAAATCCAAAGCACTTTCCTAAATTTATGTGGTAGATACCCATATTTGCAGCCATTGAGTATTTTTCTTATATTTCAATTGTATTCATTCCTGCAATGTGCATTCGCGTCTTAAATGCGGCTAAAATCAGTAAGCTAACTACATGAAATGACCAAATATGGGGAAGTGTCAAAGGTCAAATGTGCATTGGCTCTTCCATTTACTTACGCACTGGATAATATTAAATTCTCGCTTTAAATAAATAATGCAAAGAAATTACCGGTATATATTAATGTAAGGAACAGTTAATAAAATTAGTTTTTGTTTATAATTGTTGCAATCATCCCCCCCCCAAAAAACAAAATAACATAACCCGCACAGTGTTGAATGCCATGATCACTCAAACATTGCTTGTGGATGTTTTCAAATTTAAACACAAATAACAAAAAAAAAAAACAAATATAGGAAATGGGAAAAAGTTTATTTTTAATAATGTATAAAAGCTACAATTATATAACAATAATCATTGTTAACAACTTTTTATCATGGTCCATGAATGTAAGTATTCTTTGGCAACATTTATCAACTTGCATATAAATATATTGTAATGTAATTGACAAGGTTCAATATCTTACCCTGTTTTAACAAATGTTGAAATTCATTACAACAGACTAGGTATTATATTTTGATTTCATTGTCAACATCACAGATGCTACCTTTTCATTCATCTTTTATTTCCTCCATAATATGGAGAAGATTACAGTCAACGAGTCAAAATTATAAAGTGAAGATAAATAGCACATTGTCAGACAATAATTATTCATGCTGCTTCTTGAGCAATCAGTGGTTCCAGTTTTTCACACTGGTTATAAAATTATTTTTGCATAGAAATTCACAGAAGGTCATCATTTGATGATTGAACAGTGTAGAAGTTAAAAAAAGAGACCAATAAAAAGATAAACCTCTTAAGGACAAGAACATTTTTCATAAAAAATAAATCCTCTTGAAAAAATATTATTCCTTAAGACAAATTCAATGATCAGAATCTTAATGACTTTTTGAGCAAGTGCAGATGTTCTTGATATAAATAAAACAGGAAATGTTATGTGAGATGACACTTTAGTGAGAGACCAAAGATCACAAGTACATGTATAATTAAAGACCATTCAACAAAACAACAATCATAAAACGATGTCATTAAAGCTTATAGATTTTCATCAACAAAACACCAAATGTGAACAAAGAGAAAACGCATCAACACTCAATTACTTTGATAGTCAGCAACATTGTAAATCTATTTACAGAAAAGGTAATTGGCTAATGTAAAGATTTATAAAGATATATTTAATTTAAGGGGCATGGTCACGATTTTGGTCAAAATTATTTTTCTGATTTTAATGTTTACAATGCTTCAGTAAGGTATTTTTAATAGGCAACCAAAATTTGAGTGTCATTCGATCGTTGAATTATAAGCAAGTTACAGGGATTACAAATCTTTGCTATGTAAACAAAGCTTTTGTTTATATTTTGAATGTTGAAGTAAAAATTCAAGTTTTGAACCTAAAATGAATGAACTGTTTTTTATGCTTAAAATGAAAAAGAAGTAGACAACAAATCAGCTTGAAAAAGATTTTTTACTGGTCTATTGAACCTTATATAAACAAAAAAAGGGCACAGGCCTTGTTTACATGACAAAGAATTGTGAGCCCTGTATCTTGCTTATAACTCTACGACTGACTCTCAAATTTCATTTGATCATTAGAATTTGACCAAAATCGTGACCATGCCCCTTTAAGTATAAACATGTATACATGAAATATAACATTTTGATTGTAGGCCAGGATGGGATAGCCATTGTAATAAAAAATGATTAAATGACATACATGTTAACCTCCAGTGATGAAAAATAGGCAGATTTTGATCGGAAAAGCGGTAGCATTGCGCGCGACCTTTTTCGCATATATTTCAAAGCACATATTTTTTATGAACTACGTATGTAGCAAGGGTTTCTTGCAAAGGTTATTAAAATGTACTTCAAATGTTGATATAAATTAAATCGGACAATATGACACTACCTGTACTTAGGCATACAGAATTGTTACAATAGAATTAATCGATAATTTAAAAAAAAAGAAAATAACTAAGAGTCCCTAATGTCTTATAGGTACATCCTACAATTGTACAAGGCGGTTATACACTCTCATTGAGCTTGTACATGTATGAAACAGAGACCAGTAAATTGATGAAATTCAGAGATCCAAAGAGAGACCAAGAAATCATTCTCAGACATTTTTCGACACGTACAAGTTACATTATTGAAACTTGTTTGAAAATAATCAACCAATCACTATAAATGTCAATTAAAACAACAATTACCCCCACTGTTTTTAAAAAACAAAGAAATACATTTCTTAAATGTCAAATGACTAAAGACATTAGAAATCATTTTGTAAATCAATTGATGCATATTGCTATCAAGCATTATGGTCAAGTTTCACCAATATCTGAGTCCTAATTAATAATTTTTACATTTTTATTCTATCAACAATTGAATCACAATGTTTGATATTTTCATAAACATGTACTGTACTATAAAGTTTAATCCAAATAATATGTTTAAGTTATCCAAGCTTATTGCAACTACACATATATTACAATGTCATTTTATCATTTCTTGAGTAATTTATCATACACACATACAAACTGATTGGTGTTACCTGTATCTCAAAGACAACAAAGTATGTTATATTGGGCTTGGCTCTTCTTTCTTCAGGTAAGCTTCTCTGGTAAGAAGAGAGGTCACACATGGTGTATCATATGTTATTCCTTGATCTTTGTGAAATTCACAATATAGACGATTCATCCGTGTCAGCAGTTTTTGGATCTCCAATGGATGTTTAGGTTGTTCAGGTTCCAAAACATACTGTCTAAATCCTTCAATCCAGGTCTTGAGAGCTATTAAATACATAAACTAAGTTTGAATAAACCATTGGCTTTAATTGTGTGACAATGATTTTTTTTATTTTTACAAAGATTACAATGTCTAACAATTTGAAGTCAGATGTTGATTTCATGATTATATAGAATGTAGACCAGAATTATATTTATAGTTTGTATTTCTTAAAACATGGTTTAATAATAGGCTAATTGGTTATTTACATCCACTATATATCTAATATTAAATCTGATTGTGTGAGAAAAAATCACAATCTAGCTCTGACCCTGCAGTATGAACTAATTTGTCCATGTTTGAGTAGTGTAATAGCAAGTTTTGGAAAATTACCATGATCATTTTCACAGGTATATACCAAGAAATCTGCTTCTCTAGGAATCTTCACTGGCTTTGGTGCTACTGTCGGTGCCGGAGGACCATCTCTTTTGTCAGATGGGACTCTTTCCAACTGCAAAATTTTTCAAATGAATAAAATTATGTAATTCCACAGTTTTGTATCAAATCTTGAGAATATAAAATTGTGAAAACCAAATTTCCAATCATGAGAATTAAAATAAAATTGCAAGAAACAAATGTTCAAATCCTGAGAATATAAAATTGCGAGAAACAAATGTTCAAATCCCAAGAATATAAAATTAAGAGAAACAAATGTTCAAATCCTGAGAATATAAAATTGCGGGAACCCAACTTTTGTTGTACTTACATCTACATTAATGCACGATTTTAGAATCCACCAGAGGTGCTTCTAATTGCATAAATTTTATTTTTTCATGTTTTTTACATTACGAGTTTACCGTATATTTATACACTAGTCCTTCAAATTCAATCATAAAAATATATACAATAGCTTTACATGTATGTTTTCTACTTAGAACTACAGTACATGATGATAGTAAATTTTGAGAGCAATTGAGATTACATTTTTAATGAATTAAGACAAATATACCTGTAACATGAATATCTTGGGTTTCAAGAGAAGATTTTTACATTTGTCTCCCTTCAGACATTCTTGAAGTTCAGAAACAGGAAGTTGCATACTTGCTGTTGGTGTTTTGGGTGACTGAGTATCATCACAACAAATAATAACGCCATCTTGTCCATAAGACAAGACTATGCAGATAAAACAATAGTCATCCCTAGAAACCCTTTCAGCAGCAACTAAATAAAGATAACAAAAATAATCAGCGACATTGAATTGAAAATAGCATGCATTACTTATCCCAACAAGAGGCCCATGGGCCACATCGCTCACCTGAACAACAGTTCCTTGTAACATTCTATTTCTTAGCATATGCTATTTCTATTTTAAACTTTGAACCCCTTTCTGGTCTGAGGTTTATGGTTGGCTTAAACAATTTAGAATTTATACTATTTGCGGATCCTTGATTAGTAATCTCACAAACTGTAGCATTATAGTTCTCAAGAAAAACTTTTTAAAAACATTTTCCATATATATTTCTATGTAAAAATTTGAACTCTTTCTTGGGGCCCCAGTATTAGTCCAGTGGTCACAGCTTTATTAATTTAGAATCTACATTATTAAAGGATGCTTGCATAGTAATCTCACAAATTGAAGCATTATAGTTCTCTAGAAGAAGATTTTTTAAAAAACATTTTCCATCTATATTTCAATGTTAAACTTTGAACCCCTCTTGGCTCTCCATTTTTAGTCCAGGGGTCACTATTTTAAAACTATCCAATCAACATTATCCAAGGTTGTATGCAAAGTAATCTCACAAATTGTAGCATTGTAGTTCTCGAGAAGAAGATTTTTTAACATGTTACCTATATATTTCTATATTAAACTTTGACCCCTCTTGAGGCCCCAGTATTAGTCCGGGGGTCACGATTTTACCAATTAAGAATCTACATAAGCCACGGATGCATGCATAGTAATCCTACAAACTGTAACATTGTAGTTCTCGATAAGAACATTATTAAACGTTTCCTATATATTTATTAAAATGTTAAATTTTGAACCCCTCTTGGTGCCCCAGTGTTAGTCCGGTAGTCACGATTTTTACAAATTAGAATCTACATTATTTAAGGATGTATGCATAGTAATATACCATTGAATTTTAGGGCAAATATTGAAAGAAACTGTACCTTCTTTAAAATGCACAGCACAACTTCTTGCCAAATTTAAGTTATTGTCCATACATATTCATTAAAAAAAAAAAAAAAAAAAAATTGGCCACATTGCTCACCCGAACAACAATAGCCATAATAAAATCAGTTTTAAGGAGTCATATACAAAATTTCTGAACAATGTAGTAAAACAGATCTTGCAGCGTTTTCCCCAGCCATTTTTGCATAGCGGTACCGCCATGCATTGACAAACCCTCGCCATGCATCACACAGTGCCACCATGCTTCCTGCTAAGCACACTTATTATAAAGCAAAAAATCTTTTCCCCATTATTTCACATCTTAACAGTGATAAGTAGATGTAAAATTATCGTTATTCTGTTCAATCTTCTTAAAAATGCTTGCACCCGCTGAGAGCGTCACTAACTACAACATTGATCTCAGCAAAAGGGCACACGTGGTAAACAGTTAAAAGACTTGGCTTATGATTGAGATATATTGAAAATGAGTTTATTAATTGCTAATAAATGCATAAATAGAGACATGATTACTTTTTGTTTTAATATAATGTGCCTTTTTCGACACCTCCGACATTATCGAATGTTGTGGATTTTCCAAGATCTAAAAATAGCACAATGTTCACTCAATGGTGTTAGTTTGGTTGTGATATGCTTGAACTGTTTATTTGCCGTAAAAAATATTGAAAATTTGAGCAAAGGTACCCAATAAAGAAATCAAAGTACTGAAAGTACTGTAAGACGGTGGCGTCGTTTGAATGTGGCATATTACATGTATGATAATTATTGTCGTCGAAAACCCGCGGCCAGTATCGCATACATGTACTAATGCTTAACGCTTACATGCACAACTGGTCGTGAGTTTCCTACATGGATGACTATGTGGAAATCGTAGTTGTGTAATCTCAATTTACACTTTACAAAAGCTACGTCTCTTGGCCGTCGTCTTTGGGGGAAAGCCCGTAGATTTATTTCAGTAGCCTTTGTAGTATAGAAGTTTGCATATATATATTTGTATTTATATCGTTTGACATTAAAATCCGTTTTTGGTATGTATTTTGTTTGCCCCAGAATGCCTCATTCGATATGTGGGTTGCCACCACATAGTGAATGAATAAAAAAAATTCAAAGCAATTTTATCACAATACGCCCAAATATTTGATTGTATAAAGAAGGGACATTTGTGGGTTTTTTTCTTTAGACCTTTGGGTTGACCCCGCAAAGGGGAACAACTTTTGAAAAGTGAGGATTGGACTATTGTGCTATAAAGGTATTGTAGATTTTTCAAAGTAACGAGAACAAATAAGGCTTTGGTATGATAAAATACTTGTCAGGTTTTTACTAACTATTTGGGCATACATGTAGTATGTTTATTTTCCCTCTCGACAGCATTTTCCCTCAATTTCTTCACAGAGAAAATGTTGCAGTCTCGTGGGCCAACACACTTACTTTAATTTGTCTTCATAGCCAGTTAATACATGTAGGTGTATAGAAAACGGAATGATTGATAAAACTGGAAAATGCTTTTGGAATGCACGTCATCATGAAACCGCAGAGTCAATCAATATTTTATCTTCGACTTCGAGTGGTTTATTTCCATTAGCTCACAACAAAAGTGAATGAAAATTTGAAAAGAAAAATCATACAATATTCAATCGCGGCAGTTTCATTAGCCAACGTTTTAAAGTACATTTGTTCTATTGTATTTAGCTGTAGATTAATTCAAATCATTTGAATGAATTCGGGATAGTCACATGTATAATTATTTTATTGCTTCTCAGTACACTTTAAAACGCATAATTTACTTGCTACATTTAACTTTTCTAGTATAAATACAACAAATATTGATTAATTATTCACCAAAACATTTGCTTTACATAAGGTCATAATCAGTTCCTTTGTTTGGAAATCACATATTTGTTTAATCCTACATTTAATATGCGAAATTTTGAAAAATCTTTTTTATATATTCATTTTAAAAAACCCTGTGTAATGTCAGGAGTTTTGCACTAATATGTATAACTTTTACAAGGTCTTCAAATTTGCATCCGATTTGATTTTTTGCAGTAAAATAATACTGTTAATGGGACATGTTGGGACATGTCCATAATATAATAAGAGCATACAAGCAAAGGACTTTTCATTATAAAGTTTGACCTATGACCTCTAGATCATTTGTGTACAAAGGTATGTCTACTTTATCAAAAAAGGACTCAAAAGATATGGACCCTGAATAAAACTGTTTATAATTATACATGTTTATTTCCAAAGCTGTGTGATGCTTGACCATTTCTCCATCCCATAAAATTAATGGCAATATTGGTAAACTATTCAGATTTAAGCAAAATGAGCAAAGAAATAAATAATGTTTTCAGGGATCTTTTCAATTTCTCCAGGTCACGAATAAAACAGTAGTGGTAAAATGAAATCTAATGTTTTAACAGGATAAATCAGTTTTTAAAACACAAAACAAACAAAATTCAAGTTGAACGCACGTTTTTCTGAGCCGTACATCTGTGTATATTTTCATTTTATTCGTTGCATGTACTAGACAATAGATCTAGAGTTCGCAAATCTCGGCAATATTTCCGAAAAGCTACAGTTTAGTAGCTCAGTAGAATACTACAGTCATCTATGAAGCACATTCTAGCATTGCGTTGAGTGATGACACTATCTAACCGGTGTGTATTTCAATTGCGATTCGCAACAAGATTCTGATTGACGCATTTATATAGACCCACCCATTTAAAAAAGCATGTTGAGAACATGATGCTAACACACGGAAACAAATGCTGAAGAAAGCTCATAATAAAGTTGTACTCGCGAGTTAAAAATTACAGAGTTTATTTGAGAACAAATGGGGCGATGTTTACGTACATGTAACAATTAAAAAAAAAAAAGCAAGAACGGGCGCATATGGAGAAGTCACAGATCGTACCTTGCTCATCGTATTACGTTATTCAGTTTACTGTGAAAAAATTCGTCAGAAACTGTTTAGTGAACAAATAAATTTTACATTACCTTTCACAATGTACCATACATGTTCATGTATATGGAATATCGCATGAGTTGAACCGATTGTTTTTTCTCACAAAAAGCTAGCGCTTGCTGCAAAATGGAGATTCACGGGTTTACACGCCGTGAAATCCATAAGACGTTTTACAGCATATATCTTCGATTCCTTACAACAAATCTGTACTGAAAATTTTTGAAACATCGTCACCAGGTCCGTAAAGTGACGGAGTGTGGTGTGTTTATATACATATAAAACTGTGTGTGAAATGGCGACTCGATTTGCACGTGAGTTTTACAATCCGAGGTCGATGAGCGTGTTTGAGAGAAAGTCATTGTAGAGCGTCAACATCAGTAGTAATTATTGTCTGATGAATATTGAGGTGTATGTAACAAAATTAATGATTCTACAGACTGAGAGGGTTATAAAATAAGGTTGATCACAGATCAGTCCAAAATTGAACATGTTTGTATAGTAAATTTCAAGTTTTTTGCATGTTTGAAACACATGCACACTTGTAGAAGAAAGTGTGCCATCGATCGGTTGAAGTTCAATAAAATGTAATTTATGTAATATTCATTGTCAGTATATGTTGTGAATTCTTTGGAATAAGCTACAACAAAATAAATACTGCCTCAACTTAAATTGATGCGTTGAAAATGATTGATCATGAATTTATCGATGAAGCATAATTGCTGAAAAATGAAATGGCAAACCCGTTTAAATAGTGTGTTTCTGACAATTGTTTACACCATAAAAAAGGCATGATTATTGTGAGAACTCTTGGTCAATTATCGCAGTGATATAATTTTTGGAGTCCTGATACTGAGTTAAACTTCACATCTGGCAGTTGGTGCATAAGTTATCAATACCGCGTAAGCAGACAGGGAAACGGCTCATTAAAAATAAGACACAATTTCATAAATTATTTAAATGTATGTACAAAATAATTAGCAGCTATAGTGCTTAAAATATCTAATAAGATGTAAATTAGTTCTCAAACTGAAATCGACAATCGGTAAAACATCGCCAGTAACTCTGCATACCTAACAGAGTTATCGTTCCTAATCCGCTAGGGTCCCCGTGAGAAATACCCTTCCGGCCAGGACGATAGCAATAGACAGTGGCTATTTATAGCCACCGTCTAAAAAATTATAGTTAATTGCAAGTAATACACGGACGCGATGTCACTTTACTAGAGAAATCCTATAGTATGCCTCTGAAAATGATTGTGTGCACATGTATAGGGACTGACTGCAAAGTTATAGTACAGTTACTAAATTTAATTAAATTTAAATAATCAAAATATTACAAAAACTTTCATATAAACTCCAAATTAAAAAAAAAAATATCAACTGTCCAGAATAAGTTGAATCAAGTTTGCTGTAATTGCACGGTTCTGCCTGTTTCTTGTTCACCCCCCCCCCCAAAAAAAGTAATCTCTATATAATATGTAGGAAAAAGAACAAGAGGCCCATGGGCCACATCACTCACCTAAGCAACGTAATAAAATCAGCTAAATATAAACCTACATCAAACTTTGAACCTTGTATGTGGCCCAAGAATTATCCAGGTCCATAGTCTAAACAACTGAGAATCAACAAATGTCAATAAGATTTTATTTGATTTTAAAAGGTTTTTCTCTCTATATATATATTATACTACCTGAGGATGCTTCCACTCAAGTAACAGCTTTTCTGCTTAATTGATTTTCAAAACTAACATATTTCTCTATGTATTCCTATGTAAAAATTTGACCCCCAATTGTGGCCCCAGGTTCATGATTTGAACAAACTTGAATCTACACTACCTGAGAACGCTCCCACACAAGTTACAGCTTTTTTGGCCAATTGGTTTTTGAGAAGAAGATTTTTAAAGACTTTTCTCTATATATTCTTATTGGTTGCACCTTTTGTAATATTGTTATTCAGTACAAAATGATTATTAAGATGTAACATCTTTAACCCCCTTCCCCGCAGTAACGCATTTTGACGCATATACCGTTGCCCCAAAATCACATCACACATTTTGACGGATATACCTTTCCCCGCAATCTTGCATTTGAACACACTTTTCGTTGTTGACTGTTACGGCTCTTATAACACGTAATTTATTGTTTTATTTATCAAAATATATTGATGGTATCATAGTAAAAGATTATTGTAATAAAGTTATATCATTAAATTTTGAAAATCTTTTGAAAATAACAATTTTTTAATTCTTGTAATGTCAAAGTTGCCAGATTAGTTCGCAAACTTTGCACAACAAAAGTAGATTGTTTAAGAATATAAATACAGACAATATAAACATAGCCATTCTACTGAAATACAGCATAGAAAATGTATAGTTTTAGAAGGTTTTACATTTTTTTTTCGATTCAAAAGTAAAGTAAAGTAAATAAGAGGCCCAGGGGCCACATCGCTCACCTGAGCAACAATAGCTTTAACTCTGATCAAATTAGCATTACAGTATCAAAATCAAAATATCTTGACAACTAAGAACAGTAAATCTTGCTCAAAATTTTTTAATAAAAATCTGCTGATTTTTATCCACATATTTTTATGGTAAATACCAAGCCCCTTTTGTTGTACCCATACGAAGATTTTTCTCTATTCCTGTAAAAATCCCCCCCCCACTTTTCTCTAGGGAATCATGGTTTGATCAAACTTTGATCTGCACAACCTGTGCTTTCAAACAAGTTACTGCTTTATGGACTGAAAACTTTCCCAGAATATTTTGAAAGATTTTCTCAATATATTCCTATGTAAAAATTCATCCTCCCATTGTGGCCCTGCCCTAACCCCGAGGACTATGATTTAAACAAACTTGAAGTTACACTATCTGAGGATGCTTCAACTCAAATTTTAGCTTTTCTGGCCTTATAGTTTTTGAGAAGAAGATTTTTAAAGATTTTCTCTTTATATTCCTATGTAAAAATTTGACCCCTCCCCCATTGTGGCCCCACCCTACCCCCGGGGACCATGATATAATATTGTATCATATGATACAATATTGTATATTATATATAATATTGTATCATATGATACAGTTTTGTATAATATGATATTGGTTTATATAATATATTGTTATATCACTTGAAATTGTATCATGATATTTTTATAAAATATAGTATGATATTGACAATGTAATGTATGATATTGTGTATTGTACGATATTGAATCATATTTGATATAAAATGTGATATTGTATCATATGATACAATATAATTTAATCCAATGTTTGTATCATATCATATGATACAATATCAAGTGATAAAGTTATATATTATTTAACACAATATCATATTATACAATAATGTATCATATGATACAATATTAAATACAATATAATATCATATGTTACAATATTGTGATGTATTATGTGATATAATATTGTATCATATAATACTATACTGTATCATATATAATATATTATAATACTGTATTATGTGATCAAGTACAATAATGTATATCCTATACAATGTCAAATCATATGTTACAATATCATATTGCATCATTATTTATTACAGTATTTAATTTATATGATATATATTGTAAGTATCATAGGATGCAATATCATATTTGTATATTATTGTATTGATAAACATTGTATCTTATAATACCCTATGAAATGAACATATGATTATCATACAATTTTTTAAGATATGATATAGGATATTGTATCCATGAATATCCAAGATCATTAACTATGATTTTCATATAATATGATAAAGGTGGTCTCATAAAGGTGATGCTTCATAAAGGTGATGCCTCATCTCAGTGAGCTTTGTAATCTGTGATTACCTATGTTTTTACACGTTATAGCGAGTGCGCTGTGGGGAAAAGGATAACATTATACAACAAAAGTTGACGTAAAGTTGCTGTAATGTCACAATAAACGAAAGGGGCAAAGAGTTAAATAATTTAGAATGCTATCAGAGATACTGTCTCTGGGACCCAGGCTTAAGATGAATCTTACTACTTTGTTCTGCGTAACTTGCAAAAATGCTTAAGTTGTTTGTTTATTCCACAATACCAAGAAGATCAGGCATAGTCAAAATAACATTGTATCAAGGCAGAACATAGGATCTTTCTGGGCCGTGTACTAAGACAGGATGCATTTCTGTATAAAAATTGAAGTCTAGCATTTACTTTTCACATGAAATAAACTTGTCAATACAGATTCCTAAGTATTTGACACTGTCAGAACCTTTAATAACATGACCATCACACAAAATTTTAACATCTGTATTTTTAAGTTTTCTTGGTGGACCAAATAAAATAGATTCCGTCTTGCCAAGACGAAGTGAAAAATCTGTTGTCCACTAACCATGAAGAACACTTTTCAAGAACACTGCCCAGTTTTTGTGCAATAACGTCAGTACTGTATCTCCGTGTGCATAAAAAATAGCACTATCATCGGCATACAAAATTAGTTTGCAGTCATCATCAACACTGGCAGCCATATCGTTTACATATATCTAAAAAAATAAAAGTCCCCTTTACCCAATAATTCTTTTAATAAGTTTGGTTGAAATTCGTCTAGTGGTTCTGGAGAAGAAGTCGAAAATGTAATAAGTTTACAGACAGATCTTGATGGACAGATAGACGCCAGACAAAAAAGTGATCAGAAAAAATCGCCTGCTTTCAGATCTGGTGAGTTAAAAAAAATTGATATCAAAATCTAAATAAATCTATCCATTAGTATCCCTACATCAACTTTTTTTTAAAATAAAGCTCGTGCAGGTAAGCCAAATAACCAATTTATAGTAACAAGCATTCCATGTGGTCATGTGTACCAATTCTTAAAAAAGCTAGTACTTAATTACCTGTAGATTTAAATATTACGGTACTTACTTTTTTGCAATATTTGAATAATTTCTGATTTGGTTTTGTTTTCTACAACTTCAATACTTGTTCCTGTAAATCCCATTTTCATTAATGTTGCCCTCATTTCCTCTACCTTCTCATCCTCCACTTTTCCTCCTCGATCCAATTTGCCATTTGGAAATTTCTGATTCTTAACAATGAGCACTCTGCCCATGTATTTTGTAGCGCTATACCTATAACGTACAAACAAAACAAATATAAAATAATTATCTTAATGCAGTGTTAATTATAGTTTACACTTCTAAAACACAGATTATAATGCTTACTTAACTCCAGGTTCTGTAACAGTTATCAGCTAAAATTTACCATTTTCTTTTCGTATTTCCTTATTTCTTAATATTTTTAGATGAAAGTACCCTAAACATCTTGTTTTTCTGCTTTTAGCACAAATTTGTAATTTAAATTATGCCCCTTGTGGGATCAGACTAAAGTTCATGCAGATTCATATATTTTTGTAGCAGGAATGGGTTTACATGTAATTAACTTTATAAACTCTTTATTTGTCTGTATTTTTGTTCACTGAACTTCTGTTAATACTATAATTAAGTTCCTTTTGACAGATCAATTAAGTAAAACTTCACACATGTTCGATCATCATAGGAAATGTCCAGAGTTAACCTTTTTCGGGTGGTGCTAAATACGTTCAAAGGTCATTCCCTTTAGTCTGGTCCTGATTTCTAAAAAGGACGCTAGAAATACGTTTTAACGGCAAATAATTATTATTTGGTCCAGCATGGTTATTTATCATAATTAAGATATGCTAAGTCTGAACAAACATGCTGGCTTTAATCATGAAAACGACGTCAAGTAGGTCAAAATGCAATTCAAAATGGCAGACAGCCAAACTTCAAAATTCTCTCTCAAAGTCTATTTAGTGGGAAAAAAAATAATGTCATACACTAATGAATTAGTTTAGCAAAGTATTTCATATCCAAAGTGTGCTGAGTCTTAAAAAATATGCTGGCTTCCACAAATGGTGTTAATTAGGTCAAAATAGTGATTCAAAATGGCGGATAACGAAATTTTGTAATTTCTTCCTATATTTCTTAAATGGAGAAAAAGCGCGAGACAAACAATTATTCAGTCCAGCAATGATTTCAAATATCCTTTTTGTTCCTAAACCTTTCTGGGTTTTTTATTACACTTTATTGATAATTTCTTCGATCTGCTGTAGAAATAGTTAAGAAGATGTGAAACACCCTTTCAGTTTGTGAAATGCAACAAAATGCTGACAAAGTTATACAGAGGGGAAATTTTTCTGCACTACACTGTGGAAAGGGTGTTTTAGGCTTAAAAGACATCGGCTTATATGCTAACAGGTGCAATCGGCTACTTGGGAACAATGTACGACATTAAGAACTATTCTAGCTAGTGTCTGTCTGTCTCTTCCTTTAACGCCTTTATAGCAAATAAATTTATTACCATATGCAAAAGAAAAGCTTTGATTCAAAGTTTGCCCCAAATCAACATATCGTACAGATTTATATAAAATGATCAGTATGCGCAATGTGTATTGGTCAACCCTAAGAATTTTACTCTTTTCAACATTATTAGGGACAATTTATACCTTGCATAAGGAGTAAAGCTGTCTAAGTCTTCATTAAGGATAAAACAATCTCTTGCAGAATTGTCAATATGTGTTTGGCCCCAATTGTGCTGAGAAAATGTGCAAAAAGCAATTTGTGTCTTTATTCAGAGGAAGAGTTAAGGGTTTTTATGCTTAGACCCTGCCAGTGTCGATTTCCAACATATCCTCACAACTAAGCTTGCTGGTGACTGTTCGAACCTCTTGAAAGCCGACAAACATCCTTGTCAGTGCTGTCGTAGAGAAAATGTTCCCCTCTCTAGAACTTCATATTAGCATTTGGTTCATTTCATTCACTGATATGGTGAGACACATTATCTTCTTATTTTTCCAGCATATCCAGGAAATTGACAAAGTGTACAGAAACAACTATGAGAATAGGAATTAACTGAACAGAAAATCAAAGATTTCAAGAAGTTCTTCATTTATATATATAACAAGACACATTGCCGACTGACATGGTTCAATTTGCTTTATTCATAAAATCAAAGCATCTGAAAATATGCCCCAACTTAGGATATGCCTTACGTTTGCTTATGAAACAAACACACTACAAGGTAATATGATTGGGAGACATGCATATATATGAGCATGCCCATATTGCCATGAACAGCCGAGTTGGGATGAAAAATTTGAGTAAGAGTTGTTTGCTGCTGGAATGAATGACCTACAATCTTGATCCTGAAGCTTTCTTAGATTTGATAGCTTGCAACTGCTCCACAGCTTGTAGAACCTTTCTGTGTGAATGCAAATGTGCTAATTTGCAGTGTATAAATATTTGAAAATTCTAAATCACAAACGCATCATTTCAAAAAGGATTGTAAGAATAACATACTGTAGCTTAATAAAACAAAGCAGACAAAAATTAGAACTTTTTCAATAAAAAGCTGTTTTTTTTCTATTTGTAAAAGTCTTCAAATAATATAGATAATTAATTACATATTCAATTTGGTATCAATAATCTACAACTCACACATTGTTTCCTTTTAAGGTATCTCACTCCTCACGTTTTGATTTCATTGTGCAGATGTTCATTATATTTTAAATATGATTTTATTAATTTGATCCTCACAGAAAGATCATCATTTCATAATTACACAACATTTATAAAGAAAATCCATTATTTCAATTCAAGAAACAACCAAGTTTTGGGGGGAACTATTTTCTCGTGCGGAAGGTTTTCTAGACGAAAATGACAGAAACAAGCAATTTTATGAATTTTCAATATACTTTTCTTTTTATTATAATTTATTGATTATTTACATTTTCAACATTTGATAGGTTTGTGACATGTTCTATAGGTCCTGTGTGACTTGTACAAAACTAAATTTTCAGAGAATGATAGACATTTAATTAGCATAAAATCATGCAAATACATAGAAAATGTCTGAATTAAATTTTTGAAGCCAAATTTTGTGAAAATTTTACCTCTGAAGCCATATATCTAAAATTTGACATCACTGACCCCCATGTTTTATTATGTCAAAATGATACTGAATACATATCTAGGCAAACTGGATTAATCTTATAAAATTCTTGATATTCAAAATGTTTTTATTTCAAATCAAATTGTAACTATTATAGAAATTGTCTATTTTAAGTGCAAAAAGGTCACACACAAAAATTATGCAGCTTCGTACTAATTTTTTTCCTAATCCATCTATTCATTGTGACCATTGTGCATAATTAAAAAACGATATTTCAAGAAAAAAGTTTGCTTAATCAAAAATACTGACAACAAATCCTAATCTGGCTGAAATCGCATTTTAGGTGCAAAAAGGTCAAATTAAATTGGCCATAACTCAGAGGGATGAACACTGACCTCCCATCATCTTTGTATTTTTCAAGTATGTTTTGTCTACAGATTTCAATGATATACTTCTCAAGAAATTCTTGATACAAGAACATTGAGGAGTGGGATGCCTTAAGAGCCCTTAAGATAGATTAATTAAATTTTGCTATCCACCAATTTGAATTGCCATATATTTTGACAAAATTATAAAGTATAATACCCACACATTTTTTTTCTTTTGAAAGCCCTTAAGATATACATTTATTAATTAAATCTGGCTATCTGCCAATTTGAATTGCCATTTTGACAAAATTATAAAGTCATACATGTTAACTCTACCGATTTACGCGGAAGTCTACCGCTTTCTAGCTCTGTCTCCTGCCTACTGCTTTTATTAAAAAAGCTACCCCTATTCTTCAAAATACATTCCTTGTTTTGATAGATAGCCATTTCAGAAGCCACTGTGGTCAAATATCTTGTCGGGTTTGAAATTAGCGCGTGACTTTGAATCGGAGGCACACAAATGCTTTAATAATTCGCGTGAATAACAAGTTTTCAAGCATGTGTTTTACATTGAACGATTAAAGAAGCCTCTTACTGTGATTATACATGTCAGGACAGTTTACCGTTCCGATTTGAATAGTATTAACATTGTTTATTCAAAATGGCTGACAATTACAAAACAACTATTTGATTTGTGAGCAAATTCTCTTGGAAATATTTCTAATGTTTATTTATTTCTACAGTTTTCTGAGTAAAGTTAATTAATAAGTAAATAGTTGTTATGTCTTTATCCCCTCGCACAACTTGTTGCGAAGGGAATATAGCATCGCTGCTGTGCGTGTATGTGTATGGCTACTCAGAGACATAAATAATGTTATTTATGTCTCTGGTCTACTTCAGCAATTCATCCGATGTACATCAAATTTTGGTCAATTTTTCCCGTATTACCGGTACTTAGAATGGAACTAGTCCAGTTTTAAGGAGATGAATACTTGCGTCATATTTCATTTTTACTCTGATCTAGTTATTGGCATATATGCTTAATGTATGCCCTGTCATACCACAACACATTTTGGTCTCCTCAATTGCATTTACTGTTTATTCCTAAATAATGCATCTCCCACATAAGGCCAAATAAAAAAATACCTGTGGTTCCGGTCACCCGACCGTCCCTATTTTTTACCCCCGACCCTAAACTTTTTTTTCGCCAATTTTCAAAATTTTCCAGAATTTTCCCCGCTTTCCGTCATCGGCTCCAATACTAGATTTAGTTTCAGCAATGACGGCCTTCAATTAGTATGGGAACATTTTAATTCCTATCAGTTGATTGAAGAGAAGATAAATCAAGAACTGTTTGTACCTTTTGTACATCACAATAAATAAATTAGGACCAACCTAGGGGGTGACATGCTCGCTTTTCGATCGGTAACTTCGCCAGAATTTCCTTCGAAAGAGATGTTGAAGTCACCCTGTATTCTGAGTTAATAAAACCCATAGGCAATAAAATGAAAATTATCAATTTCAAAAGGCGTTTTCGCAGCCTCAGTAAACCCCTGTTGTGATAAACAACTTGCGATTGTCTTGTATATAGGGGTTATAAATAAGGGTGATGCAACCACAAACCGTGCATTGAAAATTACAACCGATGTTTATTTCTTTTAGTGTTTTTATTATAATTAGTTTGTAGCTTGTAATTAGTTTATAACACCGCCAAATTAATGCTGAAATAATCATAAAACAATTTGTTAACAGTTATTTTCAAGGTCCTCTGCATAACGGTTGTAATTGGGTCAAAGGGTTGGACTAATACCTCCAAAATACACCAAAATACAAAGACTGATTTTATTTGTCATTAAGCTAACACAATTGCAAAACATTTTATATATAAAATGTATGAATACATCAAACAAATTAAATTCAACAAATTGGATAATTTTTAAAAAATTACATTGTTGTTTTAGTTTTTATTGACTTGTTTCTAATCAAATCTAAATTATTAAAGACTTAAACTTTGTATATCATTATTAGCATTATGCTATTGTCAAGAAATGGAAGTCTCTCTAATTTCTCAAGCTTCTCCCGATTTTTCTGTCAGATAGAAGTGAATCTCCCTAAAATTTTGCTCTAAGTTGGTCCCTAAATTGAATTTTTATGGAATCTGCAAAGTAAAAATAATTTTTTTAAATTTAAAATGAGAAATATTGAAATTGACCTTTGTTTAATTGAATTGAATAGAAAAAAATAACAAATCATAGCATTCTGAATCAAATTAGAACCAAATCGAATGACTTCTGAATCGTCCCAGCCCTATAATTAATACAGAACATATAATACTTTTTTGTTCATGTTGTTTTTTAAACAGAAATTATTTTTTATTGATTTTTGATTTAAAAATATTTGTGTCATGGTAATAAAAGCTAGATGCTCCCTACCAATCTTAATTTAGTATATTTATCTCACTAAATACAAATGCCATCTGCACTTCAGTGCTAGGTACATGCAGTACTAAGAGAATCATACTATACATGTACATTTCTAAAAAAAAAAAAAAAAAAAAAAAAAAAAAAAAAAAAAAAATCCCTACCTACCTACCCTAATTTTTTTTTTAGACGTTACCGGAACCACACATATTTTTTTATTTGGCCTAATGATTCATGTCGCTAGGGGATGCTCCGCTTAGTGGTGCTCTTCTTAAATATGAACTGATGTGCTATATATTACAACACTAATTAGAACCTAATTACAATGTTACAAAGTAACTGAAAACCCTAGATTTTGATCACATTTATTAGTTTATTTATAAAAATTTCAAAGTTTATGTATTTGTAATATATTAATCGGAACGGTAAACTGTCCTTTCCTGAGAAAATACAACTTTGACACAAACGTAAAAAACCCAAGAAAATCAGGTAACGCTTAATATTTAAGTCATTCTAATTATCCTAATGTTTTCTATATTTTACATCCATTAAAAAAGTAAATAAAACTAATAAGCGGATCCTCTCCCGTATTCACACATGCCTACCATACACAACCGTAGTTACAATTGTTACATTTACATCCGGTGCCTTGTCGATGTCAGGGCGAGTTTAAAACACTTTATTTAGTTTAAATATCTGCTGTTTCTTTAATTTTATTTTTTTTAATTATATATTCATATATATTGTAAAATACTGGTATTTGATTTTAATATCTCGATATATTGTCAGCAAGGATTAAACCGCAATATACCGATATACCGGTAATATTGCACACCCCTAAATTGTGATGAATTGAATAACTGAAATTGTATTTGATTAAAAATTGAAACAGTTTTAAAGAAGAAAAATAGACTATTCATGAAAAATAACCGATATAAGGACTATACCATAGTCCTTATATTGGTTGTTTTTCGTGTATGTCAACAGTTGAATTTGTCCGCCATGTTTACTGACCTTAACCGGTTTTATTCTGGGACATCCAATGAGAATTCAGGAGAGGATCTTAAACTGAATATAGGAACTCCCCTATATGAATTTTCCATTATATACCATTAAATGATGTTTTAGTGATAGAACGAGGTAAGATCGCTTATTTACACTGACATTTACGTTATCAAGCCCATCAAAACTCCAAGCGTAAATCCCATAAAATAATGCGAGAACTGTCATGGCTGCTGAAAAGGATGACTGGTACACATGCTGATGTGTTTTATCTGGTTAAATTGATTTATATACTGTTAGTTTGTTCAACCTGAATTAAAAAATCATTTTATCTAGGGCCAAAATTAAAAATATCTATGTTTCCCCTAACGCGACCGACCCAATTAAAACCCGCCGACTGAATTGTTTTTTTTACAACAATGAATAGAGATTTTTTTTAAAGAAACCTTATTTTACCCAAATTCGTTTTTAGAAGACCTACATCTTTTTCGTTTTACAATCATTTTGTTAGCGATCGTATAAATTAATTCCAGAGACATTAAAATGATAATCATTTAATTAAAAGACGTTTCCACGGCCTTAGTTAACCACTGTTGTGATTAATATAATTTGCGATTGTCTTATCTTTTCTAGATATACATGTAAATATGGGTGATGCAACATATAGCCTACATTGAATTGAAAATTACAACCGAAGTTTATTACTTTTAGTGTTGATATTACAATTAGTTGGTAACTTGTAATTAGTAAATAATTGTGCCAAATTAATGCTAAAATAATCATTAAACCATCTGTCTTCAGATATCTTAAAAATTAAAATGATCCTCTACACAACGGTTGTAATTGCATGGGTCATATGGTTAAACTAATACCTCCAAAATACACTGAAGTAAAAAGACTGATTTTTTTTAACTTAGCTAACACAATTACAAAACATTTCATCTATAAATGTATGGATACAATAAATAGGTTTAATTTAATAGATTGGATGAGTTTTTTTTTATTTTTTATTAACTTGCTTAAATTTTAATCCAATCTTAATTAAGGTTGAATCTGTGTATACATTAAATAATCATTTCTGTAGGTTATGCCGTATCAAATACTGTCAGTCTCCCTGATTTCTCAAACTTCTCCCTACTTTTCTGTTAGTGAGAAATAATTTTCCCTAAAAATTAGGTTAATACATGTGAAATAAAAGACTCTTCATGTTGTGAAAATTTTAAACAGTTCTCTTAAGAATTCGTCAAATTTCAAATCGACAGAAACAAAAGAATTGGTTATGGTAATGACTATAATTAAAGTGAAATTGGGTAAATTTACAAAACAAAATTGTTATCTACCGAGGTAAATATGTTTTCTTCCCTGGCATTATGTTTCAAATTTGGGTTAATATTTCTTTGTATAGACACCTATTTCCTTGTGAAAGAAGGATATTCACTGCAAGTGTAGTAATTTTGTGTAAACATAAAATTGTAGAATCATTAAATATTACTTCACAAATATTTACATTTATTACATTTCCTTAAATTAATCATTATTATTGTTTTAAATTACTTTTAGACCTTTTATAAATCAAATTTTGAAATATTAATTGATACTTTGAAGTATGTATATTATCATTTAAATGATATTTAAATATAGGTTAACATGTACATCGACATACGAATGATAAAGAATCTATTCATGCACATCTAATCATCGAATCAAACATGTTTAAAAAGATAAACAATATCAAATTGTGAATTTGATATTAATTTTTTTTTACATTCCATCAGTACAGTGAAGTATAACAATATGTTTTACAACTGGTCATATTTTTTTTAGTTTTGTAATTAATTAAAGAATTGACTATTTTATTTTCATTTTTAATTTATAGTGTATTTTATATTTTGCCCTGGCAGAAAAAAAAAATTATTTACCTACCTACCTACCCAACTTCAAAATTTAGGGTCGGGTTAGGGAAAACATAGATATTTTTAATGATGGCCTAAAGGAAGTCATATATAAAAACCATCTTTTTAGACCGAAGTCAGCCACATGAAAAAATTAATTTTGCACCATTACAGAGATCCTATGGAATTGTAGCCCTCTCCAGTAAACATCAAATATAAAAAATCGGAGAGGGCTACATTATTGAAGCTACAACACACAATGCCCTCAGAATAATCCAAGTATCAAAACAATCTATTGCTTTAAAAGGTGCTAAACTCTCCAACCCCCACCCTTCTCTAGGTTGTGTTCCATTAGAATAGAGAACAGACATACACCCTTAAAAGCAATAAAGAATACACTTAAAAAAATGCACTGTCCAACCATGATCTCTGGAAGCTTAAAAATGACTTCCAGTATTATAACCCATTTGAAAATAATTTTACTCTCTCTCTCTCTCTCTCTCTCTCTCTCTCTCTCTCTCTCTCTCTCTCTCTCTCTCAATATATATGTGTTGTACAATAGTTTCGACTGATAGAAAATACAAGATTCATGTATTTTTTTTAATATTGCCTGAACACTTATACCTTAGATTTTTAAACCAAACAGGATGCAGTTAAAAGTTGAAACCTTTGAAACTTTGATGATCATAAAGGGCAAAGGCAACCTTGTATAAGTCATTAAATTTGAACCTGATAGTGAACATGAACCTGTAAATATGTTTAAAGGGGCATGGTCACGATTTTGGTCATATTCTATTTTTCTGTTTTTATTATTCTAAATGCTTTAGGAGTGCATATCCAGTGATCGAATGAAATTTGAGAGTCAGTCTTAGAGTTATAACCAAGATACAGGGCTCACAATTCTTTGTTCTGTAAACAAGGCTCGTGCCCTGTTTTTGTTTACATAGGTTCAATATACCAGTAAAAAATCTTTTTTAAGCTGACTTGTATATCTTCTTATTCATTTTAAGCATAAATAAACAGTTCAAAACGTTTAACACATTCATATTAGGTCAACAACTTGAATTACCACTTCTACATTCAAAATGTAAACAAAAGCTTTGTTTACATGGCAAAGATTTGCAAGCTCTGTAACTCGCTTATAACTCAACGATTGACACTCAAATTTTGGTTGCCTATTAAAAACGCCTTACCTAAGCATTGTAAACATTAAAATTGGAAAAATAATTTTTGACCAAAATCATGACCATGCCCCTTTAAGCGTGTTTTATATATAAAACATTTGCTAAAACTCTTTATTAAGCTTTTAAATTACTTTTTTAAAATTTAATAACTTTTAACAAAGTAATGGTATTAATGGTATTAATGCATAACTTTACTCATGTAATGGTAATGTAATGCATTACTTCAAGAAAATTAAGTAACGGTAATGGTAATTTAATGCCCAAATTCATGAAGTAATGGCAATGTAATGCATTACTTTACAATGTAATTCGCCCCAAGCCTGATGAATAGTGAAAATTTACTGAAAAAATAGGTATGTTTTATTTTATTTTGAATTCAACTTCATTTACGTTGCTTATTTTATTTTTATTGATTTCTCACAATTTATTATTTGATATCATGCTGCACTCGCCCCAACGGTCGCACCGTAAAACATATTACACAGGATTCAATTAAGGCAGGGGTACTACAACGGGTAGACCTTGACGTGCGAGTACCCATTGTTGCCGACAAATACACAAGTTTATTTCTCTATTATTCTCTTCATGTAAGCTGTCATGTAAAAATTTCAATGCAGATCTCTGCACTTTTTATTTACTTAATTTGAGTGATTATTTTAATTTTATTCTCAGGAATATCAACTTACTTATTTTTGCTTATTTTTGTCAAATATCGTAACACAGAGGTTAATATTCTTCGAATTTGGACCTAAACAAAAAATGTCCTGTCATCAAAGTGGATTACAAGTCAAACATTCAGTGGCATGTGTCGTCGCACGGATACAATTGAGATACGTTAAAGTGAGTTCAGAGATCTTTGTTCCCAACTCTTATTGTGTCTTAAAAATTATGCTTTTTATTTATTTTGGTTTGTAGCTAAACACAACAAATAGATAGCGGAAATCTTGTTGTTTTTATAACAATCGGCAATAATGGGTACTCGCCCGTACTATAAATTTACTCAGGGACGTATATACTAACTATATTATATACTGTTAGTATATATACGTCCCTGATTTACTATGGCTAAAAAAGGGTGTTTAAATGTCAAGTCATAACTTAAAGTTATTAACTTTAATAAATGAATTGACATTAAAAAATAAAATCTACTGTCTCTGCAATTTTACATACCTTGGTGCTGGCATTTCCAAAATCAAAATAACAAATGTTCTACTTTCAGTTTCAAGTTGATCTCTGAACGCCCTGTATTCTGGGTTTTTTGCTAGCGCTCTCGAGCGCTAGCAACTACGTTAGTCTTTTTCACTTGAATACGCATGCTCGACTCCATAGTAGGGGATTCTGGGAATACTGTACTACTGTAGATAAACTGTACCATGTGAATTTCGTTTTATGATATTCACACGAAGTTTTGTGTTATATTGTAAATGTCAAAATAGTAACAGTCGCTTAGGTCTTATTATGCAAAGTTATTTTAAATATTATAATAAAAAGCTAGCTTTATTTTAACTACCTTCAAGCTCGGAAAACAACCTCGGATATTTTTTCCGAGCTTGACGGAAAGGCCCGAGAAGATACGATTGCTACAAAACGGTACCAATGGTTCTTGAAAATTTTCACCTCGAAGTTAAAATTACAGTAGATACATAATGATTAAGGCACAGTCAATGAGCTATGCCATTGCCGATGCTTCTATGTTTTATGATGGCTACAGCGCTAGCTCACCAATCTTTTTAAAAGATAAGCTTGTTTTATATAACCAGGCTCTATAACTAGGATGTGCGCATGCGTGAACCAACTTTCCATATTCTCACGCTCTACACGGTCGTCAAAATTACGTCGAGTACGAGTAGTTCCGAGAGTCAAGGGCTTGATTTATTTTATTATCAAGTGCACTTACATGGTATAGTGTACATGGTGTATTGAAGTTAACAAAAAATATGGCGGAAAAGGATGCAGTTTTAACCGCTCTGATGTTCTGCACAATCCGAGGCTTTTTCTGCTATGAATGCAATAAAAAAACACCACATTTTAAATTTAATGACTTTCATTAAAAAAGACAACCAATATGCGTCTTCTAATCGGATGTTATATTTCTTAAAATCATTTGTAAAGTTTCCAATCATGACATTTGTCCGCCATATTGGTTTCAGTGCAACACTCGACATACATGCCCCTGACTCGGTGTAGAAAAGTGGGTATCAGGAGAAAACGTACCCAAGAGAAAACGAACCCAGGAGAAAACGTACCCAATTTCTAGGGTACGTTTTCTCCAGGAGAAAACGTACCCGGGTACGTTTTCTCCAAGAGAAAACGTACCCTATGAAAATCATAGATATACTACTTAATAGTTTTTAATACTTTTAAATACTATTTTACATAATAAATATACAGAAATGTATGAATTTTATAGATATATACGAATTTAATACTTTATATTTTTAAAGGGTCTGGACATATTAAATATGTTTCAAATGCTACTTTAATGCATATTTCAATGCATAAATATATAAAGATTTATTCATTTTATAAATAATATCTTTATAATAATTGAAGCAACTTTTATTTCAGTACGAATTAATGACCTGTCATAAAGTGTTATCAATCTACTTCTTCTAAGTTTTCCATTTAGCGTTAGCCTTACCTATATGAGTATCTCTATGTGAGATCCCCCTATCGACTTCTTGAGATACTCATCACATAATTAGTTCTCCAAATTAGATTGCAATAAAAACTAATTATTTAATTAACGGTTTCGTTTATGGTGGATTAATTGCCGACTTATTAAACTGCTCAGGCGATGTTCGTGTATGTGTATGTAACAAATTATTGTCTAATAAAACAAAATTATTGTCTTAAAAGTTTATGTACGTGACTATGTATTTAAAAACAACAGCAACAAATGATACAAACGTTTATTGTATATATTATGTTGTTTCATCCAAGAAAATTTTGAAAACTATTATTTATGATTTTCATTGGGTACGTTTTTTTCTTGGAGAAAACGTACCCGGGTACGTTTTCTCCTGGAGAAAACGTACCCTAGAAATTGGGTACGTTTTCTCCTGGGTACGTTTTCTCCAGCATTCGAAAAGTGTACAGTCTGTACACCCGGTGTATGTATGGCATCAGTGTCAAACGTTGCAATATTCGATCTTTTTCATTTGTATTGTATAATTTCTTATTTGTATTCTATAATTCTCCATTTGTATTATATAATTTTCCATTTGCATTGTATAAATTTCATTCACAAGTATTGTATAATTTCTTATTTGTATTCTAAAATTTTCCATTTGTATTCTATAATTTTCCATTTGTATTGTATAATAATATAATACAAATTGGAAATTTTACAATACAATATCCGGTGTACACCTAAACGCTACACCACTGCATTTGATTTACAAAAGTGTACACTATGTACATCTTTTTTGGAAAATCAAGCGCGCCCATACTGAACATAGGCCTTATCAGCGTACTAAAAACTGATAGTTTATTCTATATATGATATGTTTATTCACCAATCAAGGGTCCTTGGGGGCATATGCTTTAAAACAAACAACATGATTATAACAAATAATGGATAAAATATATAATAAGCATAGTTAGTTATATACAATGGGAGGTACATGTACATCTGATATAACACATACCAAGTTGTCATACATATATGCAAGGGTATATAGGTATACATATACAGTGGCGTCGGAAACAAATTGAAAGGGGGAGGGGGCTAAACTTATCATAAAAATCCTGACAAGCAAAAATCAAAGTACTGATAGTACTGAAAAACGCTAACCTTGAATGTAAAAAAGATAATTTCTAATTGTAAACCTGAAGAAATATTTGATTTGCTATTTTGATTTTGATAGCAATAAAATTGTAGGGAAAAGGATGGACTGCAAATTTTTATTTGTCTTTAAGAGGCAAAGAACTTTGCATGTGGAAATTTAAAGGATTCAGTTATAATTGATTAGTATCACAATGTGTTTATTTTAGTACTGAATGAACAGGAGCGTTTGCTTATAATACGTGCACACTGTGTCCACATGTTGCTTTATGACATGTGGTGATAACGAACAGTGTTCAAACTCAAAAATCCAAAGGAAAATTACAAAACAGGAGCAGAGCGAACACGGATCTCTTTAAAAATAGAGGTAGGATCAGGTGCCATGGAGGAGTAAGCATCCTCTGCTGACCGGTCACACCCGGTGTGCGCCCAATGGCATATCCTTAAAAATGTCATTATCCAATCGCAGCTTCTTGGGCCTTTCCGGCAGAGATCGGAAAAACACATCGAATGTATTAACATTACCGGACGTTAGAATTTTATACAAAATGTGGTATATTTTAGGGTATATCTCTGACTTTAATGAACTCTGACTCACATCTCAACCGATCGCAAAATGTGTTGTATTTTTATTAAGTTTAAAAAAAAAAGGGGGGGGGGGTCATGGACGCCTATGTAATACATTCGAGGTGTTTTTCCGAGCCTGCAGGAAATGCCCGAGAAGATGCGATTGTGACATTATCGTGGAAAATGTCATAATTTGGGGAAAATATCATGATCGGGAAAAACAGAGAAAAATCCGTGGACAATTCGGAATTCAATCAATTTGTCCAGAGCAGAGCAATCACGGACCTCTTAAAAACCTCAGAGACAGAATCAGGTGCCATGGAGGAGTGAGCATCCTCTGCTGACGTGTCACACCCGCTATGTGCTCTTTGCCGAAATCGGGAAAAACGGAAAAGTCCGTACACAACAACGTGATTAATTACGGTCTAACAACTAGTATGAAAAAACGTCAGTCAGCATGCGACCCAGTGGAAGATTGTATTTCTGACAAGGTCGTTGTATCGACCATAGAACTTATGAAAAGATGACTTCAAACGAGACTGTTAATATAACTGTTTTATCAACTTAGGCTTGTTTGTCAGTAACTTGCCTGGGACATTAAACAAAATGTATATGAAATGTGTCTTTTCGTTTGAAACAAACAATTTAATTTAGAAGTTTTATATGTTAATTAGAACCATGAATAACATGCTAGGACATTTTCTTTAAATTCGAGTAATTTTGTTTGCATTTTCTAACTATCAAGTTTACATTTTATTCCAAGTTCATCATACTAATCTTTGATGAGGGTGACTTTTGAGATGATATTAGGGAAAGATGTAGATATTGTGCATCCAACGTTAATATGTTACTTATAAAAGTTCTAGGAATTTTGGAATGTTAAAAGTGCTACGACAGGATGTAATAAGACAGAAAACAATTTTGTTTTATCTGCTTATTATTGTACTGTTAATTAAAATTGGTTGGTATACTAGTGTTTGCTTCTGTCCACTAAGATAATCAAATTATAGCAACACGTTACAGTGTATATTTTAATCCAGCATGGTCTTGAGATAAAAATATAGTCGATAACCATGGATTACGATTTAATTAATTTAAAAAGCAAATTATATATTCATCTGCTTTCATTCCAATTCAATTTAATTGTTTTATAATGCGCCAAATTTATTAAATTGTTTACATATTTGTATGTAAAAATATATCATTACACATACACAAAAGTTACACTTATGTTTGCATAAATCAATTTGATGTGCAAAGACTAGTTTTGTTCATATAGATACAGGCGGCGCAGATTTGAAATCTGCAAGGTCACTAAAATATGACTGCCGAGCATAGCTTGAACTCTAAAAAAATTTGGTAGCCTGTATGTTTCTGAATTACATTAATATTCCCACTGCCTGCAGGTCATGTGTTTTTCGAACTTAAGTAGTAAAAAACAAAGTTAGGCAATGTAGTTAGACACAAAGTTTTTAATTGAAATGCATAGAAAATTATACGCATACATTGTATTGTTTTGTGTATTAACAAGAAGTAAAAATATGGTACAGAGCAAATGTATGGAATGAATGATTACCGGGATTTTCGTTTTTGAAAATGTTATAACTGCACAGTATATATATACCAAAAATATGTGACAAACTAAAACGATATGAAGACAGAAATGGACCCCCCCCCCCCCCAAAAAAAGAAGTCTAATCTAAATTTAACACAAATGATTTTTATGTACACTTTTATTGTGAATTTTTGATGTGCTACTGCAGTATAGTTGTAATTATTTAAGGAATAAGGAATCATTCTTTCAGTATTATGAGGTGATAATTTTGGTCGGGCGTGATCAAATCTAATAAAGCCCGAATGGCTTTATGATAGATTTGATCACGCCCTGACCGAAATTATCACCTCATAATATTCAAAAAATGATTCCTTATTACTTATATTTATATAATTTTCAGCTATTGTACGATTAAATATTTAAATATAAATATGCAAACCCCGCTGGCGCCCTAATTAAACGTCATTTGAAGTTATTAGACTGTACGGTACAAAATCGATACGTAGTGTTATCACAGGCAAACACACTGAAAATGTAAATATTTAACACCGATACCGCCTGCGCAGCTGCTCCACTTCTCTGCGGTCTATATTAGAGATAGAGTCATCATTCTATTTTTACTGAACATAGATGGCGTTTAATCGGAAGCGGCTAGTGTTCAGTGACACAACCACAATACAGTATATACAGTACCGACAGCCATGTATTCCATATACAATTGTATGTTTGACATATTATATATAATTATACATTTGTGATATATTTTCAATGTAGGACAGTGAATGGAAGTATAGAATAGTATATAGAGGGGTGAAAACTGTATTTTGTTGGCCTAACCACATAGGACACCAGGAACGAGTGGGGTCAATCAGCTAACATCCGCGACTGTACTCGGCAATGCTGGTACCGGACATCCATGACTGTACCTGCACGCTAATGTTAAAGTCGGAATATCCGAATTGTTTTGTCGTATAAAATATGTTTATATCTATACTGTAGACTGTAATGGTAGAAAAAATATCTAATGAATATTTATACACACAAAGAATCCTGTAGAGTTATCTTATCTGCTGTATGGAACACCGTTAACGCAAAAATTGAAACATTAACAGTGTAACGCTAATTATAGCAAATGTAAAGAATATATTGAAAATCGCAGAAAATTTTCAGCGTACGAAATCATTTTTAGAAACAACATTATTTCTAATAAAAACAAAGTAATTAAATTACCAAGATAAACCATACTTTATGAATATAATAAGCGTTAAGGTTTAGGGATTAAGGCTAAAATAGGTGGTGCATGCTGCCAAATTCAATTCACTATATAACGTTATTGAATAAGATATTATTGGAAATAAAAAAAAAAACTCTTAAGGTTTGTTAATAAATAGACCGACAAACAAATTTAAATATTTGAGCAAACAGCATCAATGTCTCTATTTACCTCGAACTACAATAAAAAAATAAGTATATCCATCAGTTAGTATACAGTGAAAGTGTGTCTCATTTACACAGCCAGAAGGATCAGTTTATAATTTAAAAAAAAATATACTTTATTCACATCTGCAGATGAATATGCGCCAAATATATAACAATTATACCTGTCCTAAAATACACCATATTTCAGTAATATTTATTACCGTGCATGTGCCTGACTAACAACATCCATGAGTGTACCTGTCCTATAATTGCATTATAACTTACATCAACGACTGTACCTGTGCCTGATAAACAACATCCATGACTGTACCTGTACGATACATGCATTATAACATACATCCACGACTGTACCTGTGCCTGATTTACAACATCCATGAGTGTACCTGTCCTATAAATGCATTATAACTTACATCCACGACTGTACCTGTGCGTGATTAACAACATCCATGACTGTACCTGTCCTATAAATGCATTATAACTTACATCCACGACTGTACCTGTGCCTGATTAACAACATCTATGAGTGTACCTGTCCTATAAATGCATTATAACTTACATCCACGACTGTACCTGTGCCTGACTAACAACATCCATGAGTGTACCTGTCGTATAAATGCATTATAACTTACATCAACGACTGTACCTGTGACTGATAAACAGCATCCCTGACTGTACCTGTCGTATAAATGCATTATAACTTACATCCACGACTGTACCTGATTTACAACATCCATGACTGTACCTGTACGATACATGCATTATAACATACATCCACGACTGTACCTGTGCCTGACTAACAACATCCATGAGTGTACCTGTCGTATAAATGCATTATAACTTACATCCACGACTGTACCTGTGCCTGATTTACAACATCCATGAGTGTACCTGTCCTATAAATGCATTATTACTTACATCCACAACTATACCTGTGCCTGATTAACAACATTCATGAGTGTACCTGTCGAATAAATGCATTACAACGTACATCCACGACTGTACCTGTGCCTTATTCACAACATCCATGAGTGTACCTGTCCTATAAATGTATTATAATGTACATCCACGACTGTACCTGTGCCTGATTCACAACATCCATGAGTATACCTGTCCTCTAAATGCATTATAACTTACATCCACGACTGTACATGTGCCTGATTCACAACATCCATGATTGTACCTGTCCTATAAATGTATACATCCACGACTGTACCTGTACCTGATAAACAACATCCATGAGTGTACCTGTTGTATAAATGCATTATAACTTACATCCACGAATGTACTTGTGCCTGACTAACAACATCCATGAGTGTACCTGTCCTATAAATGTATTATAACGTACATCCACGACCGTACCTGTTCCTGATTAACAACATCCATGAGTGTACCTGTCCTATAAATACATTATAACTTACATTCACAACTATACCTGTGCCTGATTCACAACATCCATGAGTGTACCTGTCGAATAAATGCATTACAACGTACATCCACGACTGTACCTGTGCCTTATTCACAACATCCATGAGTGTACCTGTCCTATAAATGTATTATAATGTACATCCACGACTGTACCTGTGCCTGATTCACAACATCCATGAGTATACCTGTCCTCTAAATGCATTATAACTTACATCCACGACTGTACATGTGCCTGATTAACAACATCCATGAGTGACCCTGTCGAATAAATGCATTATAACTTACATCCATGACTGTACCTGTGCCTGACTAACAAAATCCATGAGTGTACCTGTCGTATAAATGTATACATCCACGACTGTACCTGTGCCTGATTCACAACATCCATGATTGTACCTGTCCTATAAATGTATACATCCACGACTGTACCTGTGCCTGATTAACAACATCCATGAGTGTACCTGTCCTATAAATGCATTATAACTTACATCCATGACTGTACCTGTGCCTGATTAACAACATCCATGAGTGACCCTGTCGTATAAATGCATTATAACTTACATCCATTACTGTACCTGTGCCTGACAAACAAAATCCATGAGTGTACCTGTCGTATAAATGTATTATAACTTACATCCACGACTATATTTGTGCCTGATTCACAACATCCATGAGTATACCTGTCCTATAAATGCATTATTACTTACATCCACGACTATACCTGTGCCTGATTCACAACATCCATGAGTGTACCTGTCCTATAAATGCATTATAACTTATATCCACGACTGTACCTGTGCCTGATTCACAACATCCATGAGTGTACCTGTCCTATAAATGCATTATTACTTACATCCACGACTGAACCTGTATTTAATAACAACATCCATGAACGTACCTGTCCTATAAATGCAGAATAACTTACTTGTGCCTGATTAAAAACATACATGACTGTACCTGTTCTCTACAAGTGTCATAACAGTATTTTACCGTAGGTTCACATCAAAACATGGAGTTCCCTTGTAAATGGGGGTGTTTCCGTCTGCTAAAGGGGCTGATTTTTTATGAGATGAAAAACAAGGTGTAAGATGTCTGACTATCCAAGTTTTGTAACAATGCGAGGTCATTTGAATTTTTGAAGCGTGTTGATTCCGGATGGGGTGGGGGGATAAAAGACCCGGGCTTGAATTTTAAGCACAAAGTTTCACGCCTTGCAGGATGCACGTGTATATTTTTCTAGAAAATTGTAAATGAAGCGTTGAAAAAAAGTCAAGAGGATTATTTTCCCAGAGGTTCGTTTTGAATTTATAATCAGTATCTAAAGTTGCGCAATTTTGGTAAGAATATATAGTAAAATTTAATACTGTAGTGACACCTATAAAAGCATTATAACTTACATCAAAAACTGTACCTGTGCCTGATTAAGAACATTCATGATTGTACCTGTCCTATAAATGCATCACAGCTTACATTCTTGACTGTACCCGTGCTTGATTAACAACACTCTACGCATGAAACTAATTAACCGAGTTCATGGAATCGCGTGCTTTTCCGTTTTACTGTTTTGTAAATAACGCATTTTAATATTTTTACTCAATTTCCTTTCGTTGTCATTATAATTCAATGTGCTCAATGAGTTTTATTTATTGAAGTCACAAGTAATTCAGTGTCCCGTAAACGAATCCAACCAATAAATACAATTCAATTTTATCTTGCATTCTATCAAACTTGTTCTAGTATTTATCTAATTTGATTTAGAAATAGAAAATAAATTTATTCATCTATAAAAATAAGAGCTTGTAATAAAGTTGTATCTGATAACTTGAAATTAATTATTGATCGTGAGAAAAAAATCGAAATTCTTATGAACAAACTAGTTTACTTACCTGTACGTTAGAAATATTCAATCGTATGCGGTGGATTTTAACTGCTTTTTTTTAGTATTTGTAATTCAGTTTGTTTATTTACGTGTGATATTAAAATGTCGATCTAATCTTTTGGTGACCGGGCATTCAGTTTTGAAATGTTAGCAAATGAAGAATATAGTTTCCTGTAGTTTCTGAATTATTTTCGGTCCATTATTTTAGATATTTGAAATACATGTATATTCATTTAAACTGGTTGTTTCCGTGTATTTTTCTTAATGTCATTGCGAAGTTTAATTGATCTTTTAATTCAGATCGAACAAGAGGTGACGAGGTTTTTATTAGCTGCAGAACTGTAGCTCCACGGAAAATTTGGGTTGACGGACCGTGGAGCTACAGGTCCACCCGTATAAAAAATTGTATATTTATTGCGCACAAAAAGTTGCGCGTGGTTTTGGACTTATTAACCTAATTAAGGAATACATTCTGTGAAAATCTTAATACTAAAAAATTCCTGAGACATTATACTTAACGTCATTACTTAACTTGCCTCTGAATATCTTTTAAACACTCTCATCGGCCCCGAAAAGTGAAATGGTGTGGTTTGTTTACATGCAAAAATGGCGACTCTTGATCCCGATGTGAATTTAGCATACTTCAATTTCCGAGGTGGGTTAGGCTGCTAAGAAAAACGTTTTGGGCAAGTAAAGAAACGAATCAGTAGTAAATTTTCTCAGGAATTTTTTGGTATGAAAATATTTACATAATATGTACCAAAATTAGTTTAATAAGTCCAAAACCGCGCGCAACTTTTTGTGCGCAATAAATATACAGTTTTTTATACGGGTGGACCTGTAGCTCCACGGTCCGTCAACCCAAATTTTCCGTGGAGCTACAGTTCTGCAGCTAGGTTTTTATATATATGTAAATAAGAGAATTTTAACGAATCATTTCAAATCGAATTCATTTACTTACTGGGGATTGTCGTTATGCTAATTGAAACAAAACGACATTAACACTAAAATTTCTTGTCATTTTAAAGAATATATGCTCATTTTGTTTTCATGTTTTCTAAGATGATCTTTCCACTTCGGAATTCCGAATGGCAGTGGAGATGAATTAAACGTGAACGGTGAGCGAACGCTGAACGATCGCTGAGCACATAGTGAACGTACTGTAAGCGCACGGTGAGCGCGGATGGAGCGGAGTGGAGAGCAGAAAACGGTGAACGCACGGTGAGCGAACGGTGAGCGCAAGCTGAGCGGACAGTGAGCGAACGCAAAATTGATGTAGAACGTTTCAGGAACTGTATCAAAATCCAATAACTCAATGCTTTCAGATAACCTACTGCAATTTGTAACCGTCCGTCGTAGCATGTTGTCTATCGTCGTGCGTTAACAGTTGAACATTTTAACTTCTTTTAAAAAACAACATGGGTAATTATTTTCAAAATGTGTTATGAATTGCATTTTTGGGGTCAGATGAACATTAATTTTTTCATTGATCTTGAACTCATATAGTTCTCATGGACAGGCCCAAAATCATTTAGCTTTATACATACAGAGTATATTGTTGAGGTAATTTTACAACGTAATTTAATCGCAAACTTTACTCAAAAGTAACGTAAGCGTTAAGTAAGATTATCTTTTGTCCTTCTCAAGGCTATATTGTACTCAGTCTATCTTAAACATTATCTTGCTTGATTTTCGATAAAGCACCCCTTCTTTTAAACACGATTTTACGTGCCTGTACAGGAAGGTGTGAACGCCACTAGCCTACGTTGTAGACGTCAAGCAGTAAGGATATCTTCAAACCAATGTCATAAACGTCTTCATCTTGATTGGTGCAAGTAAACCTGAAATGGATTTGAGCTAAATGACTTTCTTTTCTTCTTTTCTAATGAAAAAAAAAAAGATCCAATCTTTGCATTAATTAAGAATACGTATGTACCGCAGTCCCGGAGAAAGTTTTTCGGACGTTACTCTGAGGAAACATGACCGCTAGGACAGAGGTTTCATGGTGGTGTGGGCAGGTACATGTATTTTGCAGCCAAAAGAACTTCTTGTTATTCAAGGGCTGGAGGAAACCATCTTTCAAGATGACCATGCCAGACCCTATTGTGGCCGGATTATTAATGATTCACGATGATTGAATGGCCGAAAAAAATACCTACCTGAGCCTTATATTGAGCATTCCTGGGAAAAACTTGGAAAGTGAGTTTTTATAATCACCCTCAAACACCATCGACCAGTTTCGGGACCGCCTTTATTATGGATGGAATACATGTAACACCCCCTCCCCGGTCTATCATTAGAGTTTGTACTCGATACATGACGAAGCGTTGCTCTGCCTGTTTTAACGCTCCTTGGGAGCAATTGCTAAATCAATCTGACTTTTCTCTGAATGTGACTTTGTGAAATGACCCTTGTGTGTTGCTGATATGTCTTTGCAATTGATAAAAACATCTCTGAAAAAATTCGTCCACAAGACTAGATTCAATGACATAAAAGACATGTTTTTTTAAATGTTAAAATTGATTTAAATGCATTAAAAGATTCTAAAGAAGGTGTTGCAAAAAGCGGGATTATTACCTAACGTGGAATACACCTTTTTAAAATATCCCTTTCGCTTGAAAAGTCATATCATTACGTAGACGACTATATTTACATATCGGGTATGTTCCGTATGCAGGCAAAATACACAAAAATTTACACGAATTTATATCGAACACGACAATCATCATTTGATTTTCATAAATACAGTTAGGAAGATGACCAAATAGTATGTATTTTAATGTCATAACATATATCAATTTGATTTCTACTGTCCAGCGTGTTTAAAATATCACATGAATAATTCTGCTTGTGGTTCTTCAAAACCGTTAGTGTTGTACGTACAAACGTCGCATGTTTCTATAGTATTTGGATAAACGTCTATAGTCTAGATAAAAAGGTGGATCAAATCAAATTTATTCGTACGTATTTTCATTTACGTATTGTTTCATCACCGATTCATACTTTTTAAAATAAATTATTTTTGCTTTTAAAAACCTGTTCATGTATCTTTAAAAACGGCATACCCTTATTATTTTATAAAGAGAGGGGGGATCTGTTTTGTACATTGTTTTGGAATCACTTGCTTAGAAGGAAAGGTTTATAATGATGATAATAACTTGTTCAGGTGGAAAGGTTTACAGTGGAGCCTCAGTTATCCGGACTCTTTCGTTCCAAAGTCCAATCGTCCGGATAGGTGAGGCGTCCGGATATCTGAAATGAGTCTATTGTTGTCATAAATGATAATTTATATGTTTATTATGGGTGTTAATACTGTTTTCTTTGCCTTTCATACTTAATTCACCTGTTTTTAATACAAGGAACCCTGCTTTATATTGTTATTTAATCAGGAAATATTAACCAAACTATAATAATAGCCAAATGTAGCTAAATATATTGTGTCCAAGTGTGAAATGTGCCTATTTACGTTCTGTTTTTAACAATCTATATCTAGACACGTCAATGTTTAACCAATGCACTTCCGATCAGTTGAAATGTTTTCCTTTTTGTTTTCTTCCTGTACTTCCGGTTTTGACTTTATCTAAAAAAGCACGCTTGAGACACTTCGTTTAAAATAATTTTTTTGAATATAAATACCACAAAGCTATGAAAAACTTCCTAGATTTATTAAGCACATTCTTCCTTTTAGATAGAGGGGTGTTTTAAAAAGTGATTGCACTTGACAGGTGCACAGTGTAAAGATACCCAAGCCAAGTGCAGTGAGGCGCGGCTAATCCTGTCTAACCAGCAATGTCGGTAATATTTGAAAGTTATTTGAGAAGTCAGAGTGTTTATACAAGCTACTCATGGGGGCTAGCAGGTGAAAAAGTGTGAAACTCAATTGATAGACTTAATCTTTCTATTGTATTAATCGGAGTATCATTAAATTTTACCGTCCGGTTAAATGAAGCAAAATTTATAGTTAACAGTATTTTGTGGTAAAAACAGACTGTCCGGATCTGGAACGCGAAATTTCGGATATATGAGACAAAATATCGTATACAAAATCTGTTCCCAAATAAAATAGTCCGTAAACTGAAGCGTCTGGATATCTGGCGTCCGGATATCTGAAACCCCACTGTATAATGATTATCCAAGTTTATAACGGGGACTTCACTCAATAAGTACTGTTGGAAAAAATTAGGCACGCATGCAAAATATTACATTGACAAACGTTTCAAAAAGTTTATTCTGACATTCTTAAATAACTGTTCCGGGATTCGAACCCCAATAAAAAAAAAATGGAGTCGATTTTACTCTATTCTAATAGTGTAACCACTCCACAACTCTAGACATTACATAAAACGGGGAAATTTAACACTGCGTTCTTAGATTTAAATATATCAATCATTTTTCCAAAAGTTCGATTTTTAAAAAAACATGCCTCTTCGAAACAAAAATCGGAAATGGAAGTTTTCAGGGAATTGTCGTGAAAGCGTGAAAACTGCCACATTTGTGTGTGTAACCATTTTCAAATTCATAATCTTATAAAAGTTAGTATATGTACTAACTTCCAAGATAAAATTCTCACTGCTTTATGAACAAAGTTGCATGAGAAAAAATTACATCGACTTCTGTTACTTTGATTTTTTCCATTTTATCTGCAACTCCTTTAGGTAAATATAGAATAAGAACTGCAACACCCTCTTTTTATAGCAGATACCTGGTAATCGACTGGACAATCCGATACCCATTTTCTATCATAAGTTGAAGGTCAAATTACATGTATGGGACCAATGACATACCGAAATATTTTCATCATTTTAGAATTGCATCATATACGCCAAACTATGTATGAATTACGCATGCATGTAGCATCCTTTTATCTGAACAAATATTTGTCTTAAATTTACATATAGAAAATTGGATTATCATGTATCCCCCCACACGTTTTTGGTGTTGTCAGGTAAAAATCCCCGAAGTAAATATAAGGAAATTAACAGTGAAATGGCAAGAGACTGCTCCTTCCTCCCCCTACCCACTTTCAAAAACGATGCTATGTGCCGGCTACACGTCATCATAAGTGATATACATTTTGTAGAACTACAATAGCTAACCAATTTTTATACCTAAAATCTGAATAATTAAATAAGGCTATCAAATTCAAAAATTCAAATAGAAAAAGAAAATGTATGTATACTTATTTGCATTTAATCAGAATTACTGAGAAGGAAAACTAACTAGTGAAAAAGTTCAGTCATGGATATTGTTGATATTCAACAAATAAAGATATCGATGTTAAATGATATATTTTTGTAAAGGACAAAACAAATTATAGCCGTTGTTAATCAGGCACAGGTACAGCCGTGGATGTAAGTTAGATAATGCATTTATAGGACAGGTACACTCATGGATGTTTTTTATCAGGAACAGGTACAGACGTGGATTTAAGTTATAATGCATTTATACGACAGGTACACTCATGGATGTTGTAAATCAGGCACAGGTACAGTCGTGGATATAAGTTATAATGTATTTATAGGACAGGTACACTCATGGATGTTGTTAATTAGGCACAGGTACAGTCGTGGATATAAGTAATTAAGCATTTATAGGACAGGTACACTCATGGATGTTGTTAATCAGGCACAGATACAGTCGTGGGTGCAAGTTATAAAGCATTTACAGGACAGGTACACTCATGGATGTTGTGAATCAGGCACAGGTACAGTCGTGGATGTAAGTTATAATGCATTTATAGGACAGGTACACTCATGGATGTTGTTAATCAGGCACAGGTACAGTCGTGGATGTACGTTGTAATGCATATATTCCACGTACACTCATGGATGTTGTGAATCAGGCACAGGTACAGTCGTGGATGTAAGTAATAAAGCGTTTATAGGACAGGTACACTCATGGATGTTGTGAATCAGGCACAGGTACAGTCGTGGATGTAAGTTATAATGCATTTATAGGACAGGTACACTCATGGATGTTGTTTATCAGGCACAGGTACAGTCGTGGATGTAAGTTATAATGCATTTATAGGACAGGTACACTCATGGATGTTGTTAATCAGGCACAGGTACGGTCGTGGATGTAAGTAATAATGCATTTATAGGACAGGTACACTCATGGATGTTGTAAATCAGGCACAGGTACAGTCGTGAATGTAAGTTATAATGTATTTATAGGACAGGTACACTCATGGATGTTGTTAATCAGGAACAGGTACGGTCGTGGATGTACGTTATAATGCATTTATAGGACAGGTACACTCATGGATGTTGTTAATCAGGCACATGTACAGTCGAGGATGTAAGTTATAATGCATTTATACGACAGGTACACTCATGGATGTTGTGAATCAGGCACAGGTACAGTCGTGGATGTAAGTAATAAAGCATTTATAGGACAGGTACACTCATGGATGTTGTGAATCTGGCACAGGTATAGTCGTGGATGTAAGTAATAATGCGTTTATATGACAGGTACACTCATGGATGTTGTTAATCAGGCACAGGTACAGTCGTGGATGTAAGTAATTAAGCATTTATAGGACAGGTACAGTCATGGATGTTGTAATCAGGCACAGGTACAGTCGTGGGTGCAAGTTATAAAGCATTTACAGGACAGGTACACTCATGGATGTTGTGAATCAGGCACAGGTACAGTCGTGGATGTAAGTTATAATGCATTTATAGGACAGGTACACTCATGGATGTTGTTAATCAGGCACAGGTACAGTCGTGGATGTACGTTGTAATGCATTTATTCGACAGGTACACTCATGGATATGTGAATCAGGCACAGGTACAGTCGTGGATGTAAGTAATTAAGCATTTATAGGACAGGTACACTCATGGATGTTGTTAATCAGGCACAGGTACAGTCGTGGATGTAAGTTATAATACATTTATAGGACAGGTACACTCATGGATGTTGTTTATCAGGCACAGGTACAGTCGTGGATGTAAGTAATAATGCATTTATAGGACAGGTACACTCATGGATGTTGTTAATCAGGCACAGGTACGGTCGTGGATGTAAGTAATAATGCATTTATACGACAGGTACACTCATGGATGTTGTTGACCAGGCATAGGTTCGGTCGTCGATGCAAGTTATATTGCATCTATAAGACAGATCTAGTCATGGTAGTTTTTAATGAGGCATAGGTAGTTACAGATGTTAATAATTTGTTTAAGACCGGTACAGGTGGATGTGAATAATAGAATTGAATTCATATCATGGACATGTACAGTCATTAATGTTAATTAGGTACATGTACAGGTACAGTCATGTATACTAAATATATTTTCTCTGTTTAAATGACAGAAAGTAAGGATATGTAAACCAAAGGTACGGTGGGTTTTTTTTTAAGGTTAAATCTCAGTTTACTCGTACTAATGTACGCATCTTATTATAGTTCAAGACATAATCAGTGTTACTATTTTCTCCATTATTCCACATGCATGCATTCTTTTTGTATAAATAAATCAACTTTTTATTTAATTATTAAGAAATTGGTTTATGTTAGCCTTACCGGTAGTGAAAACCACCTTTACTTATTTGTTTTTAATTAGCGATTATGTTGATACATAAATTTAATTTCCGTATTATAAATGATTATATTTAATATACAGTTTATGTTCATTTCCGTATTGGAATTAACGGCGTTCCATACAGCAGGTCAGATAACCCCAGACCATTTTTTTGTTGGTAAATATACAGAAGAGAGATGTTTCTCTAATAACAATTCATAAATATATATCTTTAATAAAAGGATAATAATCCGGAAAACATTTCTCTGATATTCCGACTTTAACATTAGCGTGCAGGTACAGTCATGGATGTCCGGTACCAGCATTGCCGAGTACAGTCGCGGATGTTAGCTGACAGACACTGTTGCCAGGAACCGTGGCAATGTCTATTGCAGCATATGACAATGCATTTCATCAGAGCCATATATATATATATATATATCTCGTCCCTTGGTACTCTCTGTTTTCAGGCCACCTTGTTTATGTATAGCTACATTGTTCATACATAATCTCACATAGCTAAATGTGTATATCTTGCACACATATATCAATGTCATTTTGTGCAAGCATATGGTTGTTTGTAATGTGAACATGGACATTCTATGCTATTATTTCATTCATTATTTGTTATAATCATGATATTGCTTTTATGTATATGCCCCCTGAGGGCCCTTGATTGGTGAATAAACTATAAACTATATCAATCCAACTGATTTATTCTTGGCAAAACACGAAATAACTATGAACGAAAGAGACAAATTTCTACCAGACCGGAAATTGAAACACTTCTGTATACTTTGCTGATGCAGAGTCTGAAGCACTCTAGTTGGTTATTGAGCCATGTATTTTGTCGTAGAGTAAATTATATAAAATGTTTTGGATCTTCATTATTTGGTGTCACACAGAATCAATTCTTTTTAAACAGGTGAGATAACAGGAATCTGCAATTTAATCACCACTATAACATGAAGCTTGCTGGTAGGAGTTTATTTATTTCCCATTTTGAAATATTAAAATTACCGAATTCTGTTGTGAGATTGAATTCTATTTAATTCTAATCAAAGCCCCCTAGTTTTTGATGATTATACTGTTCTGCATAAGATATTGATACGACGCATTTTCGTAAATTATTTAATACTATACAAATATTGATTGGGGTCGAGGGCAACATTGATTATATTAGCCCCGAGGGACAAAATATTGCCTGACACGAAGTGGGTTGCAATATATTTGTCCCAAGGGGGCTAATTTAATTAATGTTGCCCAAAAGCACAATCAGCATTTGTTTAGTTATATGAAGAAACAAAATAAAATCAGGAAAGGATTTGTAAACAGATTGCCGTTGTTTTCTCAAATTAACATAGAATTCACGAGTTCAATTTTGCGGTGTCCATTTCCTCGGCATAAAACTATCACTGGTGATATTCTGCCACCTTTAGAAATTAATACGCTACAGATACATGTATTCTACCTGGTTTAAGAATTCGCAAATTCTTAATTGCATCTTTTATGCTAGCAAACTGCCACATTACTGTAAATTCCTTATTTTACACAAGTACTTAATTCCGTGATTCAACCATTTTGCATCAAATGGCAAGAATATTAAATCACAAACACCAAATTTTTATCATTGTTTCATTTAGTTTACATCTGTCCAAATTAAAAGCGAGATTCTAAACTACCTGTATGTGAGATGCGCTTCTTGCAATTTTATGTGGATATTAATTCCTTCTGTTTAATTAGAAATCTACAGTACCTATTATGACATCACCCTGTTTTTGAGTTGCGAAGGTTTATTTACATCACTGTATACGTTCTAAATCAGAAGTGATTTATTGAAATGGTAGGAATATTCTCTCGATATTATTCCCAGCCGCATGGTCAATATATTTTTAAAATATTGACCATTCAATATTTTTTTAACAAGCTAATATTTCAATTATTGACTATTTGTCTGTGTATATAGTTAAATAGTGAGAATCACAGGCACATGACGTTATATATTTTTCTCATAATAAAAATAAATACCCTATATCTAATAATATTAGATATAGGGTATTTATTTTTATTATGAGAAAAATATATAACGTCAAGTGCCTGTGGTGAGAATGTACTACTGAATATAGAAATGATAAATATTTATATTCTGGAAAGCTACAGCAATTATAACACCCTAACATAGACTGGATGTTCAAATACCCGGTACATGTATTATAATTTGTAAGATTTATTTTGATGTCACAAACATTAAACACTGTTAACAACTACAGTGCAACATCAGAATCAAAATTCAGGCTTGTGGCTGTTCAGGAACTCTTTCATTGATTTGAACTTATCTATATGATAAAGCAAATTTTGAGTTGCAGACTATGCAGAAAGTTGAAAAAATGTAAATATAAGCATTAAGTCATTATTTTTTGCTTTCATATTGTTTTCTTGCTTTAATTGGCAGGATCTTATTTTTACATCAAAGTGTAAATATTTCTTTATGTGACATTCCAATAATTCTAATTAGTCTGAATAACTCACTTTATCAGTCAAGAACAATTCATCTATATTTTTGTTATATTGTTATGTACAGTTATTCAACCATTAAGCAATGACCCTTGTTTGATTTTCATGTTCTTGAATGTATCATCAGTAGAGCCATGGCATCAGGTGGAGTAACAAGCAAGAGCAATGGAAAAAGGAACCGACTGTCCAAAGAACTGTCTCCATATTTGCTGCAACATGCATCAAATCCTGTTGACTGGTATTATCATGATTTAATTACAATTAAACATTCATGCAATATGTACTGGTGGTACTGTAATGCTTTCTCGACCCCAATCATGGAATCATGATGAGACACCAAAATTAATCAAAAAAGAAAATTTGTACAATATTCTGTATTTTTCGCTAAATGCCGCCATTTTCCTATAATTCCTGCTCACTAGACACCGTAAAACATATTCCCAGTGTTTGTCATCATCACATGTGACCTTCCAATACTTGTGTATATTCATAGTGTACACAAACCTGTCATTTGGAAGAGTTATCTTGCTGTAAAAACATAATACTACTGTATACAGGAAAATATTCGCCCCCATTTAATTTTGCTCCTTTCGCACTTGTTGTCAGAGGGCAAATTTAAGAATGGGCGAATTCTATGTCACAAATAATATCCCTGTTAACACAACTGCACCTGGGCGAATTCATGACTGGGCGAAACTGTTTGCAAGCGTAGAAAGGCGAAAAATTAACACGGAGCGAATATCAAGATACAGACTCTTTAGGTAGCTTTATTTTTTAAAGGGGTACCTATAATTACATGTTTATTTACATATAAGTATTATGAAAAAGATGTAAATTGGAGAAATAGACTCTCACATTATCCCTGGGATACCAATGTTGGTAAACAAGTTATCATCTAAACTTATAAGCCTAATACAATTTGTCATACATGTTAACCTCCAGTGATGAAAAATAGGTAGCTTTTGAACCGAAAAGCGGTAGCATTGCGCTCGCGGACGTTTTCGCTTATATTTCAAAGCACAAAATTTTTAAGTACTACATATGTAGTAAGGGTTTTTGATTAGTAATTAATGATATCAACTAAAATATAAAAGACTTTTGAAATATACTAATATCAACACAAGCAATAAAAATGTTTGCATGCATTTACCATATATTGATTACCGGTAAGTTTATTTTTTTTTTAGGAAATAATATTTGAGTGCAGAGACTTTAACAATTGCCTTTGTTCAGAAAAATAGGTTAAGTTGCCAAAATTTAACATATAAGAGAAGTAAGAACTAGTAGGAAATCGTATATTCTTTTTCAACATTAAAACGATGTTTATTTACATGCTTATTACAAATCACAATTTTATCACAAATTATTTGTGATAAAATTGTTATTATGAAACACAGTACATGTATGATGAAATTTTAAAGCATGCAAAAATTGAGTGCAACATTTAAAATAAGACAATATACAATTGCTGGTTTAGGAAAAAGTTACTTTATCAGAGAATTAATTTTTTACCATTTTTTGTACCATTTTCTTATGGGCAGTTACAGTTTTTTCACCCAAATTCCAGTACTTTTGATGCTCCTGTACAGTTTTGGGGTCATCAATTTATCACATTATTAATAAATTAATATTAGTATGCATAAATGATTTTAAATAAGAGTAATAGTTAAGTTAATTCTTTTACATAATCCAGTATTAGCAGAATATCATCAGTGAGAGTTTCTCAGAAGAAATATTGCTATCTGTCGTTCACTGTTTATGAATCCTTTTTGATTCATTGGGCTTCAGATAAACTTTGAAACATTTTGAGCTACCAATCATAAGATACTATATCAATCTTGACCAAATTTGCTTTGTAGTACCTTTAGGGGAAAGGGAAAATAATCTGTGAATTTCATGGTGTCTACCCCAGGGGTCATAAATTTTAAGATAAAAAGTGTGAAATTTTATGCATTTTTTAAAAACTTCTTCTCTACTCCTGTGCATCTACATGTAGTAGACAAACAAATAAATACATGGTTATAAAATAAAACTAAACTGTGAATTTCATGATGTCTACCCCAGGGGTCATATATTTTAAGATTAAAAGTGTGAAATTTTATGCATTTTTTAAAAACTTCTTCTTTACTCCTGTGCATCTACATGTAGTAGACGATCAAATTAATACATGGTTATAAGTGTGCCTCCGCCAAATTTGTGAAAATCATTGCCCCAGGGTCAGGGACTCTGGGGGTAAGGGTTGGGCTCTATTTCTAATATATTGAAAATGCATTTATTTAACTATAAGTAAAAATCTTCTCTTTTACTAGATATTCAACAGAGAAAATTATAAGAACCTGAGTACATGTATACGGTTATGGTAAGCAAAGAAGCCTCACTGCCTCTACCCAAATTGTCAAATTCATGGTCCCAGGGGTTTTGGTTTCATTGGGCTCTGTCGGTCATGTAGTGAATTTTAATGAGTTGTGTTAAAAAAAAAACCCATCTAATCTATTCTTATTTTTGACAAGTAGACTAACTACATGAAAGTAGTACAGTACCGTCAACGCGGATCCCGTATTTTCCGCGCACCCCCGCTGTCCAAATTGCAACGCGGTTTACGACAGGTGTCTCAGGTAAAACCGCGTACCCCCGCGGTAGGGTCGTTCAGCAAATCAACACCGCCGCGGTCTTGACGATCAAATACAGGTGAGGAAAAGTATTGGACTGAAACGCGAGTTATCTCCCTTGACTAAAAAAGTAATTGACAGCTACAAGTAACTGTATAATTATATCATATTATTAATGGAAGTATTTAAGACTACAGACGATATATTTTCAAATTGTTTTAAAAAATTTATATAACGTGTGTTTAAAATCTTTCATCGATGCTATTTCATTTAGTAACTTGACAGATAGTTTAAAAACTATTTTAATTGACGTAGCCTATTCGAAAATTTATATGTTTGCCAGTTGTATTTTTTTCCCTTAATTTATTAAATTGTGAGGAAGTATTCAAAGTTTTCTTTTTGTAACTTGACGGTGTATATTTACAAACTATTAAAATTGACGTAACCTATTCAAAAAGTTATATGTTTGCCAGTTGTATTTTATTATTTTCCCTTAATTTATTAAATTGTGAGGAAGTATTGAAACTTTTGTTTTTGTAACTTGACGGTGTATTTTTACAAATTATTAAAATTGAGGCAGCCTATTTGAAAAATTATATGTTTGCCAGTTGTATTTTATTTTTTTCCTTAATTTGTTAAATTGTGAGGAAGTATTGAAACCCTTCTGTTTTATCAATGCAAACTGCATACCGGGTAAATCAAATTATTGAAATATTTCCGTCCGATCGAGTTTCAACAAACTTTCAGCCAGTTTGCAATTGTATTTTAGAAAACAGAAAGTACACATTCACAAGTAGTATATTAATTATATTCGTATTTTGTATGTATTTTAAAATTTTAATCTACTTGTTCATGGGCAAGGTTTTCTGTGAAAGTGATACATGTATAATACACGGTCTGGAAAACAGCGCGCTAACCGCTAATCATGTTAGAATATTCGCGAAGCGGTTTATGGCAATTTAAGGTCGCGAGGATATTTTTCAGGTTGACATCAGAGTTAGGTAGATAATATTAAAATAATTAGACTAGTGTTGTTCTCTTATTTAAACCTTATAAGCTTGGTATATAACTGCTGTATTTAACTCGATACTAAAGTGTTACTATTCTTTACAAGAAATGGAAAGAGGTATTATTTTGCATCACAAAACATGGGAAACTGTACATGTTATTAAATGCATACAACTCGAATTACTTTTTAAAAAGAAATGCAAACTATTTATGAACACATTTCCTTTCTTGTGTATATTAAGTAAGTTTAAGTCGCGATTATTTCCTGTGTATAATGATTAGCAAACTCAGGGTAGAAAAAACGGCATGCCCTGGGGGTTTTCACACCTCTTCAAGACAAAAGAAAACCTCTAAATTGCGAACTACTTCGTCTAACCGTAAAACACCATCCCTTTTCTATCTTACAGAAGGGGTTTCTTGTTTATGAGTGTCGTCGATCCAGATATTCTCTTTTTATGATCGTTATGAGAGAGAGAGAGAGAGAGAGAGAGAGAGGGTAAAATTCCTGATGGTCATTCGTTACACGGATTATCCACCTGTCTCATACCTGTGTATTATGTGCGTTCAAGCGTTGAGTGATTTCCTGTCTGTGTGATTGTTTCACACCTTTGTGTAAAACAATTGGGACAAAAGTCAAATTCAGTTTACTTTGACAGTCATAAAACAATGTAGATAAGGGTGGGGGGGGGTGGGGGTGGGGGGTTACGAGAAACGTTATTCGCAACTGATATGTACAACATATGTGTAGTAGATTCATATTCAACACACATAAAATGATATCAATACCTTGTAGTATTTTAAGTGTAGAGTAACATTTTCATTTTATGCCGTTGATCGTAAGGTAAACATTCACCGGGTAGCATGTGCTTGTAACGGACTAGGTTAACTGTCTTGAGCATCGAGAGACAGTGCCGTAAAACATGCTACAAATTGATATGGATTAAAAATATTTATAGTCTGAAATGTTTAGAATCATTAAAAAAAAACCGGTAGTTTTTATTTTACTTTTTATCTTATCCTACATGTAGAAATAATAGCTTTATCCACATTTACATGAAAATTGTAATGGGTGCAGATGATTCTTTAATTAAAATTTCTCTAAAATAACTCATAAGGAGTTTTCAAAACGTGCATTTAATATGTAATCATTTAATGTGAAATGAGGCAATACATCAGACATGGTCAGTAAGGAATGATTCTTAATGTTAGGTGGCCGTCTTATTGTCTAATGGCGTACAGGTAAAATTAAATCGTTCAACGGTAGGTCACACCGCCGCGGTTTAAACATGGCTGCAGCGAGGACCGCAATGAATACACCGCGATGGTGTAACGCGGAAAGAATTAATTAACCGCGGGGGGAGCGCGGTTAAATACGGGATCCGCGTTGACGGTACTGTACATGGTTATAATGAACAAGTGTGCCTCTACCAAGTTGTGAAGTTCATGGCTTCTGGTGTTAGCTAGGTAATTTTCTAGGTCATATAGTGCATTTGTATAAATTACCGGGTATTAAAAAATCACCTGAACACCTAGCAGTCTTCATCCTAATCATGTACTTAATATGCCTGCAAGGCACACAAAGTGCCTGATTAGGATTAGGAAGAAAGTCACTACAAAGATTTTTAATTCAAATCCACTGCTGGGTGAAGGCTCTAGCTTTTAGTTTAAAATGCATTAATTTTCTAATTTTTAAAAAAAATTCCCTGGTCTTGTTTCTTTGTAAAACAAAAAAAATGTATATTTTGCCTTATCAGGTATCCATGGGGTCAGGAAGCTTTCGATAAAGCAAAGCTTGAAAACAAGTTGATTTTCCTGTCAGTTGGGTATTCTACATGTCACTGGTGTCATGTGATGGAACGAGAATCATTCGAAAATGAAGAAATTGGTGGCATATTGAATGACAACTTTGTCTCCATTAAAGTAGACAGGGAGGAGAGGCCAGACGTAGACAGAGTCTACATGACATTTATTCAGGTAATTTTAAGGTGACTTAACAATTCAATTATTTGATGGATCTGTTGAGTATATATTCTTTAAAATTTCACAATTATGAGTCCAATATTGGCTACTAATTACCGGTATTATATTTTATTTTTTTCTGATTTTTTTTCAGAAAAACGGAAAAAAAAAATTGTTTTGGCTGTTAACAAGATATTTATAGCTAATTGGGTCTCAATAAATGTACAGTGTAATTTATATCAAATAATACATGTATATGCCAAAAAGGGTCAGATAAACTTGTTGATGTTTTGATAAGGTATATTGAAAACTAAACATGATTTTGTTGTGAGCAATGAGTAGGTCTTAAGAATAATAAGGAACAATACAATTACTATCAGGTCTTCTCTGAAATTTGAAGATTAAAATAAAAAAATTATTGTGTAATGATATTGTTTAGATCGATTATTCTGCCTAGGTTCGCATATATAGTATAACCAAACCAACAATTCAGTGCGTTGAATTTATTGTGTGTGCGGTAAGAAAAGTATGTGACAGCATACAGATACAAAAAACATGTTGAGTGGACTGAGTGTCCTTGTGTAGGTCACACAAACAACAAAACAGGAAGTCAACAATTAGGGAAAGTAACTCTAAATTTACATAATGAAAGGATAGCTCTAGGTTAAAAATAAAAGATAACTGCAGAAAATACATATGAATATGATAATGATAGATAACTCTAAATGAATTTAGATCATAATTAAACTTTAGCAAAATACACATTATAAAATCTTATAAAACATTACACTCCCCGTCTGATATCTTTAGATATCACTATCAAAACATATTTACAAAATAACCAAAATATTCCAAACAAACAAAATACCAAACAGTTCTGAATAACTTAAGCACTGTTACAAATACATGTATTTAAATTGCCATCAAGAGCACAGTCTCTGTAACCGGGCGCGTATAGAGTCCTCTAACACCATCTTTGTTCACACGGAGCTGGACTTTCGGAACTTTCTGGTTCGACACACTCGGAAAAACTTGTTCTACCATGGCCAGCTTCCAATCACAACGATGAGCAGAGCTATTTTTCAACAAGACTACATCGCCGACGGATAAGTTTCTTTGGTGCTGTATCCACTTTTGTCGACTTTGAAGTGTGGTCAAGTATTCTTTGCACCATCTTGTCCAGAAAAGGTCTGCAAGTACTTGAACTCTTTTCCACTGTGCTTTGAAAGTGTCCTGGTTGTCAAATGGTCCAAGTGGTTCTCCTCCTTTGTCTGTTTTCTGGGTCAGAAGGGTATAAGGAGTAAGAATGAATGGGTACTCTGGATCAGTTGAAACTGGCACTAATGGTCTTGAATTAATAATGGCACAAGCCTCAGCTAAGAATGTAACTAGGGTCTCGTGTGTCAACTTCTTTGCTGTACCAGTAATCAACAAAGAGTCTAGAATTCATCTTGTAAGGCCTATCATCCTCTCCCATGCGTCGCCCATGTGGGATGAGTGTGGAGGATTAAATATTCATACAGCTCTGTTATCCAACAGAAACTGTCCAACGGGTCCATCTTCTACATTAATGGCGTTAATTCCCAGACTTCGGTTGAACACACAAAGTTCGTGCCACGATCCGATCTAAATTCCTGTACTCTGCCTCGTATAGCGACGAATCTTCTCAGAGCGTTAATGAAGGATGAGGAACTCATCTCTTCGACCACTTCTATATGGACAGCTCTTGGCGATAGACATGAAAACATCACTGCCCAGCGTTTTGCATGAGCCAGTCCTCCTCTGGTGTGACGTGAAGGATCTAATCGAGCCTTCAGTGAAGTGGTGTCCTTGATGCTTCGTGAGCTGATGGTAATGGCGTACCAGCAGTGTAGCAACGTGAAGCTTTCCAGGAATGATGATGGGGTACTTATCATGGTTGCTCAGATCTGACTTGGATAATCGGCCTCCAACACGTAATATACCATCACTATCTAAAAAGGGGTGTAATTTCAAGAGCGAGCTTCCTCTGTTGAGATCTTTGTTCTCTCTAATGCATCTAATTTCTTCTTGAAATGCTTCATTCTGGACCTCTCTAATGATGTGTTTCTCCGTTTCAAGATATAGTTTGACATCCTTTGACTTATTGCAGAAATGCTAACCTCTACACGGTGATGTTCCGCTCCAAATCCTAGCTATATATTTCAGGCGTGCGATTCCTGCTACCAAGCCATTCCATGTTGAATATTTAGTGAATCTCTGAGTTCCTAGAGATGATTCTCCAATGTGTAGCTTTCAAACTGTAAGTATTGGTTGAATCTCTTTGTCACTCTCTGAGTCGACGAGTTCGTACTCTAGTGAAACTGTTTCATCAGAAGTAGTTGTCTTCACTGTGTTTTGGTCTTGATGGAACCATTGTTTTGGACCACAAAGCCACGGACTGTTTTTCATGCTTTCAACTGAGATTGGTCTGGTCGCTTGATCTGCAGGGTTGTGTTCTGAAAAAACTTTATGAATCTTTTCAACTCTGTTGCTAACATAGGTATAAAATCTACTGTTTCTGTTGTAGATATAACCAAGAACAACTTTGCTGTCGGTATGAAAATGTATTTCTTTGGGATCAATATCCAACTGTTCTTTGATGATTTGGGATATCTCAATTCCAAGCACTGCAGCGCATAACTCTAGACGAGGGATGGTAACTGCTTTCTTAGGACTAAGGTGCAACTTTTCCTTTTCCCATAATGAATCCGCAGTGTAAGTTGCCATATTGGTCCTCCACTCCAACGAAAGCAACTGCTGCAACCGCCTCTTCAGACGTATCTCAGGAGATACCGGGAGATAAGGACGAGGGATTTCCAAGTTTTCTAGAAATGGTAGCTGCTGTTTCCACTGGTCCCATTCCACTTGATACTGTTCAGGTAAATGTTGATCCCAGTCAGTAGATTCCTCAATCAACTTTCTCAGCAGCAGTTTACCTCTAAGGAGAACGGGGGCAACAAATCCTATGGGGTCGTAGAAACTGTTTATACAGGAAAGTACTTCACGGCGTGTATAGGGTTTCTCATCTAAGGAAAGTCTGAAGGTGAATGAATCTGTTCGGAGATTCCAGCTTATCCCTAAACTTCGCTGTATGGGAAGATTGTCTTTAATGAGATCTTAAGACATCAAGTCTTGGGCTAGGTCTTCAGTGGGAAAGTGGCTCATAACATCACTGCTGTTAGATACAAATTTGTGAAGTCTAAGCCCTCCTTCTTCCAGTAGCGCTTGCTTTGTTCTTTCCATCAAGCTGACAATTTCTTCTGGGGATGACATCGAGATCAAACCATCATCAACATAGAAATTGCATTCAACGAAACTGCGAACATCACTTCCGTATTTATCCTCAGCAATCTGTGCAGTCCTTCTAAGTCCATATGTTGCAACTGCGGGTGATGGACTGTTGCCGAAAACATGAACGCACATTCTGTATTCCACCAGCTGTTTCTGTGGGTCGTTATCAAGAAACGTAGAAAGTTCCTGTGATCTTCTCGGACTTTAGAACAATGAAACATCTGTTGTATGTCAGCCATGGCACCGATATTATAAATTCTGAATCGCAGTAGAACACCAAGTAGACTGTTTGTCAAATCCGGGCCTGTCAGAAGAACGTTGTTCAGGGTCATACCATTACACTGAGCTGATGAGTCGAACACCATCCTAACTTGATCAGGTTTCTTTGGGTGATATACGCTGAAGATAGGTAAGAACCAACACTCTTCTACTTCCTTTAATGGTGGTGCTAGTTCCACATGTTTTGCATCAAATATACATTGCATAAAGGTGAGTGTGTGTTCACACTTAATCGGGTTCTTCCTCAGGCTATTATCTAGTATCATTGCTCTTTTCAATGCTTGATGTCTATTATCTGGAGGTCTGTATCTTGGTTCTCGAAATGGTAATGGGGCAACCCACTGGCCACTTTCATCATGATAGAACTCCTTGTCCATGATGGTTAAAAATTCTTTGTCCTCCACAGATAGTCCAGGCTTGTCATCATCATGTGATGTTTGGAAAATGTCATGTCCTATTGACTGATTTCTGTGCGATTGTTCTTTGTAGAATATGTCACAATTTCTCTGCTTAGGTACATTATCCTTGACAATGATACTGTTTGGACATGGGGTAGCCAACGTATTCCGTCCATCAGACATAACTGAGACTTTGCTTGCAACAACAACATCTGGTCTGTGAGTTCTTCCGAGACAAACCTCTCCAACAATCACCCATCCAAGATGGAGTTTCTGTGCATATGGAGTAATTGGAGGTCCAATTCTTTGGTCGAGAACGTTATGTACATCTCCAAGGTCACGTCCGATCAAGAGAAGAATGTTGACGTCTTTATCAAGTGGCATCAGATGAATTGTTATGTCCTGTAGATGAGGGTAAGTGTCTGTTACCTCTGGGGTTGCTATCTCTTGTTGATTAGCAGGAACTTCATCACACTCGATAACTGTAGGAAGGTTGAATCGACAACTCCCATCTATAGATTCCACCACTAATCCATTGACTTTTCTCCCATTGCATGTAGATTGACCACTGCATGAAAACAGGGTGTATGCTTCTGATTCACTTTGGATGTTGAAGAAGTCAAATAATTCGGATTTAGCAAGGGTACAGTTGCTCTGTTCGTTGATGATTGCGTATACCTTGATAGCGTGTTCACTTTCGCCGGAAGGATAAACATTCACAGGTAGCACTTCTGCACATGATCTACCACTAAAGTTAATGCCACAAAGTTCAGTACATTTATTCGAAACATCATTTCTCTTTGTAGTCCTCTCCCCATCGTAAACAAGTCCAGATCCTGATTCTGTCTTCCCGTGTTCCTTCTCCCATCCACCAGCTGCTTTGGGTTCAAACTTCTTTTGGTCAACATGTAACGCTGCGGCGTGACGAGAACTTCCACACACGTCACACTTTATGGTAGCTGTACAGTATCTTGACAGATGTTTAGAGTCACAGCATTTATAACAAAATTCAAACTCCCGCAATAGATCCTTTCTCTCCTGTATTGGTTTAGCTCGAAAGGTTCTGCACTGATTAAGGGACTGACTTGCTTTGTGTATTGGACATTTTGGTGTTCGTTCCTGTCTTTCTTGTTTGTTTCCGTCATCCGCTGCAAGATCAGTTTTTCGACTGTGGACGGGAAACAATCGCTTAGGTTGGTAAGTTCTTTTCTCCACTGTAGTTGGTGTAGTAGAACCATCAGTATGAAAGGCTGGGTCGTTCTTTACGATGCTGAGTTCCCGGATGAAACTCACGAGGAATCTGAATGGGGGAAACGGAACATTGTAATACTTCTTGTACTTTGATGCTTGAGACACCCATTTTTCTTGAAGACTTGGGGGAAGCTTTCTGAGAATAGGAATGACACCAGAAGATGAGTCATAGTATGAGAGGAGTGTAGCATACTGTTCACTCTCCTTCGCTGATTCTATCTCGGTCAATAAATCAAGCAAATCATACAGCATCTTTGGGTCCTTCATAGTTATCTTGGGAAATTTGTTGAGTTTGTTCTTCAGGGCGGATTCAGTCATTTCCGGTCTTCTGTAACGCTCTTCTAAACGTTCCCATATACGATAGAGTCCTTTCGCTGGGTCGTTGATGTTGGATCCTCTAATGCTGCTTGCAAATCTCTTTGATACTGGCCCCAACAATTTTATCAACAAATCCATTTCTTCAAACGCCGAGATGTTCAGTTCTTTCACTATGCTTGTAAAGCTGGCTTTCCAAGTCTGGTACAAAACAGGTCTGTCATTGAATGGACTAAATCGTGACATCAGGAGGTCTTTCTTCAGGAGAAACTGCGTCAAGTTTTCAACTACTCCAGGATGTGAAACTGAAAGAGTTTCTGGAGCTGTCGCACAAGGTTTGTTGTTATCTAGTACACTTGCAGATTTCCTTGGTATACTATTTCTACTGTGTCTATGGAACTGATCATCTAGGTCGCTCTGCTAGTCCAATTCCTCAAATGATAAATGGTTGCTTTTTGGTTCACTTAAGACTGATTGTTCACAAACGTATTTCTCGGTGTATTGTTGTCTCATTCTTCTTGGGGACTCATAGCTTCTGAGAAGGTGTTGTTTTGACAATGACACATGTGATCTTTGATCTTCAAGTTCCAATTGTTCCATTTTTGCTTCAATTGATTCCTTTCGGTTTTTAAGTTTTTCTTTTTCCTTGAAAGGATATTTAGTCTTTTCAGGTTTACGTGTAGGACTTTTATGTTTATTCCAGGATTCCATTGATGTGGTGGTCGAAATGGATGCTTCAGATCTTGTAATATATTGAAAACTCTCTGTAAGAATTTCAGCCGCATCTAAGAGAAGGTCTTCAAGCTGCCTCTCGAAATTGTTGATAATGCCTAAACATTTCTGGTGACGGATCATCTGATTATCCAGCTCCAGTTCACTTTCATCGGTGCGTGTTTGATTAAGAAAGGAAACGAGTGACTGATAGCTATCCATATATCCATATTTGGCCATTTCTACTCTGCTTTCAATGTTTCGTAGATATTTGATGTCGGTGCAAGAATAATCAAATTCAGTCAAAATAGTTTCAAATTCTCTCCAATCCTTCTTGAGATTCCGTAAATAGTAAATAGTAAATATTCGATTGGTACATGGCTTGGCCTCCAGAAGTCAATGTCCGCATCCTTCTGTCCATGTAGTCCATAGCTGCACACTTTTTTTACTATTCTGCAAGCCTAGGCAGAATATCGATGAATACTGTAAACGTATTATATTTGGCGTGTACGATATTAACATTTTGGTGGGAAATAGTTTTTGAACAAGCTGGCGTGGATTTGAATTAGCGTATTCCTGAATGTGACTATTTTTATACTTGTATGCATGGCATTTAGCGACGTACTTGGTTTAGCGGAAGGCAAATTCCACCAAAAACACTAAATAGAATACACAGCCAAATGTAGTACGTTTACAGTAATCTTTGATCCATCAAATAATTCATTGTGTGTAGAGCAACCTAATTAAAAGACACCAGGCTTTAAATGCAGTTTTGTTTTAAATGTCTAAGTGAATTGACTAACTAGTTGAAAACATTACTGCTAGTATTTGGTCTTAAATATTGGAAATTTAAATTTGCTGCATAAACTAAATTCAACAGTATTGATTTTGATGTTGTAGGCCACCGTGGGAGGGGGAGGGTGGCCAATGAGTGTGTGGCTAACTCCAGAACTGAAGCCGTTATTTGGAGGGACCTACTTTCCGCCTGATGACAGATATTACGGACGACCAGGATTTAAGACAGTTTTGACAAGTCTTGCTGAACAAGTAGGAAATTTATACTTCTCAAAGAGCGTGAACCAATCAGTATGCATTGTAAAACTGTGTTGATCAACTTATAAGAAAAGTTAAATGAATTTCTCTTATGAACTTGTGCATGTACTATGAAGCATGTGCTTTAACTTAATAAGATTTAAAACTGTAATGGATATGAACTTGAAACATCTGTATCCATTGAACTCCTACAGTGGAAGACAAAGGGAACTGTTTTAAAAGAGCAGTCCTCAGTCATTCTGCGGACCCTCCAGGAGGGGACCAGTGCCTCTGAGGCCCCAGGACAGTGTCTCCCTGACCTCAAGGCCTGCACGGAGAAATTATATTATCAGCTCGAAAGGTCCTTTGATCAGGAGGATGGAGGGTTTTCAAAAGAACCCAAATTTCCACAACCAGGTCTGTGCAGTTTATCTTACCAATAGCTCCATTAAACAATCAGCATGCAGCAATTTTATAACACTACATTATTAAATAACAGAGTAGTATTTTCAAGGTACGTGTACAAAGATTTCTTATATATATATATGTGGTAAATTAACTTTGTTGCAGACGCTGTCAATAAGTTTAACAATCTTTTTTTCAGTCAATTTCAATTTCCTTTTCCGTTTGTATGCCAAATATAAGGATTCCTTCAGTGATATGGCAAACAGCAGTCTAGAAATGGCAACATTTACACTCAACAAAATGGCAAAAGGAGGGATATTTGATCACATTTCTAAGGTATCATTTAATTTTCTGTTTGATTAATGCATGGTTTATCTTTCTGATACGATATATTGCTTGATAAAAAATTCAGTTATAGCTAATTAATAGAAATAAATTAACTTGTTCAGTTCTTTGCAACATTTTACCGACATTTTCCTGCTGCATGTAAATATGCATAATCATGCACATGTATGATATCAGTTCTAAATGAAAGAAATGATATTTTACCCCTAGGGCTTTCACAGATATTCTACAGATGCTAATTGGCATGTTCCTCATTTTGAGAAGATGCTGTATGACCAGGGGCAGCTTCTGTTTAGCTATGCTGAAGCATATCAGGCAAGTCTACACACTGAACATATCAACCATTGTAATCTGTGTGCCTACAACAATGATTAAAATGTTTCAACGGAATGATGTTTAAAATAAGGTTATTGCTCTCTCTGTTCTACTCTTTGCCAGATAGATGGCTATAGTGTCAATATTTAGCAGAGCAGCATCATTATCTTCAAGTATGTACATGTATACTGGCATTGTATTTCAGATCACGAAACAAGATAACTTTGCAGAGGTTATACGAGATATAGCTGAGTACACCATGAGAGATTTACTGAACCCAGTAAGTTTTTAAAGACAATTAATTTACACATAGATAGACAACTGACACAAGGTATTTTTGTTTATAAGTTAGATATCCAAGATCAGAGAATGCTAACCTAGGTGATTCTGTCCACAGTGTGGAGGGTTTTATAGTGCTGAGGACGCAGACTCCTTACCAACAGCAGAGAGCTCCGAAAAGAAAGAGGGAGCCTTCTGTGTCTGGACTTATCAACATTTACAGGATATCCTAAGGGAGAAGGTCAAGGACGACCTCTCTCTGGCCCAGATCTTCTGTTACCACTTCAACATCAAAGAAAAAGGAAATGTTAATCCGATGCAGGTGAAATAGTGCTATTACCGTAGTTTGTTAAGTGTTCTACCTTTTCAAACTGACTAGATAATCAAAGTGTTGATGGAGTTAAACAATGGAACAGGAGGAGTATAATTATTAAAAAATGGCTAAGACAATTACAGTGTTCCTCATTTTCAGAGAATTTGCAGACATCAATTTTTTATGGATTAAAAAATTACATTTTCATCATGGAAACATAGTCAGTGGACCTACAAATAAAGATTGATGTCTCTTTTTTTATCAGTAATCAATTACTGTATACAGGGTTATTTTCACCCCATGTAATTTTCCCCCTTCTACACTTGTAAACAGTTTTGGCCGGATTTGAATTCGCCCAAACACTAGTGTGTTCAAAGCGAGATAATTTGATACATTGGAATTTGCCCAGTCTAAATTTGTCCTCTGACAGCGAAGTTGAAAGGGGCAAAAATAAAACGGGGGCAAATAATTTCCTGTATACAGTAAACAACTTGAACAGAATCATGAATAACAAAGCTAACACTAATGGCATCTTGTTTTGTCATTTATTCTCTCCATGTTTTACAGGATCCTCATGATGAGTTACTGAACCAAAATGTTCTGATTGTAAAAGACTCAGCGGAAGAAACAGCTCAGAAGTTCTCTTTGAATCCTATTGAAGTAAAAGAAGTTCTTGAAAAGTGTAGAACTCTTCTATACAAGGAGAGACAAAACAGGCCCAGACCACACCTTGATGATAAGATTGTAGCTGCTTGGAATGGTATTTTGAAAAATAAAACATTACTTTATTTTGCTGGAAAAAAAATTAAATTTCTCTTGTAATATTTATGGCTTTTTCCCTAAAGACTGTTCAATGACAGTTATAAAAAAATTTTATTGATAAGGATTAGTTAAGTGATCTTACACAATTAAGGGTTTTACAGGTAAACAGAAGTCCTACATTTTTTATAGGTTTATTGATATTTGATAGGTTTGATGATTTCTGGACTGTCCAAGGCAGGGCAAGCCCTAGGGGAGTCTGCGTTTGTAGACCAGGCTGTGAAAACGGCCACATTCCTTCAGAGCCACATGTATGAGAAGACCAGCAGTACCTTGTACAGAACCAGCTATGTGGAGCAGGACTCCATCACCACAGGGCAAGTTACTAGACAACAACTCACTGAACATTCAATCAACTGGCACAACTAGTAGACACCAAATCAAAAGACTGGAGAAAATAGAACTAAAGTTTATAGATGTAGATACTGGTAATAGACAATAGTCAAAAGGCATTCAGTTGTAAGTCACTAAGGAAGTTGCTTGGGACTACATGTATTACTGCAAGTCAATTGATATCAATTTAAAAGACATCAACTCAGGTTTTATAAACAAAATATCCCTGCAGATATGTAAGCATCCATCTCATGTTAATGCTTACAACTCAAAAATATAATAATCCGAAAAATCATGGTTGAAAATTACAAATTATAATAGACTGTCAAAAAGAATTCTTAAAATATACAGAATGAGGGAGCATAAATGTTCATCATCTAGTTTGAGTTCAAATTATTTTCATCATTCCTCTTTGGATTTAATTTACAGGTCTTATCCAATCGAGGGCTTTGTGGATGATTATGCTTTCGTTATCCGGGGTCTTCTAGACTTGTATGAGGTTTGTCAGGATGAGCGATGGGTACAGTGGGCCGAGGAATTACAGGAGCGACAGAATGCTTTGTTCTGGGACAGCGAGGGCGGGGCTTTTTTCAGCAACAGCGGCAGAGATGCCTCCATTGTCCTTAGGCTCAAGGATGGTTTGTACTTTCAATGTTGTATCATACATGTATGTTCCTTAAAACCCCGACAAAAAATAGCAAATGCCCAGGATTCTTCCCGACACCTATTACATGTTGATATGAAAACACATAAAACATTGTTAATTTACACAACCAATTGCTAGTTTTTTCTCTACCCTGTTTTTTACTGCTGATTTATAGTACATGTACCGGTAATCTTTTACCACCACCTCTTATTCCAATACTTGTAATAGAACTTTAAATACATGCATGTTTTAAAGTATTTAAATTACAAGCATTATTGTCTTTGTTTGTTGTAGATCAGGATGGTGCAGAGCCATGTCCTAACTCTGTGTCCGTCAGCAATCTGGTCAGACTGGGAGCACTGTTAAACAATCAGGATTACACAGAGAAAGCTGTGACCATTCTCAAAGTGTTCTACGAGAGACTGACAAAGATACCCATTGCTATACCAGAGATGGTGTGTGGACTAATTCTTCTACAGGACACTCCCAAACAGGTAATTTTGTTTGTATTTGATTTTACCAGATCAGTACCATAGTAAATTTCAGCGAGATTCGTTGAGACTAAAAAATTTTGACTGATGTCTCTACTGAAAGAGATGTCCATCTAAATTTTTTGTGTTCACAAATCTCGCAGAGATTGTGAATAGTTTGTACCAAGTAATTATATTAAAATCTGTTTATTATGTGAATGTTAAATCATTTTAAATGTAATAATAATTTAAGGAGGCCGATTTGGGGTTTTTTGCGGCAAAAACTACAATAGCAAAACTCTTTATTTTTTAACCATATGTCATGTAAACCAACTCTAGTTTATTTGCGAAGTTTTAAGAAAATCGACCATCTGGTTCTTTTTAGGGACCATCTCAAAATAGAGGTACATTTACTATAGGAATATATGATTGCGACCATGGGAAAAGGGCCTTATGGCATTTTTACTAAAACAGAGAAATAACGTCATAAAGATATGACGTTTCGTTACGAAAAAAATAACGTGTGAATGTACAAAACAGCGCGCTGTAATTTTGTTACTTTGTTTATGAACATGTGTTTTAATGCTGAAATGTGTTTAATAGCAAGGCCCCATACTGCAGTATCTGACAACTCTTGATCATCATCAAAAACTTGTACGGTATTAGAAAGATTAACACGAATGAACAATTTACATTTCATGGATTAACTTGCGGTACTGAATCTGATATTGAATGTTTTGAGTAGTAATTAATTGGGGAATTTCCGGTTAATGAGAAATAATTATATTCACGACTACGTTTTCGCTACCAATATTGTAACTTGTTGTTTCCCCCGTCAGCATCTGTTTACTCGCATGGCCGACATTAAAACTGAACACTGCTTGTAAAAAGGCACCATCACACAGGTACCTGGTATATAAACCCTTCGATTACGTTACACCCAATTGCACACCTGAAACTCCTGGGCGACGTGTAATATTTATTTCGAGTTCTTTGAATTTTATGCATTTATGTCTTATTCTATGTGCATATTCTGTTTGTAAATAATGCATTGACCAATTTATTTGATGTTAGTATTCTTCTGGCTATGAAAAAAGTGTGTAAAACTTGATCGCGACCGAGTAAGACGGCGAGACAAGATGTACGTCCACATAGGTGAGACCTCTACAGCAAAGTACTTTGAGCTATTTAGAGGTCTTTGCCTTATATAGGGGTTGTAGGGACAGCATTGATGAAAGAGAAATATGGCTGACAGTGCCTATTTACAAGCGGTGTTCAGCTTTTACTTCATGTAGGTCTACCATTTATTTTTCATCTAAACAGCCTCTTATGTACATGTAGTCTATATCCAAAATAATAAAACGAAAACATATCAAGTCAGGAATGAAAAGTTTTATTTTTATTTATAAATAAATTTGATTCCAATAAACATGTCATATACATGTATCAATATTCAATAAATTCTAATTAATTATTTTATAGTGTTGTATGAATATTTGAAGAAAAAAGAATCCTGTGTATTTAGATCCACATAAGTAATCGTAAGAAATAAGTCAAAGAAAAAGTCAAATTTATGAATAGTTTATCAGATCTAAAAGTATACACTCTGCTGAAATTAACTTATACTTAAGAGGCCTCGATAGTCGTGGCCATTTTTAGACTGTGTTGATCTTCTTTAAAAAGAAGAGTTCCATATAAAATTTTAGGAAAATACCCTATTTCAAAAGGTAAAACGGATTTTTTTCTTTACTACATCATAGTTTATAGCCTCACAATTCATATCTTAAAATGTTAGGAAGATCTGATGGTTTATTTGTTAACCTTCCAGCAAGCCTTCTAGGGCCAATCATATTTACACAAAATAGTAAACACACAGGAAAACAAAATAGAAATAGAAAAAAATGAGCCATAGCTTTTAATTTTTTTTCTTCACATTTTTCCTTTTTTTTAGAAAACGCCAGAGACAATTTATTGATAAATGTGGTGTTTGTGTAAAAATATTCATGAGTATTCTTCTGTGTGATATAAACGACAGAAATGAATACATAACGATATGTTATAGCAAAAGATAATGAAAGCTTCACTAGAAAATATTAATGATCAGTATCAAAAGTTGTTTCGATTTTTACAAACCAGATGTAAATCAGTATATTAAGTAAAGAAAAAAATCATAAAAGAAAGAAACGTTTGAGATAGCTTAAATTTTGCCATTGCAATTTTGTCAATGACAGCTTACCTGGTATATTAGTAAACACCTAACCCCTATACACACGATAAAAGCTTTATTCTTCTAAAAGAGGAATTGGTTTGGTTTCATCTAAGATGCCAAATAATCAACGAGTTTGTACGAGCAAGGATGACTGCACTTAGCGCCGGGCTTTGGGCCCTTTTAAATTGTTGCGTTTATTTCTTAACCTAATATCACTTTTGTTAAATTTTTAAGGTTTGACGATTAAATCTGTTCTGCCCAGGAGAAGTTTTGAGCACTTCAAATTTTGAATAGACACCTTTTAAATTATGGTAGGAAATAAAGATCTTACACAATGACGCGTACATTGACTATTGTGAACTTTTCATCTCTGTCCCTCATATTTCTTTCTAAAAAAAAACGGTTTTGAATAACAGAATTGATGTTTCCAAAAATAACTCTGAGTGGAATTAAATGCTCAAAATTTTAAGAAGTTCATATCTATGTCACAAATGCATGGAAACAATAAACTTTTGGAAACAATTCATTTATAATGCTTTTAGCTCACCGAGACGAAGTAGTAACTTAGATACTGATACTGATGCAACTGGCAGGCTTGAATGCTGAATCTGAGCCATAGGTTTGGACGAGATTTGGTTTTTTGGAACAGGTCACATATTTTATAGATAATAGCTTGCATATTTGATTTAACTATAATATTAATGAACCGCAGAGGTAGCTTCAGGTGCAGAGCCTGATCTCCATTATCAAGTATGCTAAAAAAGATCTCCTACCTCACTCAAACCTGCTTGATAGATGTGTTTGTTGTTAAATGATATAATATGATTCCTATGATATAGTAATGTGTTGAAAGAAATTACGAACACTTTCAGTTAGAATTTGCAAGATTCAAGTCATAGGGAATTGTTTTTATTCGCTATAGAAATTCTTTTTTTTTTAATAAACACAAACACAAATATTAAAATGCACCAAATTTTGCTATATATTTGGATCATTATGAATGAAGATTGGTATAATAATGGATTCATTAAAAAAAAAATAAGGAAAATGTCCTCGGATAGCATCATTATGTATATAAAATTTCAACGGCGTACAATTTGTACTTTTTTTATGTTATTCCTTATTACTGACGTACTCCTACAAAGCTTCATTAAAAATATCATAACGTCATAAAAGCGCAATGGCAACGCTCCCCTACCGCACAACGGAAAAATCGTTTAAAAAATGAAAATTTCCTTAAAAAATCTAAACATTTTTATCTGTATTTTGTTTATTGTGTTCAATTTTATAAGTGATATTGAACAAATTTCATAAGAAGTATAAATCAACTGTATTATACTAGAATGTGCAAAAACATGCGCAATGAAAACTAAAGTCGGTCTTCTTAATTAAGTGTTAAGGTTAATTTTCAACACAAATTCCTTCTCTATAACACCAGTACTCGCACAAAAGTATTGAAGTACATGTATGATTCTTTTATTGTTCTTTTTTATTTTTAACAGATTGTTTTGGTTGGAGACCCAAATTCAGATGATCTTATTGCACTGAAAAACTGTGTTGCCAAGCATTATTTTCCAAACAAGATTACTATAACGTGTGATGGAAAAAGTGACAAATTCATGAAGGGGAAACTGGAGTTTTTGAACTCTTTAACAAAGAAAGATGACAAGGCGACAGCCTACGTGTGCGAGAACTACTCCTGTGATCTTCCTGTTACCTCTGTTGCTGATTTAGAGAGGGTTCTGAAAGTTAATCCTTAAGTGCTACTGTGCAGTAACTTGATTGATAGGAATTTTATACATGTGTGTTAAAAAAACAAAAATACACTGTTTGTGTTATGGTTTCAGACTAATTAAACCAGAAAAAAACTAGTGTTTGGAACTTGTACATGTATATGTATATATGTTTATGTATATATATGAATAAACCAGATTATATCAGTATGTTTTTACTCGAGTGGAATAATTTGAATGAGAGCATGAATGTATTTTAATTGTAAGATTATTAAATTATTAAGATTGTCATGTTTAATATTATGCCGTTTTCAAAACATGAAGTTCATTGAGAGTTGAGCTAGAGACAGAAACAAAGAATTGTTTCAGTTATAACTAATTCTAGAGTTTGCATCGATCGTTTAAGAAGCTGTATATGCAAGACTGCTGGGGAATTTTTTTTTATCTCAGGTAAGTTCAAGTTTTCAGAGATGGTCATATCTAAGTTATTACTGGTCCAGTCTTCACCAAACTTGGATTGATGGTTCATCTTGTGATGATACAGAGGCATAGTTATGATTTTAGGAAATTAAAAAAATATATTTTTTTCAATTTTAATGTCTACAAAAGTGAGCACTTACAATGATTTTGTGTTTTGAAGTGAGTAAGTGTATATTGAAATGTCTCTACCTCAAATTGACTAATTAGAACTGCTTTTTAATGAAAATTGTTACGGTAGGCACATCCTAATGCTCTTTTCCTTGAGCTTCTGACTTCCTGAAACTGGTTTCACTCTTTTCGGAAAAAGTAAGTTTGAGCAATCTTGGTTTTTTAATTAGCAACCTCGATGGAGTTCCAGTTTGAAAATATGGTTGAACCTGGCATGATTCTTTGTGTTTCTGAGCCTTTCGCTCACGTTTTGTCAAATAAAGAACATGATTATAGATGCGAAAACTGCATGAAGAGGTAATTGAGTATTAAAAGTTAATTTAGGTTAGAATGTCATATTGATATGATGATTTCACGCCCCCGCAACCGTGTTCCTAAATTCTATTTTTTTAATATAACACAATCATATATACATGTATGTTGGATAGGCATGATAATGACTCGTTTGGGATCAAATTTTAAACAGTGCGTTGAGATACAGTTTCGTAATCTACAAAAATCAAATGAAAATGTTCTGGATTAGGGTTTATTACCCTTGCATTTTCTTACGCATTCTGTGAAAAAATTCTAGGACCCAACAATGTTGGACATTCTGTTAACAGTTTTTTAAAATAACTCTTGTCATAAAGTAAAAACTTGTTAAACTAAAATAAATTGCAATTTTTTGCACATGAATTTATTAGTTAAACACACTTTTTGAGGTAGGTTTTTTATTTAAAAAAAAAGCTTTAGACAAGAAAGTGATTGTATCTGAGCCTGTCATATAAAACTAAAGTTTATTTTCTTAACATTTTCAGAGACCAATTTGAATTTTCAGTTTAATATATAAATGTTTCTTTTCTTCTCAGAGTAGATGAATTGAAAAGATGTAGTGCCTGTGCATCTGTGAAATATTGTAGTACAAAGTGTCAGGTAAAGAAAAATCAATCATTTAAATTGAAATGATATTTAATAGTAGAATTGTGCAGGTTATTTTCATTGTTATGTAACTAGAGTTAATGATTTGAAATGTAGAAAACTGACTGGTACGTTCACAAGAAGGAGTGTCCTTGTCTGAAGAGATTCCAGCCAAAGGTCCCCACAGATAGTACCAGACTATTGTTAAGACTGGTCATCAGATTTAATGTATGTATTATTTAATATAGGGATGGCAATTGCTAACCAGTTAACCAATTAATCGGTCAAAACGATGGTAACTGGTTACAAATTTTGTAATCGGTTAAACGGATTTACAAAAATCTGACAAAATTTCATAAAAATTCAACATCAAGAACTATGAACGTTCATAATTTAACATTTTCAAACATCGCTAAGAGCTATAATTTGGGGTTAATTGATTTCCTCTTAGCTTAATTAAAGGGATGTGTACTGGAGTTAAAGGTGCTAATTACTGTTTAAACACCTCCAAAGTGCCCTAACTGTCCTTGCTGTCCACCGTTTTTTTAAATCGTGCCTGAATGATCATAAAATCGCTATTGGGTACTATACACATTTTTTCTTTCGCCGTTTTGATGGGAAAGTCGTTGCTTTGTACATGATAATGATAGATATATGGATGCTTTATTTTCGAAATCTCAAAATTTTATAAGTCTTCATTGTATAGACCACACAATACAACTACGTGTGAAAGTAGCATTAGATATACCGACAGTTTTAAAGTTACATCCCCGTTTCTGTTAGATGATCTACCATTGATTAAACAACCGTGACTCGAGACCAATAGCGAAGAACACTCCCCCCTCCAAAAAACAAAATGTAAAGCTAAACAATTGTTGGACTTTCTAACAGCATTTCAAGACAAGCTGAACGAATCGGAAAGTTAAGTGTTGAAATATATATCGTAAATAAAAAAGATACACAAAAGGTTGATCCTCTCAAATGGTGGTCCGAAAATTAAGTACTGTTTCTAAATCTTTCTGGTCTAGAAAGGAAATATTTATCAATACCAGGTATACACCAGTGCCATTTAAAAGAATGTTTTCTACAACAGGCATCATTGTTAACAAACTTCGAAGTCGATTATCATCTTTCGTCATTGATCAGATAGTATTTTTGAACAAAAACTGAAATGAAAGGACTGATTATAATGAGAGTGACAATGCAGCATAACTATCGAAAAAATATTTGTCCACGATATTTAATGCATTTTCATTCGTTACATGTGTAGTACTATTTTCTCATTTTAAAAAAAAAGAAATGTTCCCCTTCAATTTGACCATAACAACAAATCAATGTACTTTGAGTCTTTCTTGCACGTAAAAATAAAGTTTAACTGAGAATGAAACAAAAAAGATATGTTCCCAAAAAGTAATTTCTGATACGATTAACCAGTTAATCGGTCGGAACGTCATGCGATTAACCGATTAACAATTTTCTAACCGATTGCCATCCCTAATTTAATTATAACAAGATATTGAAGATAATAGTTCACAGATGCAAATTTTCCCAAATAGCTACAGTTTTGCAGCTACATGTATGGTTACTGTACAGAATATGTTTTTCAATGCAGGATAACTCCATTGTACAAGAGTCAAAAGGAGTGCTTGCATTAAGGAGGTCTTTCAATGATCTAATGTCACGTAAGTCAACTTCATTTATTAATAGTAAATTTAAAACCCAAACTATCTGTAATTATTATTTTATTCAAAGTCTGGCCATTGTTACAAAACTTATTTTTGCTGTAGGTAAAAAAATAATCTTAAGTTTCTCAAGTCAAAAATTTGAAAACAAAATCGTGAAAAATTGAGATTTTATTTTCAATGAAAGATGTATTTCATTTTTAGCTCATCGAGACGAAGTCGGGGGGAGCTTATGCTATACCCACGGCGTCGGCGTCCGGACCTGGTTAAAGTTTTTGTTGCAGGTCCTGTATCTAAGTTATTACTTGTCCTATCTTCACCAAACTTGCATGGATGATGCATCTTGACCTACTTATGGACTTGAAAGACTTGGATGCTGAATCAGGGCCATGAGTTTCAGATGCTGGAGGAGGTTAAGGTTTTTGGAGCAGGTTAAAGTTTTTGGTGCAGGTGCCCTTTGATAGCAATTACTAAGTTACTACTGGTCCTAACTTTACCAAACTTGCATGGATGGTGCATCTTATGATACTGATGCACCAGACATGCTTTAATGCTGAATCTGAGCCATAGGTTTCAGATGCTGGATGAGGTTAAGGTTTTTAGAGCTGGTTAAAGTTTTGGAGCAGGTGCCCTTTGATGATTATATCTTAGTTATTACTGGTCCTAACTTCACTAAACTTGCATGGATGGTGCGTCTTATGATACTGATGCACCTGGCAGGCTTGAATGCTGAATCTGAGCCATAGGTTTCGGATGCTGGATGAGGTTAAGGTTTTTAGAGCTGGTTAAAGTTTTTGGAGCAGGTGCCCTTTGATGATTATATCTTAGTTTTTACTGGTCCTAACTTCACCAAACTTGCATAGTTGGTGTGTCTTATGATACTGATACCTCTAACAGGCATGAATGCTGAATCTGAGCCATAGGTTATGGATGCTTGACGAGGTTAAGGTTTTTAGAGCTGGTTAAAGTTTTTGGAGCAGGTGCCCTTTGATGATTATATCTTAGTTATTACTGGTCCTAACTTCACCAAACTTACATGGATGGTGCGTCTTATAATACTGATGCACCTGACAGGCTTGAATGCTGAATCTGAGCCATAGGTTTCGGATGCTGAAGGAGGTTAAGGTTTTAAGAGCTTGTTAAAGTTTTTGGAGCAGGTGCCCTCTGATGATTATATCTTAGTTATTACTGGTCCTAACTTCATAAAACTTGCATGGATGATGCATCTTATGATACTGATGCACCTGACAGGCTTGAATGCTGAATCTGAGCCAAAGGTTTCGGATGCTGGATTAGGTTAAGTTTTTTGGAACAGGTCACATGTTTAATAAATATTAGTACTATTTCAAACTTGCATAGTTGATTGAACTATAATATAAATGAATCGCAGAGGTAGCTTTAGATGCAGAGCCTGATCTCCATTATCAAGGATGCTAAAAAATATATCTTAGTTATTACTGGTCCTAACTTTACTAAACTTGCATGGATGGTGCATCTTATGATACTGATGCACCTGACAGGCATGAATGCTGAATTTGACCCATAGGTTTCGGATGCTGGAGGGAGGTTAAGGTTTTAAGAGCTGGTGTTTTTGGAGCAGGTGCTCTCTTATGATTATATCTTAGTTATTACTGGTCCTAACTTCACCAAACTTGCATGGATGATGCATCTTATGATACTGATGCACCTGGCAGGCTTGAATGCTGAATCTGAGCCGTAGGTTTCGGATGCTGGATGAGATTTTTTTTTTTGGAACAGCTCACATATTTTATAGATAATAGCTTGCATAGTTGATTTAACTATAATATTAATGAACCGCAGAGGTAGCTTCAGATGCAGATTTCCATTATCAAGGATGCTAAAAAAATTCTCCTATATCAAACCTGCTTGATAGATGTGTCCGTTGTTAAATGATATAATATGATTCCTATGATATAGTATTGTATGATATGATACACTATTTTTTTATATGATACAATATTATATCATATATTATATTATAAGTTATATGATACGATATGATATTGTATCATTTTTTTTGTACATTATGATATGATATTGTATCATGATATTGTTATGTATAGTATTGTTTATTATGATACAATATTGTATAATCTGATATTGTATAATATACTATTTTATCACATGCTTTTGTTTCATATGATATTGCAACATATAATATTTTATTATATGATATGATATTGTATAATATATATCGTATCATATGATACAATATTATATATGATATTGGTTTATATCATATATTATTATATCACATGAAAATGTATTATATGATATTTTAAATGTGATATTGTATCATATAATACAATATAGTATAATATGATATTGTATGATATAATATAGTACTATATCACATGATATTGTATGAATTGATATGATACAATATTATATCATATATTATATTGTATATTGTGTCAATTTTTTTGTACATTATGATATGATATTGTATCAGGATATTGTTATGTACAGTATTGTTTATTACGATACAATATTGTATAATATGATATTGTATAATATACTATTTTATCACATGCTATTATTTCATATGATATTGCAACATATAATATTGTATCATATGATATGATATTGTATAATATATATCGTATCATATGATACAATATTGTATATGATATTGGTTTATATAATATATTATTATATCACATGAAAATATATTATATGATATTGTATAATGTGGTATTGTATCATATAATACAATATAGTATAATATGATATTGTATGATATAATATAGTACTATTTCACATAATATTGTATGAATTGATATGATACAATGTTTTATCCAATTTTATTGTATCATATGATACAATATCCTATTTTGTATCAAATATGATACAATATCATACAATACAATATCATACTATAATATTATATTATATGATATAATATCATATGTTACAATATTGTGATGTATTATGTGATATGATATTGTATAATATATTATTATATTGTATCATATAATATCAATATCATAATATATTATGATATCGTATTATGTGATCAAATACTATGATGTATACAATGTCATATCATATGTTACATATCATATGTCATCATTATTTATTACAGTATTTTATTGTATTATATGATATATATTGTAGGTATCATAGGATGCAATATCATAATTTATATTATTGTATTGATGAACATTGTATAATATAATACCCTATGAAATGAACATATGATTATTATACAATTTTTAACATATGATATAGTTATACGATATTGTGTCAATTTGAAAACAGTATCCATGTATATCCAAGATCATTATTAACTATGATTTTCAAATAATATGATAAAGGTGGTCTCATAAAGGTGATTCCTCATAAAGGTGATTCCTCGTCTCGGTGAGCTTTGTAATCTGTGATTACCTATGTTTTTTTTCTGATGAGGGGAATGACTTTTTTCTTGTAGTTAAATCTTATTGAATTTATAACACAATCATAAGATGAAGGCTATGTTTTAATTGTAGATGAAAAAGAAATAACAAATGATAAAACACGATGTGATCAGCTTTCCCAGCATTTGTTCACTTTACAGAAGGTCTCTGCTGGTGTCCTTGACCTTCCTTCTTCACGTGACCTTCTACAGATTTTTGGAAAGGTGAATGTTCATTTATTTATAGTTTTCAGCTATTGTGACAATGGAAGTAGGTTTCAATTTACACATAAGATTAGTAAAAATCAGAAGCCAGGAATATGATGTATATTTTAATTTTTCAATTTAGGCAAATGAATACTGTATTGATGCACTTGTATAGTTATTTTTTTTACGTCCCCTATATCAGCAAAATATTTGAAAAGTTGATTGTGTCCTTTTTCTGAGATCTGCAATACATTTTAGATATCTTTCACTTTTTGCTTAATTTTTGACAGCGCATGCATATACAGACTTGTAGTCAACAGAATCAATAAGCTATTATTAGAGTGATAATCTCTCTGATGATTTACAACAGAATCAATAAGCTAGTATTAGAGTGATAATCTCTCTGATGATTTACAACAGAATCAATAAGCTAGTATTAGAGTGATAATCTTTCTGATGATTTACAACTTTGTGTAACAGATGACTACCAACAGCTTCACCATCTGTGGGGAGGAGATGCAGCCTATAGGTGTGGCGATATATTTAGGGTCAGTACTTGAAAACTGTACATGATATCAGTACTTGAATAGAAGGCAGAAAGTAAGAAAGTTACACTAATTCCTACAGTAACACTTGTTTTTAGAAGTGATAATCGATGTCTTGCTCTGTATTTTCCCCCCTAATATCTGTAACTCTTTAAACACACTGTGTATGTTTTAATGATATATAGATATTTTTGACACCCAAACAACTCTGTCACTTTCAGGCCCTCTCTACTGGACCACAGGTGTACTCCTAATGCTGTCATCACATTCCAGGGCAAGTCTCTTCACTTGAGAGCAGTAGCACCAATAGCAGATCCTACCTCTTCCAATGTAAGTTTTCCTAAAACTTGTAAGTTCTTTCTTAAAATGTGGGATTTTTTAAATCATACACTGCACAAAATTTAGAAGTTTTGGATTGAAAAAAACAATTTGTACTGAACTGGTAGTTTCATTACTTTACTTCTCTACAAGATGGAAAGCAAGTCTGAAGAATTAATATCATTATACCCCCGCTCCGAAGGAGAGGGGGTATACTGTTTTACCCTTGTGTGTCTGTCTGTCTGTCCGTCTGTCTGTCCGTCCGTAACAAAAATTTCTGTCACATTTATCTCAGCAACTATTTATCGCAGATGCTTGAAATTTTTACACAGTGTTTGTTAGGGCATGCCATATCGTGGGATATATTTTTGTACCAATCGGACGTCAACTTCCTGTTAAATGACGACTTTGCTTTTTTTTTAACCAAATTTTCAAACAAATTTCCGTCAAAGATTTCTCAGCAACTATTTATCGCAGATGCTTGAAATTTTTACACAGTATTTGTATAGGCATGCCATATCGTGGGATATATTTTTGTACCAATCAGACGTCAACTTCCTGTTAAATGACGACTTTGTTTATTTTTAGCCAAACTTTTCAAACAAATTTCCGTCAAAGATTTCTCAGCAACTATTTATCGCAGATGCTTGAAATTTTAACACACTATTTGTATAGGCATGCTTTATCGTGGGATGTATTTTTGTACCAATCGGACGTCAACTTCCTGTTAAATGAGTACTTTGTTTATTTTTAGCCAAAATTTTCAAACAAATTTTCCTCAAAGATTTCTCAGCAGCTATTTATCGCAGATGCTTGAAATTTTAACACACTATTTGTTTAGGCATGCCATATTGTGGGATATATTTCTGTACCAATCGGATGCCAGCTTTCTGTTAAATGTCGACTTTGCTTATTTTGCATATTCACATCAGAGCGGGGGTATCACTAGTGAGCATTGGCTCACAGATATCTTGTTTATTTTTTTTTCAAGCCATTTTTGTAGGGATCCTAATGTCTTGTTAATGTATCCTGTAGGTCTTCATCAGTTATATTGATCAGTTGAATTCCACAGCTGAGAGAAGGAGGATGCTGATGGAACAATATTACTTCAAGTGTGACTGTTCCTGTTGTCAGGACAAAGATTTGGTAAGAGCTGTTTGTAAACAATAATATGGTTGTGCACATACAAATACCTGCAGAAATAAACATTGTTTTCATCATCATCATCATCATCATCATCATCATCATCATCATCATCACTTTAATGTCACATAATATACAATATACCAAGGTTAATATAATTTTATTAGTGATAAAGAAAAAAAATCAAATCATTGTGTTTAAAAATGCATAAAATTCATTCATTGTGAAAGGTAAAATACAATGCAAAAGTCCAAAATTAACATAAATTAATGTTCAAATGAAAATGTGTGGCCAATATTGTAATATGTGTCAAGAACACATTCAAGATTAAAATTGACTTGGAATTGCATTGTCAAGCTGATACACAAAGATTTCATGTTTGTCCGGCATGGAGACAGCAAGGAGTCCAGTGGAACTATAGGCCAGGCCTGTTGGTCTCTCAATCCCATAGTTCCTATCCACCAGGACTGTCAGAAAGAATCCAAGCCTGGAGAAGACCACGACTCGGTCATTTCCAGCATCTGCTACATATATTAGCCCATTCTTATCTACAGCTATTCCTTTTGGATACCTCAGTTGTCCATCTTTGACTCCATCATTGCCAAACTGGAATAAAAACAGTCCATGTTTGTTGTACACTTTGATCTTATGGTTTCCCGAGTCAGAAACAAAGATGTTGTCTTCAGAATCTGTAGCGAGGTATGAGGGGTTGTCATACACATTGCTAGGGTCCTCCTCTCCAAGCTGTTTTTCTATTACACCAGTAGAAGATGTAAGTGTGACAGTTTCATAAATCATGTCTGAGACGACAAACCTCCCATCATGAAGGGAAGCAACTCCAAAAGGAAATGACACAGTTCTTTCAGTGAAGCTAGTGGTAACGGAAGACATATCAGAGGTTTCTAAATCAATTATTTTCAAACACTTTTCATTTTCGTCAGTAAAAACCACTTTCTGGTCCTTAAGTAAGCTTAACGACCGTGGACAACATCTTGGAAGGGGTAACATCTTGAGAAATACTCCTTCTTTGGTAAACATTTGAATTCTTCCATTACCATTTTCTGCAACTACTAGCCTTTCATCTGCTGAAAATGCTATTCCATATGGAAGACTTAGTTGATGCTGTTTTGTTCCCTTTCCTCCAATGTGACACAGTAGTTTTGCCACTGGATGGCTAGGCTTGTGGTCTTCTTGGTGACTTGCTATTGGACTTGTCCTTCCATGGAAAAGTTTCATATCTTGTCTCCCCTTGAATCTGGATTCATAGATCATACCAGACATTTGATCTGAATGACCATACTTCTTATGGAGGTCTGTACATGTGGATTGGACGGTTGTTTGATCTCCATATATTATGTGGCCAAGTTTTCCTACATTGCTAGACATATATTGAGCACATTTTGGAATGTCAACTAATTCTTTAGTGTAAATTTCCACCATTTCAGTATTTTGGGTATCTTTCAATAGGGACTGGAAATTATCTAAAACTGTGTTGATATCTGGGACTCTGAGAAGAGATTCTAGTTTAGACTGTAGATTTGTTAAATGATGTATAAATCCCTTACAATTGTCTTTTCTCCTACTGAGGTCATCATATTTTTGTTGGTAGTCGACATCTGTTTCTTTCAGCAGTCTGCTCTGTTCTTGGTAGACATGATTTATCATCTTATGGGAATGTTTCCTAATTTGAAGTTTTGTTTGTTCATGTTGACTTTTGATGTGACCCTCAATGCTGTTCAAATTAAATGTGACTTCATTTAAGAGGAAAAGCTGGGTTTGAAGTAGATACATACTGTTTCTCATTTCAACCTTTTGAGGATTGCTGCCATATTCATGATTAATAACTTCATGATTTCTGTGCTCTTCCATGATGCATTTCACACAAATTCCCAAGCTGCAAGTTTCACAGTGATATTTTATTTGTTCATCCAAATGCTCTGAACACTTTAAAGTTTCATTTTCACCTTGTCCAGATGAAACAGGGAACATGATGTGATTTGATAAAACTGAATGAGAGTTATGGTATGTGCAACATGCGACACACAGGTACTTTTGACAATCGGCACAATAATGGTCCAAGGGATCACTGAAGTCTTTCTCACATAGTCCACAAGTCAGAATTTTCTCACTGCTTCTTGTTTTCTTCCATTCTTTCAAAGCATCTTTCAATTTTACGACCCTGAAATCCTTAGAAAAGTCCAAGATCCCACTACCAGGGGAGTTAATCCATAATCTACAGGTGGGACAGGGAAACCTCTTCAGCTTGAGTGTTTTGGAGACCTTTTTCTGGGACACAGAAATGTGGCCTTGTAAACACTGGGAACAAAAGGAGTGAAGGCAGGGGAGGGCATAGGCATCGTCCAGCTCTCCCAGGCAGATAGCACACTGTAGCAGTTCAGAGGTCAAAGGCGACTCCATAGCTGTTCAACTTCTTGTTTATCTTAATACCTTTTTTTGCCCTTTGAAATTTAGTTTTGGTAATGTCTTCAGTATTTTCTCACATCAATGTTGTGCAAAATTGGCTCGGATTAAAAGTTGATATATTCTAAGTAATAGAAAATATTTCTTGTTTGTTAACTAATGCCAGTCACAGTAACTTTTGCTTGTATTTTCAATCAACTTTTATACCATGCATCTTCCTCCTCCTCTTCATGAATTGACACATTGAAACTCCTTAATCTAGACTTATATATTTCTGTTGCATCCATCGTAAGACAGCATGACATGCACTATATCCTTAAACAAGGTCTGAAGGAACATGCTCCACGTCTCTTCAGGACCTAGTAAGACATACTACACCTAGTACGTCGTGTGCACGTGTCAGATAGTAGTGGTCATGTAATATAGGATCCTGTCAAGTACTGGTAGGGACCAGATGTTGTTTTAATCAAACTTCATAATCACCCTCGATCAATAACTGAGACAGGAGGAGGGGTGGGGAGGGACCAGTATTGATGTATCGGCCTCGTGTTTTAATGTTCTGTAGGGTATAGACTTGGTAGGGCCTCTTTCATTAGATTGATTACTGCTCCTGTATATTGGGATTTTACTTTTAGCACCAAATTAGATTGAGTGCTTATTTGGATGTTGTTCATTTTGGAGTTTTGTTCATAGTTTGTTATTAGAGAAATGAAATATGGTACCAGTAATTTAGAGAAATAATTACCGGAATATGCACATCTTTTATCATAAGTTGTTTACAACTGCTATAAACTATGAAGTAGACTCTTATTTTTTATGATCCCAATTGGTTTAAAAAAAAAAAAAACTAAAGAAACAAAAGAAAATAATTATCAAAGATCTGTAATAGCTATTTTTTGAACAAGAATATTTCCATTACAAAAGTTTTATGCTACAGTAAATAATAAATCAGTTGAAATAATCAGGTACATGTAATAGGACTTCATTCACACAAGTGAAAACGACAAGAGTAAAATAGGTAGTTCAAAAATAAATTAAATTGGTAAAAGAATTCTTGTACATCTGTGTCCATCTCAGTGTGTACTTATGAAGTGTGTATTGATTGATTGGTATTCTTCAACTGAGAGGAGAGGGTGACATCTGTGTGTAATGAAACAGCTGTGAATGACATCAACAATTTGCTGAGTCTCCATTTGCATAAATCAATATCAACAGAAATATATATATACAACTCACAGATATAAAAAAAGAAATTTTTTTTCAATACAATTTAATATGAAGCTTTATCATGTATTAAATAAGTTCGCCTCAAGGTATCTAAAACGTACATAATTAATTTGAAAAAAAAAGAAAAGAAGAAGATATGGGAAAGGAAGTTGAGAGGCTAAATTCATTTGGTCACGTAAAAGCTCACACATTGATTTTCCATACATGATTGGCAGATTGATGCAAGTAAATGCCAATGGCAAGTTATTTTTTGTCTGATGACCCTTCTTTATAACTGATAGGTGATAAAGGTGATGAATAACATAGTTTAGCTAATTAAAAACATGTTTCATGATCAGCAAAACCATTTAGTACAAGCCATATTTACTGGTACTTTGCATTGAATTAAATCATGGGATAATTAATTTTGTAAAAAATACAAACATATAGTGGAGAATATTATATAAGGTCTGTACTGGTAAATATATGCACTGTAGAAACTGCATGATCAGCATGGAGTTATTTAATCATACCAATACACTTTAGGTGTTTTTTTGTTTTTAGGAGAAATCTATGCAGGCAATAAAATGCCCAGACAAGGCCTGTGTGGAGGGATATATCACACTGACTGATGGTGAGTAGTTTGTTCCCCCATAGAGCAAGCTTATAGGAGTGACTATACAGCCTAAAAGTTATGTAAATATGTAATTATTAGTATGTAGATAGCATTAAGATTTCAAGGTTTACTTCTGTTGTTTATTTTTCCAGAAGAGAGAATATAAGACATCATCAGAAACCCAGGGTTGATTCTGCTACATTCTTTCCATTTTTCCTTTGGAGAGAGGATTGAAGCAGAATCAACCTTGGGTTTCTGATGATGGGTATTGATCTATTAATTAAGTAAAAAAGAAAATCTTTTCAGATGGTGCAACGCTAACTTCCTGCTTCGTCTGTGGTCAGTCGGTCAGTGACTACAAGTTTATTCAGAGGGCCTCAGGACTGGAAGAAGAATGCCGAGGATGTCTGGAGGAAGCCAATAGAGCCAAGCAATCCAATGGTAAGTCTGACTACGTGTTATAAATGGTGCTGTTACTGAAATGCATGAGGAAGATGTACATGTCTTGGTACTCTTTCTATATGGGATCAAATATTGATACTATATATCAATAATTACATTTTTCTTCATCCTTTAGAATTTTTATTTATTAATTATTGATGCATTTATTTTTCCTTTAAAATCTTTAATATTATTGTTGCATATTTCCTTTTAGATCCACAAAGAATTTTAAATACGTGTGAAAGCTGCTTAATTCAGAACAAAGACTTTTTACATCCCCTGAATCTGAGTTGTGTAAAGATTTTAGACTGTTTATTTGATGCCTCAGTGGATCTCCAGTTATGGGACAAAGCTTTAGTGTATGGGAGTGAAACACTGCCTGCATACAGGTATTTATGTATCATTACTAATTTAGTTGCCTTTAATCATTAAATATCATCAAAATATGTAAATATGTTTCATCTATGTTTAATTATGATATTTGCTGCTTCAACTGACATAATTACAATAGTGACTGCAGATAAAGACAATGTTTTAATGGATTCATAAACCAAATACTTCAGCTCTACTGAATTTGTTTTTATTTATTTTGGTCATTCAACACTTTGAAAGATATATTTTTCATCTCTTTTTTTTTACCCAGGAAGTATTATCCCCCAAACAGTCCCAACCTAGGAATTCAGCTTTTAAAGCTCGGGAAAATCTACCTATATATACACAACTTAAAGGAAGCTCTTAAGCTCTTACAAGAGGTTTGTAAGATTTTATCAAAGTCAATTACTTTTTTTCCAAGATAACATATAATTTCAAATTGATAAATTATTTTTAGACATTAGATGCAAAGTAAACAGTGATGTTGTTGAAAAGTTTGGACCTTATATGCTCATACCATGAAATAGTTGTGTCAGTTACCTCTTCTCATCCATTAATCATTCTATCAATAGGTATTTTCCTAACTTTTTTTGCAGCACTTTAAAATAAGATTTTACTATTTATTGCTTGTCGTCATGTTGCCTGACCTCATGACGTCAGGCATAGCTAAAGTTTGAAAGTTGCCTTCTCCAAAACAGTGCAGACAATGGGAGCAAGCAAAATCAAGATTTTTCATAAAAAAGATTAACCGATGCATGTTTAATGTGTCAGCATTTACATTCGCAATTGATGAAAATGTTATATGGGATGTAATAAGCAGCAGTGAGCCAGAGTTTTCAAGTAAAAGGGCTGTTTACCATGCACGTGTGTAATCCTGATTTAGAAATAGATTGGCCATATTTGAACGGTGGAAGGGGGGGGGGGTCAGCACAGAAAGTTGTTACATATTGTCTATTACAGTACAATGTAAGTAATAATTGGTGTTGGATTATCATCATTACCAAAGAATCATCAGTTTGGATTAAAACAAATATATATTCATATCGCAGGAATATTTACTTGAGGAATTAAATCACCGAAGTGGGGTGTGACATAATTTTCGATCAATTGGTCGATTTCATTCATCTTGAAAATGGTACAATATAACTTGTGTGTCTGTACATTAAACGATTACTAGTCAAGTGTGTGTGTAATTCGATAAATTTCTTCCAAAACATTCGATCCAAAGTATAATATATGCAGTTGTTACAAAACAATTGTCAAAAAATTCATTTGACCCCCTTCCCATGGATCTATGCCAATGGATGAGTTCATTCAAACCTCACAGGAATTTTTTGTACACATTACAGGCACGTACATATGTAGCATCGGGATGGGGGGCTGCCTCCCCCCCACTTTTGTTGCCGCAGACTTTTCTTAACTTAATTTACATATAAAAATGGAAATATCATGGATTTAACACACACACACCCCCCCCCCCCCCCCAACCCCACTTTTGTAGGAGCATATAATAAACTAGAGCAAAGCTCGTTGCAAAGCAACGAGTGGGTCTTCCGTTAATGTCGAAAGTAAAGCTAGAAGTTCCTGTAAAAAGCAGAGTTCTTAAACCAATAAACATAAGAAACTAAGACAAAAAGAAAAAAAATCGAATTATTCTTGGTACGAGTTAACAAAATCCGAATGATTCTAAGTACGAGTTAACAAAAACCTTACCAATATCAGGAAACTAAGCAAATAGAAATCCGAATTTGTAAAAAAAAAATTGGTGTCAATTTTTTAGCTCGGGCGAGCATCGGCGCCTTGCGCATTTTTCAAAATATCAAATAAATAGGATCATCTACAGACATTCATCTACTATCCCTGAAAGTTTGACGTTTTTATCACAATTAGTTTTTGAGAAGTTACGTGGACAAAATGGTCCTTAAAAATTCACTAAATCCTCAAAATATCAAACCGGAAGTGACGTCATCAGCCAAAAATTTTATAATATCAAGTACCTTTGATGCTCAATACATCCTGAAAATTTCATGCAAATCGGTCGAGTAGTTCACGAGAAATAGCTTTCGAAAAAAGTCAGAAAAAAAATAAAAAATAAAATAATAATAAGGAAAAGAAACAATAGAATAACAAGAGGGTCTTCCGTTGGAAACGGAAGACCCTAATGAAACTGAAAATGGGGAATTCTAATTGAATTAAATTGAAGTTACAATTAGGATTTTCTTTCATGATTTTGAGAATTTACCCCCTTTTTTTTAATTGCTTGTCATGATGTTTTGGATTAAGCTGTCCCAACACACTTTCAAAAACAATGCTACGTGCTTGAATACATGTATATCCTTTCCTATTTCCTATGGTTGGAAATAAAAAAAAAAGGCTTTCAGTTGATTTGCATCTTAATACACTGTATAACAAATACAATTTTAAAATTTGACTGTTTTATTGTCTGCTGTCAAGCTTATATGCAATTATTTGATATATGTTAATTCCTAAAATAATTTAATTAATGCAATAATTTAATTTCAAGTAATATACATGTACATGCACTAGATCCAAGAAAAGACTGAAATTTCTTCTTACGGTAATCTGCACATTCCGTTTATGAATTTATGATCAGCAGCGAAAAATTAATATTCATTTCTAAAAAGATAGCCTACCGGTAATTGATACATGCATGCTTCCATTGAATAAATTTGTTTAGTCAGGCAAGCTTTTTGGAAAGCTATTACTTGAATATTGATTGCGTTGACATATTTTACCAAAGTTATCCCCCTTGGATATTGGATTTTTAAACAGGGTGTTTATAAAGACCTCTCACACTGACACATCTAGTTTCTTTCTTTCTTTTTTTTTTTGCTTTGAAAATGACCTACATGTATCACTGTAATATATTTTTATTCCATAATTCATGAATTATATGACACCAGGATATCTATTGCACCTTTCACTTCCAGGCCAGAGATATCCTGTCAGTCACACATGGACGAGATCACATGCTTTATTCCCAACTGCTGGAGCTGTTAGACCAAACGCAGGAAGAAATGAGAACAGAGCTGGAGTTTGGCAGCTGATATTCTGTGGTTTGACATTGAAACTGTGATCATGTTGTAGGATTCTAGTAAGCCATAGCTACTCAACAATTCAGTGAGCATCACAAGAAAAGCTAGGCTACACATACAGCAACCAGATTGCTCAATATATTTCACAAAGAACTTTGAACAAACACATAAAAAACATCAATTACTATGATGACCATGACTGCTATTAAAGTTTTTGGATAAAAAAACAATGTAGTTTGGTTTTTTAAGACTTATTAATTTACTAACGACTTACTGAAAACGAATTATATTTAGAGTGTACAATATTTGGCGGAAATTGATTTTTTGACAAGTTAATGTAGCACATTTTAGAAAGTACCTATTCTTATATTTATTATTAATATCCTGTGTGCCGCATTAAATATCAAATTATTTTGGCCTGAGAAACTAAAAATAAATTTTTCTAGCCAAAATTCCCATAATGTTTTATAGAATTCACAAGCCTTGCAATACATACATACAAGACTTTAGCCATATACCGGTACTTGATTTAGCGGAAGCTTAATAGAATACACAGCCAAATTTACAGTATTGTCTAGGGTAGATAATTCTTTATATTTAATCCTCTTGCAACACTTGAGTTGATGAATGAACTTAATTTTGAATTTAATATTTGGCCAAAATGACTTCGGCTCTGGCATTGCTGCTGCTTTGATTAACTATTGAAAAGGGGAACAACTTAACTTTTAAATATGAAAATTCCCCTTTGCAAATCTTGCTATAAATACTGCTTTTAAAATCAATATTCTGTCTGCCACATTATATTTCAAATTTTTTTGGACTGAAAAACTAAATAAATTTTTCTTGTCAAAATTCCCATAATGTTTTATAGAATTCACAAGCCATGTAATTGGTCAACTATGCAACAAAAAAGTGAAGTTAAGGTGAAATATCCCTCTGATAAGAGAGAAAATTTCTGTAGAAAATAATCTCACTTTGTTTCTGTTAACTCACAATTATTAAGGCATGTAGCAAAACGGGAGGCGGTGCTGGGCCCAATTTATGTTGGAAGGCGACATTTATATTCAAATATAAAAAAAGAAAAATTGAACGTAACGATCTGAACCCAAACTTTTAGCAGGGGGAAAAAATAATAAAAACTTTTACGAAAATTGCAAGAAGCAAATCATATTGATAAAATTTTATGACGCAATATCTACATACATGTACGAGGGTTGATCCAAAAGTAATGTCACAGATGCGATAAAATTGTGAAAAATCTGCAAAAAGTGACAAAAACTTGTGCTTAAAGATATCTAGCTATTTCAATTCAGATCTGAAAATTTTAATGCATTATAATTAATATTTCTGAAGATAATATATTTTGTAGAGCATGAGGTAAGGATAGTCGCCGCACGCTAGCAACTTCATTTGTAGATCTTGGGCATTCTGAAAGAAGTTTGTAATCTAGTACTCTATAAAAATTGGCCACGATGCTCTATTTAACATTTTTAGGTCACCTGAGTAAACTCAGGTGACCTATTGCTATCTGTTTTCGTCCGTCGTCGTGCGTCGTGCGACGTGCGTCGTGCATCGTGCGTTAACAATTTACATTTTTAACTTCTTCTTAAAAACTACAAGGCCAATTAATCCCATTTTTGGTGTGAAGCATCTTTATGGTAAGAGGAATGTAAATTGTGAAATTGGTGGCTCTACCACCACCACCAGCCAAATTTTCAAAATCTTCTTCTCTACTCCCACACATGTGAGGAAAAAACTGATTGCATGGTTATGATGTCCATGAAGCCCTCTACCAAAATTGTGAAATTTATGGTCTCTGGGTCAGGGGTTCAGGCTCTAGGGTGGGGCCAATATGGCCATATAGTAAAAATGTATTAAATCTTAGAAAATCTTCTTCTCTACTCCCATATATATTTGTGAAAAACAAAAGGCCTGGATATGATGTACATGAAGTCTTCTACCTAAATTGTGAAATTTATGACCCCTGGGACAGGTGTTTAGGCACTAGGGTGGGGCCAATATGGCACAGGAAGGGCCCAAATATCTTGAAAACGGTTAAAATCTCCACCCCTAAACCATATATATTCTTGTTCCTTGTGGTAAGGGCCATCAAATGGTATGTAGGTCATGGGCCTCAGGGGTGGTTCCTGACCCCCCTCAAACAGGAAGAGCCCAAATATCTTGAAAACGGTTAAAGAACCCCACCCCTAAACCATATATATTCTTGTTCCTTGTGTCAAGGGGCATCATATGGTATGTAGGTCATGGGCCCTGGGGATGGTCCTGACCCCCCTCAAACAGGAAGTGCACAAATAACTTGAAAACAGTTGAGATCCCCACCCCTAAACCATATATATTCTTGTTCCTTGTGTCAAGGGGCATCATATGGTATGTAGGTCATGGAACTTGGGGTGGTCCTGACCCCCTCAAACAGGTAGTGCCCGAATATCTTGAAAACGGTTGAGATCCCCACCCCTAAACTATATATATTCTTGTTCCTTGTGTCAAGGGGCTTCATATAGTATGTAGGTCATGGGCCCCAGGGATGGTCCTGACCCCCCCTCAAACAGGTAGTGCCCGAACATCTTGAAAATGGTTAATATCCCCACCCCTAAACCATATATATTCTTGTTCCTTGTGTCAAGGGGCATCATATGGTATGTAGGTCATGGGCCCCAGGGATGGTCCTGACCCCACTCAAACAGGAAGTGCACAAATAACTTGAAAACGGTTGAGATCCCCACCCCTAAACTATATATATTATTGTTCCTTGTGTCAAGGGGCATCATATGGTATGTAGGTCATGGGCCCTTAGGGTGGTCCTGACCCCTCTCAAACAGGTAGTGCCTGAATATCTTGAAAACGGTTAATATCCCCACCCCATTTAGTTTGTTTAAATGCCCATAGGGAGAGTTTCTGTCTGCCCTGGGGGGATGGGGGATGGGAGGTTGTTTCAGATAAAACATGAATAATAGCCACCTTGTTATTATTATTAAATTATTTTCTATCAGAGTCTTGCACCTTTTCAATATCAGGTCATGCACTCTTTTATGATCTTTTAAGTTTTTCGCTAAAATTATAGGTTTAATAGTCCTTTTTGAAAGATTTCAGGCAGGGAGGTGGTCGTCATTACAAATTAAGAATTTTTCTATTCCAGAATAAAACTTAACTAAGTGCATATATGAGACTCTTGACAAGTTTGTGTATGGGTTATGCTACTCAGGTGACCGTTAAGGCCTTTTGGCCTCTTGTTTTTTAAAAATTTTCCATAAAGTAAAAAATTACTTTTTTTGTAATCGATGGGGTAGTATATTGGATATTATAATATTTAATGTGCGATCAGTTTGTCTAGGTCTTTTCAAGAAGTCAAGAACGTAGCTTTATGATACAGCTCATGACGTAAGAACCTAATTTTATATAGTTTTAACTTTCCTTCAGAGCGTATATCTTCTGTCTATCTAATTTATTTATTAACATGGCATATGCTTTTATTAGATATTGGAACCACATTAAGGGTACCCTGTTCACTCGCTCTCAATTTTAGGGTGATAAATCAATTCCAGTACATTTTCTAGTGATGCCTATCCATCAAAGCAAAAAATGCCTCGTATCACTATTCGCATGTCCAGTCTTTTATTCCTTCAGCTTGATCTAGAGACAAAAGACATCGCGTAGATATCCGAAATGGACGGAAACGTTCCCTTATTTTTTTTAAAACAGTTAGAAAAAGTCTATGATATATCTGTTTCAAAATATTAATAGTGTTTTTTGGAGCTTCTTCAAATTTTGAAGCATGTTATTTGTTCATAAATAAAAACCTTTAAAAAGATGTAAATTCATGACGCGGCGATGTCATGTATATATCATCAATATCTTGTTATTAAATAAGTGTTCAACGAAATTTAATCTAAATTTTACTTCAAGTTAGAATTTGGATAAGGAAAATTTTGATGTATCATTTTATACAATACAGCGCCAGTGTGAAACGCTGTGCATAGTGTGACATTACTTTTGGATCAACCCTTGTATATAACCCTACCCCTCCCCCCAATGGATTAATTTTTTTAAAAATATAACAAAATTTTATGTACTAGTTCAGTACATGAACAGTACGTGTTTGATGTTTTAGGCCAGAGAATTTTTGGATGAATTTTTTCTCTCTCTATTTATAGCTCGTTCACAAAGGTGAATGAATAATAATTGGGAAAAACGTGACCAAGACAATTGAAAACCTTAGACTTAGTTATCATCGTTTGAAACATAAAAAAAAATTCAAATGTTTAAAATTGAATAAGGGTTTTCTATTCTGAGAGAGCAGATATTGGACAACAAAATTTTAAAAAAAAGTATCACATTTCATTCAAGACAATATATCCCTTTATTAAGATCATACCAATTACTGGAAGATCATTTATTTGATCCCCTTTTTGTGTTATAACAAAATGTTCCGGACCCGGTTTACATTTTTACATTTCTAAGACCTAGCTAATATGGATCCATTTACTATTATCTTATCCAAATTTAAAAACAGAAAACCTTTTCTGAAAAATTAGAATCTGCGGCAATTTATCATGTACTGTATGTAAAACATGTATGCAAAACCTTCAATAGTCTATGATGAAGAAAGACAACTCTTGCTGATTGAAGAAATTTTTGTTACAAACCTAAACAACCAAGTGCTATTCTGAACTAAAAAGCAGTGCTTCATTAAGTTTTGTTATATGATTTGGCAATGTCTATAACTATTATTTTCATATACAGTTACTATTTTGAATTTTAGGCTGCGATGGTAAAATTAGCTTTTTCTTATCACTATGTCTAGTTAGCTCACCTGAGCTGAAAGCTCAAGTGAGCTTTTGTCCGTTGTTTGTCGTCGTTGGCGTTGGCGTTGTAAACTTTTCACATTTTCATCTTCTTCTCCAGAACCACTGGGCAGATTTCAACCAAACTTGGCACAAAGCATCACTGGGTGAAGGGGAACCAAGTTTGTTCAAATGAAGGGCCACACCCTCTTTAAAGGGGAGATAATTTAGAATTATTGAAATTTGTAGGTATTTTTCAAAAATCTTCTTCTCAAAAACTATTTGGCCAGAAAAGCTGTAACTTGTATGGAAGCATCCTCAGGTAGTGTAGATTCAAGTTTGTTCAAACCATGGTCCCCGGGGGTAGGGTGGGGCCACAATGGGGATGAATTTTTACATAGGAATATATAGAGAAAATCTTTAAAAATCTTCTTTTCAAAAACTATTAGGCCAGGAAAGCGTAAATTGGAGTGGAAGCATCCTCAGATAGTGTAGATTCAGTTTTGGTTAAATCATGGTCCCCTGGGGTAGGGTGGGGCCACAATGGGGGATAAATTTTTACATAGGAATATATAGAGAAAATCTTCAAAAATCTTCTTCTCAAAAACTATTAGGCCAGAAATGCTCCAATTTGAGCAGAAGCATCCTCAGATAGTGTAGATTCAAGTTTGTTTAAATCATGGTCCCCAGGGGTAGGGTGGGGCCATAATGGGGGATGAATTTTTACATAGGAATATATAGAGAAAATCTTTAAAAATCTTCTTTTCAAAAACTATTAGGCCAGGAAAGCGTAAATTGGAGTGGAAGCATCCTCAGATAGTGTAGATTCAATTTTGGTTAAATCATGGTCCCCCGGGGTAGGGTGGGGCCACAATGGGGGGATGAATTTTTACATAGGAATATATAGAGAAAATCTTTAAAAATCTTCTTTTCAAAAACTATTAGGCCAAAAAAGCTCAAATTGGAGTGGAAGCATCCTCAGATAGTGTAGATTCAAGTTTGTTTAAATCATGGTCCCTGGGGGTAGGGCAGGGCCACAATGGGGGGATGAATTTTTACATAGGAATATATAGAGAAAATCTTTCAAAAGTTTTCAGTCCAAAAAGCAGCAACTTGTGTGAAAGCATGGGTTGTACAGATTAAAGTTTGATCAAACCATGATTCCCTAGAGAAAAGTGGGGCCTCAAAGTGTGGGGGGGGGGTTATATAGGAATAGAGAAAAATCTTCTTACAGATACAACAACAAAAGGGGCTTGGTATATACCATAAAAATATGTGAATAAAAATCGGCAAATATTTTAAATTTTTTTAGCAATATCTACTGTACTTAGTTGTCAAGATATTTTGATTTTGATACTGTAATGCTAATTTGATCAGATTTAACGCTATTGTTCCTCAGGTGAGCAATGTGGCCCCTGGGCCTCTTGTTTTCTTCATATCATGATTGGACACATTATCAATTTTTGAAAAATCTAGCAGTGCTTCATCACTTCAACTTTGTTTCATTTGAATCTATTGATATTGACTTTGATGAAAATCAGTATGAAATGTTTTTAAAAATATATGTTAAATTAATAGCAGAGGGATATTACACCTTAAAGAATTTACAATTTGCGTACATGTACATTGTTTGAGGAGGCAGGAAGCAAAAACCTTATACCTTCAAGTTATTTTTGCACAATTCTCTCAAAACCTAGTTTAATTAGTATATAATTGATTTCAAGAACAACTTAGATCTGCAATTATTGTTTTTTATTTCAAACCAATCTCTTATTGTGACATTAGCAACGGAAACATTACCAATTAATTAAAACAACAGTAAAAATAACAATTTTACAGTACAAAAAAGTTTCAAATTAGAAAAAAAAATATGGAATGAAAAGTTTATATACTCAATCTTCATAACACGGCATGGAAGCTAGACTTAAATACTAATGGCAAGTTTCAAGTAATTTCAAGTTAACCTTGGAGTATGATATAGTTTGTTTTTCTTGCATTTCAGTGTGCATTCTTACAGTTATTGGCAAGATCTCTTGCATTGGGAACTAGGTGATCTCTTAAAGGAAGTGGAAAAGGAGGGGAAAAGTACATGTACTAACATGTAGGAATCAAGTCTAGATTAAAACCTATTAGCAAAGTCTATTGATTTCCCATCTATCATAAAGTTAGCAAATCTAAACAAAGAACTATATATGATATTGGTCAAATTTGGCCCCCATAATTCGCAATTTTTTAAAGTGTTTCAGATACATTAATTTGTTGTGTTATTTTTAGAAGAATTGACATAAAATATGTTCTTCACCTATTTATTTGATTTATATGCACTCGCTGGCAGTATATGACGTCAGAAGTGATGCTATTTTTATAATTCAATAAAAATCAGTCAAAAATCAACATTTTTCTCATCTTTTTTTTCGACTGGGAAATATAGAGTGACGCTTTGAACAAGGACGAACATTTTGTCACTTATAAATACTGAATAGATACATCTTTGGTGAAAATATTTTGTTTGTTCAAGCAATTGCTTATTGTTTTCTTAAAGAAAATCTGCTAGAAAACAAGCCTTGTTATGCTAAAAATGTGAAAATGGCGGGAAAAGGTAAACGTTATGATGTCATATTTTTAAATTGTGGGCACTTAAATCAAAATGAAAATTATGAAAAAACTTCAAATGTATATCTGTACAAATAAAACAAAGAATTACTGTAAAATGACAATGTTCATTTAAGGGGGCCATTTTAGGATCAAACCATATATAGTCCTTTGGCAATAAATACATAGATGTAATACTAAAATGGTCTCTTTAGTATATATACCAAATATAATAGTAAAACACAAGAATATATAACATGTTGCATTGACAACATCGAATAAGCAAAAATAACCAAGCTGTCTTATTCACCCACTGGCTAAATCTTAATTAGGCTGTTGTTCACCATTTGGACAAAGATTTGATGTTTGCTACTACTAAATTAGTAAATTTAAAGCTTTAGCTGAAATCTACATTTGTAAATGTCAACCCCTCAGTAAATTTGACACACTTTGTCATAATTTGTTGATTCGTATTGAAATATCAAAAGTGTGCCTGATTTTTCAAAATCACAGAGCAATATTGCACATCAACTTGATGGTGAATTAAGTGCTATAATGCCTTAATGATAATGATCAGTGATTTTCTCTTTGATATGCAAACATTGATACCTGAGGGACATGCAACCTAGAATCTATTAACATTGCATGAGAAATCATCAGTATATACAAGTGATCAGTTGCAAATGCATGTCAATTTTTCTTTCTTTATAACAAAAAGTTAATCACAGAAAGTCAACTATTAATTTTAACAAATAACAATAAATTGCATCTCACAAAAAATAAAGTCATTTGAATTTCTTGATGAGGACAAGCCTAATTATCACAGACTTCATTAGAATTCTTTCTTATCACTGGGTGAAATGACGTTTTTCTTCCCCAGGATTTTGCGTAGGTCTTTGCTCATGAAGTAAGGTTTCTCAGCAGAACCATCATTTCTCTCCAAATCTTCCACTACAAGTAAGAACACTGAATGATCATAAGGGACATTTACACTTTTTCTTACCAATGTGTAACTACGTTCATATCTCGTAACATTTTTTGCACATAGACTAAGCAAACGAAATGTTATTAATACATGTAATTCCTTTGAGGTCTATAGACCGTATTGCTCACTTGAGCACCAAAATCTGACTACCCAGCTAGATGAGCACAGATGAGCTAAATGGTAAGCAGAATCTTGCCAAGTTGGCAAGATGATAGATGTGCTGTCCATGTGCTGTATACTAAGTTGATTGGGAGGGGGTATTTTAAAAACTATTCATATGGTTTTTCAAGTATAAACTTACAGAAGCAGAGGAACAGTGTATCCACAGCCATCTCATATACACTGAAGAAACAGCTAGCTATGACATAGGAGCCCAGTGTGACCAGCTGAAAATATACAAAGATGCCATGAAACCATAAGTTATTCAACTATAATGACTTACCGTAAAGCCTTAAGTTTACATACACGGTTGAGCTCTAATAGTAAAAAAAAACTTCAAGCAAAATGTACTCACCACGATGGGAACTACATAGAAGTTGAGGGACGGAGTGAAGGAGGCCAAAAATTCTATCCTGCCATCAAAGAAGAAGTAGGAGGAGGCAGCTGAAACGAAAAATGAAAATATCAGCAAGGAAAATTGAATAATCAAATTCATTCTTTTTAGTGACAACATCAGCGAGTAATGGACTCCATGGTATTTACCTGCGAAGGCCACCACCACCAGTTTACTGATGAACAACAGGAAGTCTGTCACTTTGTCTATCACCACAACTCTGTCAAAATAATAGTGTCACATATTATACAGTCAGATTAGGTCATGTTTACATGGATCAAATTATGGAGTATATGCAGCAGATCTAGAATTGAGAAGTATTACTTATATTTTCTTGTATTGAGTGAAAAATAAAATGTAACTGCATCAGAACTAAGGGAAAACTGTTCAAATATCACTTTCAGGAGAGAGAAAGAGAGAGAGAGAAGGGAGAGTCAAAGAGAAAGACAAAGATGAATTGAGAACGGAGATGTACTGAGTTTAGATTTGGGGCAATGCAATGATAAACTTAATAATGCACAACCAAAGCCTAAGTTGTCTCACCTGACAATGTTCCTCATGATGAGCATAAAAGCATTCTTTGCTGAAGTACAGAAGTTTTTACCATGTGCTGCAATCTGTAGAAGAGAAAGAAACAAAGGAACTAAATCGACTGTAATTCCATACTCTGAAAAATGCCTTAAACAATGAGTGAAAATGAACCACGATAAAGAATCTTTCCTTCCCCATTGCATAAATATTTAGTAGGTTTTTTTTCAAAAGATGTACTTACAAGAATGTATGCATTTTTGTTCAGGAATTTCAGAAATTTTTCAAGGCACCAGAAACAGCATTTGAGACACCTATACAGGAAAATAAAATGTGCACAAATATTACTGCTGTCCTTTTGCAAACCATTATTTCAATATCAGTAATAAGAAAATGATCAATACAAATGACAGTTTTTACTGCACTCACTTGACAAAAAATTTAGCGACAGGATTTTCCTTTCCCTTTAGTTTTGCGTCCACGTACTCCAGAAGAACACGGATCATCTGTACTATGGCTATGATTAAAGCCCCAAAAGCCAGAGATCCCAAGTGATACCTACCAAAGAGAAATCAGCCTAAATCATTGTAAATAATGTAATTAAAATGTACAATGTACTACTAGTTATTTTAATCAAAATATAAGACAGAAACACTATAAAGTCGTCACTTTCTTCAGTTACAGCTAGTACACTCTATTATACATGTATTATTCTTAATAACAGTTCATTAAAATTTATTCATGTTTACCTGAAACATCGCCACAGTGAACTCAGAATTGGGAATGCTGGGATGTCTCTCGGCTTCTCGAACGCCCAGTAGTAAGAAGCGAAGGCTCCAGCCAAGGTCATTTGTCCCACAGCAACCACAAAGTTAACAAGCCAGAACATCATGAAGAGGTTGAATATTTGGGAGTAGAGGACAAAACTAAATTAAAAAGTAACACTTAAATATACACGTATGTGTACATGCATGTGCTTCATTATATCTAACAATTGTTATGTATGTAACTAATATGAAGGTTTTGTGAGTATTTGAAGCACTGTTAAAGTAGATACCTATTTAAACATGAGGAATTAATAACTGCATTAAAGTTGTGAATTATTCGATCACCATATAATGATTATATGAAATTATTCCAAAACTTCTGTGCTTGCTTTTTTATACTTTCTGATCTAGAATAAAGTAATTACTTAAAATAAGGAATCTACAGTAACCATGTACTGGTATCTAATATTTCCACATTATTGGCACCCCCAACATTGTGCTGTATATGTTATTTAATCCTCTTTATAATGATATAAAAAATTCCCTTGATAAAAACCCATTTTAACTCCATTTGCATTTAAATTCAATGCATTTATTGATAAATATAAGAATATAATGCTATTTTTTGATGAATTTGATTTCTGATTGCACATACTTTTCTTCCTGATTCTTTAAAAAGGAACAGAACTCAGAGGCCGATAATGAAGTCTGAAAATTCAATAACATAATTATTGAGATCAATAATTTCATTACACAAAAGAGTCAATCAAGAAAACTCATTCACAGATGCATATACTAGTACAAACCGGTACATGTACACATAATTTATCTTTTAAAATTATCATTACTAAAAAGGACAAGCAATTACATGTACATGTAATACAACTTTAAGTTATTTTCTTGCGTTTTCTGTCAAAATTTGGAACAATTTCAGATTATAATTTAAAATATATGTCACCGTCCATCTGTTTTAGTTTAAAAAGAACATGGGTGCATGCACTGCATTGACAGGGTTGCATGCAGTAAGTGCAGTGCATATCAAACTAGCTATATATATTTCCTACTCCACACTCCCCCCCCCCCCACAACTATTTCTATTTAATGCATGTCATTATGATATTACTGTTATCTAGAATCCAAAATGGATGTATTGATTATTGATCATCCCTGTCTTTGAGTTGATTTACTCACATTTTCACAAGCTTGTCCAAAAAACTGGGATGTGGCTGCCTTTATCTTATCATAGTTGTAGGAACCATTTGAATATTTGTAATCAGAGCTGTTGTTGAATTCAAAACTTTGGTTTCTTCCAGTGGATGCCAGAAATCTATGAAGCTTGTTAAGGAAAGTTTGTATGACAGTACAGTACAAGTTCTGAACACAATCCGAGGATGAAGTATTTACTTACGATGTACGTAAGGTAATCTCTCTTTATATACACCACCGCATAGCGTTATATTACATGTATGATATATTCCATATATATCAGTGGCCCCACTGTTTCTACACACATCTTAATTAATCATTCTTTATTTGATACAGTAACAGTGTTTAGATTTTTGTGCTATTTAACTCCATGCACCAACATGTAGTAATAGTGATCACTTTGATCAAAGGGAGTGCATAAAACATTTAAATCTACTGTAAATATAAATAGTTTGACTATTGTTAGTAGTTGCTAGTGTTTAGGTGTTCAAATTTTAGAATAAACTACTAGCCCATATGTTGAGCATAAAGTTAAACTGATGCAGAAGGATACACAGCTACGGTCAACCAGAAGCCAATCACTACTATCTGTAGGAAGAACGGGAATATGGGACATATGAGTGTAAACATCATCGTACCCACAGCTCTGAAAAACAAAACAGTTTGTTAGGCTCACAATGTAAACTGCATGTTTATCTCAAGCTTGTTCAAGAAACAGCAATTTTATATTTATATTATTTTTGACATAAAGATATTAAGAAAATTGCTGATTCGGAAGTTGAAAACAAAAAATTAAAGATTGCAATTTGATGAATTCAAGATCTTCTTAGTACCTGCTTCCTTCTTTGATAAGTGAGACAGCGATTCTGATCCTTGAGCACAGAAACAGCAGGATTAGGACAGCGATAAGTAGGATTATTCCCGATATGATGCCTAGAGAAAGAGATCATTGGCCTTTGATTTAAATTCATTATTCATAAAAATGAATCCAAGAAATTAATCATATCCCTATAAATGTCTAATTGTCAGTGAAAATTGGTAATTCAACAAAATTGGGCAAGACAAATTTAAATTTCACAAAAATCAAAACAGAGCAGCATGTACACTAGTATTCATAACTACTTCATCTATTTACATGTACATATTCTGCAATTACATCACTCTCAATTATTTGAAGACAAGCCTGTAAACTTCAAAGAACTTTGAAATAATAATCAATGTCAATATACAGTCAAACTTCATTATCTCGAACTAGATGAGACTGTTTAAAAACTTCGAGATATCCGAGTATTTGAGATTTCGAGGGTAAAATACTTAAAAAATAAGTAGTTGGGACTTACAAATCACTTCGACATATCCATTGTATTCGAGATATCGGTGTTCGAGATATCGAAGTTCAACTGTAATTTGAAATACATATTGTATAATGCATATTATACATGCATACCAAAAGCTAGGAATAGCTTGGGTTTGGACATGGTCATCTGGATGACAGAGAACTGTACATGAAAGCTTTGGTCTGTGTCTTTTAGTTGGTAGTACTGGTACAAAGTCCAGCCCGTCGCTAAAATAGAGAGGGATGATAATTACAATACATGTATTTATATCTATACTGTGTACAGGGAAATATTGGCCCCCCATTTTATTTTCGCCCTTTTTGTCCTCGTTGTAAGCAAGCAAATTCAATTAAGACAAGGAGAATTAATTTTCAAGTTATTTATCTTTTAACACAACTGTGCCTGGGGGAATTCAAGAAGGGACAAATCCGTTAGTCAGTGTAAAATGGTGAATATAAACAACCCTGCATAAAGTGCAATACTATTTACAATAAGTTGTAAATATCAATGCAGATGAGTGTTGCACAACTCACAGAATCCAAACAAGCTGATGAAGGCTAGGATGGTGAACCAGACCATGAATCCAGCGATCCATCGCATGATGATGATCCAAATCAGGGCAAAGATCATGGCCAGTATCAGGCCTCTGTTAGATCCATAAAGGTGAATAAATTAATAATGAAATAGTAATATTATATAAGCTTTCAGCTCAGGTGAGCCAAAAAATGGAGCTAAATTAAGCTACGGTAATTAAGTGGTCTTACATTAGAATCATCCACCAGGTTGTGACAACATCTTCAATGATTTTCTCCCCGTATTCTTTGGCTTTCAGGAAGGTTCCATATACACTTTACATGAAAAAATTCCAACATAAAAATTGACTTAATATTAATGTTAAAAATGAAGATGGATAATGTGATCATCAACTTTTTAATATTTATTTTTGCGAATATGCTTCCATATATGAACCAAAAGAACAGCAAAACTGTTCAATTCTGTGTGAACTTTTTCACGGTGTCACAATGATTACCGCACGTGCTTGGCGTTGGATGGTTCCATAATTGTAAGCATAAAAACACGGTTATGTTGATTCTGAATGATTTGCCTTTTTCAAATGTAAAAATAAGTAATAAACAGCCATGTTAAAAAGTTCACAGGAATATGAACTTGGTTGGTACATATGACCAAATCTTCTGAGAAGCCCTTTGGGCTTCACAGGATTTGATCACGTGACCAACCAAGTTCATATCTCTGTGAACGTTTTAACTTGCTGTTATTAAATTTCTTAAATAATATTAATAAATGCATTTTCACCTCAGGCCACCTTCAATCACTGCACTGTCATAAGAGTTTCCATTAGAATCTGTTGCATTGGCATTTGAATTGCTAATTTCTGTTGCTAAATTTTTACCCTTCTCCAAGACATCAATCAAGAATGAAGGGACACATCGATTGATCACTACAAAAACCAGAAAATCTTGTCATAAAAAAGTTATGGGGAGAAATATCAATTAAAAAGAATAAGTCAGCAAGCTCTTATTCCTTTCACTTCGACATTACTCGACAAAGTTACAACACATAATGGCAGAGTATGCATTTAATACACACAAAAACTTAATAAAGGGGCATAACTCCTGAAAATCATTACATCAAATGTTTCTGCAAATATGCATATCTATACTTTTTCCATTAATACCAACACATTTAAAGTTTAAAAGGGCCATATTTTGCAGGGGAAAATATGGTATTGGAATTTCTTGGTAATTTTATGCACATATTGTGTCCTTATTATAAATACCTACAAAGTTTCTTGAAGTTCTATAAATTATGGGATTTAAGAGGAGTGGCTTTGCCAAATTGTTTCAGTACTATGTTCAATACTGGCCAAACTTCTATGTTTAAAAGGACTAAATTTCTCCAAAATCATGGAATCAAAATATTCTGGTAATAATGCAAAGTTACAAATTGTGTCCTAAAGACATTGTACCTACAAAGGAAAATTTAACAAATTCTGTGCAGAGTTCATGGCGCTGACCAAAAAAAAAGGACTGGCTGACGGATATAGGTCTAAAACATTTTACCCCCGAAACTTGTTGCGTGAAGTTTGGGGGTATAATTTGATAGTTTATGTTATATTATATTATATTAGAAGCTTACAATATGAGTTTTCATAAACAAAATAAGTAAATTGTTCAGTGGAGATAAGGAAATACTGATGTACCTTCATTTTAAAATATGTAAGACTAGCAAGGCTAGGTTGTAAATATTGTAATATAAAAATTAAACACTATATGGTTCATTACTAAATTAAGCCAGAAATATTTTGAACATTCATCAAACTTTCCTTTTATTCTATCAAGTTATCTATAAAGTTTGTAAAAATTCAAAGCTTCTATATGAAGAATTGAATATCAGTCATTTAATTATCTATATACATGTAGCACATCAAATAGAGTTGAAAGAGGTATGTTGTAAGGATTAAGGAAGGTATATCTATGAAGTCTGAATTAAATCTTACGTGGTTTGCTCTTAAACCAGTATGTAGCACAATCTTCATCTTTCAGCATATCTGCTATACTCTGAAAAATACTCAAGTTTATAATTAATTCTATTAATTTCTTTCTGATAATTTTTAGCGTTTTATTGCTTCTAACTAATATTTGATAGAAACAAACATCATGTCCTTCTTCTTTGCATGAATACCTTTGAACTTGAGACTGCATCAAAACCATCTTTGCAGTACTTAAGATCGGATTTAGAGTTGACATTTGCTATTATCACATTGTTTTCAGTTGGACAGGAGGCAACACATATCTGTAATACAGACAGAAGTAAAATCAAAGTACCAACAAGACCTGATTGCATTACAATGGTTCTCATTTATTACCTAGTTGTGAAGGTTTACATTCACTTTGACATCCCTGAAACAGCTTTAACTCTTGATATTTATAAAGCTGACAAAATGAGTTCTTATTTGGCAATTTGCCGCTAAGACAACTAAATCATCGCTTTAAAAGTGTTTCAGGTATGTTTGATTGTTTTATCATTTTGTAGATTTTGAAGATTTCACCAGTACTTCGAATATTTCTTTATCTTAATTTGAAAAGACACAGATTCTTCTGGTGTATATACATACAAGGGTTGTTCGGAAATTATTGTGACAACACAAATATTTTTCTTTCTAAGTGACAAATAATGGTGAAAATTGGCGTATACTTTGAATAAACCTATATTTGATACTGTATATAAGACAAAAACGTTAGACCAATTGAGCAGTGTACGTTTAAATAAAGGTAAATTATAGCCATATCATATGATTAGATGTTTTGTTTTGGGCATAAAACCTTCTTTTATGTAATGATGTGTATTTATGAAATTTATTTATTCATATTTATTTATAAGTTCATGCAGGGAGAGGGTTACCTGTGGGGTGGGGCACCCTGTGACAAAGACTCCCATGCCCATGCGACCGCAGGCAACCAGGTCAAAGAACAGTAGGTACGGCTTTCCCCTGGAAAAAAGCAGTCCTCTCAAAGATACAGTTATCTTATATGGAACATTAAAAACTTAAGTACATGCAACATTAACTCTGGTTTTGAACAATCAGCTTACAGTTGTTTTCCATAACCACAGATTTCATTGTTGGAGTTTACTGGATAAACCAAGAGACGAGGGTCCCCATACTTGAAAGCTAAAAATAAAATGTAAAAGAATATTCACCAGAAAGACTTACCGGTATTAAATAAAATTAAGCAAATTCATTATAATATCATTCATTGATGTTGTATGATAATCAACAACAAATGTACATGTACATTTTGAGTAGCACCGTCTGTACACTGATGATTTAAATATGTATGTACATATAAGTCATTGTGTTGACACAATCGTGCAGCAAGTATGAAGTAAACAATATGTCGACTCACCAAAGAAAGCCACTATGACGAGTCCCACAATAAAAATCAGGAACAACAGACAGCATATTATGTCTGTACAGGACCTAGAAAGAAATCACAAGTTCTTCTAACATTTGTTGTTAAATATTGAATTTTGAAAGGTTAATTTACACATTTTAATACCAGGATATGGTCAACTAGTATAGTTAATACCTGTCCTTGATAGGGCCTTTGAAGTTCTTGTCATATGTCAGTGGTTTACCTAAAATAATAAAAAATTATATAATCATAGTTTTGTTAAAAGTTTTTAAATTAAATACCGAGTTATTTCTCTAATGTAAGCATAAGGGCCACACATCCCTGATCAATGTATTGGTACCCTGAGGGTACTACCCTCCAAGTTAAATTGGAATATACATGTATGTTGTAAGCATTTGAATTAAAAATAAAACCTTTATTGAATTAACAGAAATTGATTACTTTTTGAAAGCATTTAATACATTATCTTTACTGTACTTGAGGAGCCTAACGAAATTAACAACACATTACCAATTATGAAAAAAAAGTTATTAAGATTTTGATTAGTGCACGTGTGTCAATATGTCATGACTTTGCAGTTTTCCTATTTCCTCATTCAGGAAATGTCCTCTTATAAGGGATGTATCCAATTCAACTTCTTATCAAAAAATAGCGTGTAAAACCATGCACACGTACATACTATACAACACTTTCTAATATATAGTTTGAACATTTCACAAAAGCCTGAATTTTGTAACCTAGCTGAGAACTATTTTTCAATGGACTGAAATATTTTGTGAATAAATATATTTCAACTTATCTTTAAAGCCGATCGAGACATAAAATTCTGTGGGGCTTGAAATAAATATCAAAATTTAATGAATTTATCGCCATCATTCAGCCATGAAATTTAGACTCTTTGATACGGTTAATGGTTAAATTGCCAGACAAGCCCAATGGTTTCGTTTTCTATTCTCCAGATACATGAGCCATAAAAGACTTTGATCCATCTGCCATTATCTGATTATATCCTTGCAGTCTCCTCTTATTGAGAGTACTGGACCATACAGGTCACATCCTTGCTACTTACTAATAATTGATCACAAGACCCCTAGAGATGTGCTGCTCAAGTCAGTACGTAGATATAATATTGTATCAGGTCGAGCAATATGCATGCATATTATTTAAACTTAATGGCTGAAATGTGATCTGGGTTTTTTTTATTAGAATAGCACTGACAATTATACTACTGTAGTATGCACTCAAAAATATTAAACAATGCTAACATTAAGTACATTGGATGATGTTAACCTCATCAAAACCTTTTTATCAATTAAATCCATCTATTGAACTTGCATGTATTTCAATTCTGAGAATTAATATTTAATCAATCATATAGCATATAAAGTGTGTAAAATTCAGCCCACATCCAATACAAAAGTTTATATGCTTGATTCCGTCATCGCATTTACACATGTCTAGTCAACAGGAGCATCGATCCACTTGTTCCTTCCTGCATTCGTGACATTTACATTTTTTTCCTGCTTTCACTGCAACCTTTTCCCAGTAAAATGATATATATGAAACATTAAGGGTTTACAAACCACTAATAACTTCCACGCCCTCTTAAAGTAGATCAATATCAATTTGCGGATTATATAATTAGATGTACAAGTGTAGCAATATGGCAGGTCGATCCACACCTCAACACTTACTTAAAGCAGCACGTACATGTAAAGACCAATAGATGCAGTGATAAAATATCAATTGTCCCTCTTCTAATCTTCTCACATTATAAATCATATACGAATGACATCTCACCTTTAGGTAAAAAGAAATTATTACATCGAAACAGTGGTCACAGCTGCCAATAATCTTCATAAAATTGATTAGAAATGACATTAAATATCCAAGTCTAACCCACCATATAAATTTTCATCATAAACTGCTGGACCAAAATCAAATTCATCCTCCCCCTCCTCCTCCCCCGCCTGGCTAACTTTCTCTGGGGGTGGATCCTGCAAAGACCCATGTTGATCTCCTGGTGGTACTTCCAATTCAATGTCCTTAGATTCCATTGAAATGCGAATTACATAAACAACTTATACAAAATTAACTTTATGAAACTATAAACATCTTGCATGTACTGTGTTTACACTCCATGACACATTTTACTGACACAGCTGATGACTGATTTTTTCACTCACTTCCTTTGTGTGGTTTTTATTTTATCTTGAACTGAACAAAATCAGCTTCAGCACATGCAACATGAAAAGACATTGAGCACATTCCAGTGAAAGGTGTAACAGCTCCTTGCTGCAAAAATTGCATCTTTCAAATCATTCTTTGTTTTGAAAATGATAACGACACAAGATTTTTTCTGCAGTTTGTCTTCAGCACCAATAATTCAATCCAAGAGAGCGTTGTAAAGGCTGGCTAATATCTCTGTCACCTGCTACTAACATGTGTCACAAGCAATCAGTTGCTATGGCAAATATTGTCTTCAACAAATCACTTATTGGAATAAAGTGTCCGCTCAAAGCAATAAAGTCTTTTTCCATTCTGAAGTTTCCCTTAAACTGTGTTAACTGTCACCAGCGAAATTAGTATTTTTTTTTTCACTGCTATTTGAAATAAACCTATGATCCAGCGTATGTGGTGATACTTGCCTGCTCTAAATGTAACCGATACTTGTTGCTCACGTACATAAAACACATCCTCTTTCAGCACAAAAACATAAATATCTCATGTACATCCCAAATAGAGGCTCCATTCTGGGGGAAATCCATCTTCAAATGACCTTTATTGGTTTGAAATCACTTCATTATTTCACAATGTTTATCACCTATAACCACTTTCTTTTTAAAAAGGTTTATGCTGGGATTTTCAGGTATTTCTAAATTGTTTACATACTTGTATTAATTCATGTCGTATCAATTGCCAGGGCAGTTCAAAGATAAAACTTACATCACTAATAAACCTAATTCCAAGTCACTGATACATACATAAAATACAGATATCCCATGTGATTTCAATGCTTCAGTGCATGCATCAAGACAGCTAGTTTTTGTAGCAGCCATTAGAATATAGTTTTATGACTGTATCTACGGAGGTAGTGCAAATTTTAAAAACTTCAAGATGAGCAAGATTAAACCCAAAAAGTGACTATTCAGCATGTCTAATACAAATTTTCGTACATGTATAATACGCCACAGTGCAGTTTTATTTGTTATAATTAATTTCCCAACACCAGGACATACACGAAAAAATTGATTGTTATATTAGGAATAACAAAATGTCGATCATTAACTAAAAAAAAAAAAACATACAAGAGAAGATCAGTATATCAATCATAAAAAACTTCCTGGTTTGGACTTTTTACATTAAACTTTACTTCACTTAAATGTCATCTTCATTAATATATCAAAGCTGCTGTCCCACTAAGTATTGGAATAGCTCATATAATAAACAGACAAATTGCTTTGCATGGCTATGACTTTTTCCTTCAGGAGATTGAACCTTTAGATAGAATTATACACACTCTTCTGTATCGGTAAAACAAAATCAATATTACACCTGTATTATACCTAAATGAATTATTTACATGTTTCTGACCTTGCTATCAATTTCTACTCCTGACAAGAAAAATGTTCATCATTATATAAATAGTGCCTGTTTGGGAGGGTAACAGTTGAAATTGACACCCCTCGAAAACCATTGTCAACCTCAGCGAACCTCCCAAGCAGGCACTATTTATTTTATTATACTGAATGTCTTAATTTTAGAGAAAATTTTACTGCTTTTATATAGAAATGACGTAAATTCTACAGCAAACTGTACGCGCATAATTTACACGCATGTAACAATTCGTTTTATTATACTTTCATGTTAAATACTGAAATCTAATTGGTTTAGACGCAGTTGATAATCCGTTCTATTACCCTCAGCGTAACCGCAACGGGTAACACAACGAATTGTTACATGCGCGTAAATTATGTGCATACGGTTCGCCGTAAAATTCACGTCATTTCTATATAAAAGCAGTAAAATTTTCTCTAAAATTAAGACATTCAGTATAATAAAATAAATAGTGCCTGTTTGGAAGGGTAACAGTTGAAATCGACACCCCTCGAAAACCATTGTCAACCTCCGCTTCGCGTCGGTTGACAATGGTTTTCTCGGGGTGTCGATTTCAACTGTTACCCTCCCAAACAGGCACTATTTATATAGTGTTACCCATTGTCAAGTGTGTTGTTAACATTGAGAGTAATAGAACGGATTATCAACTGCGTCTAAACCAATCAGATTTCAGTATTCAACATGAATGTATAATTAATCCAATTTATAACTACATCTTCTAAAACTATAAAGTTAACTAATATTTTTTTCAATTTCTATATTGCAAAAGACAAACGTCTTATAGCAGTTATAATGATAAACAACACGGACCAAAAAAATATGTATATTATAATACTGTGTTCACCTCAGATCAATTTGTAAGGGATATGATGTACTTAAGTCATCCATCCTCAAAACACAAACTCACGTACCATACTACACTTAAACCGTAAGCTGAAGTTGACCAGAGGGGGGATTTAGTATAAATCTGACTTCTATCAAATTTTATTCAGCACTGAACTTGATGTGTATAAATTTCTACTTAAGATAGCCCAATGATAACATGCTAAAGATTTTACCTGTAGCTACTAAGTAAAAAATATTTGATATAAGCAGGAGAAGTATAATATTCAATTTTCACCTTAAAATTAAATACAATGTAATCTAAAAGTTAACTCCCCTTACGAGGAATTTTCATAGCATTAAACATTCAGCTGTTTTATCATTTTCTTTGAATGCAACATTGATAATTAAATTTCGGAGACAAAGGAGCAACACTTTAACTCTATAAGACATCAAATTCTTTGTTAAAATGTAAACATTAACCATATTTCTCCTTTTCTGGGTGTGTTTCCTCTGTAGTCATAGTGTACTTTGAATCAGGGTGGACAGACATCAGGGCATGGGTAGGATAAAGGCACTAAGAGTTGTTCTTAAAAAATGACTAAGTGCAAGTTTGTTGACATCAGTATATGTACACAACCCCTAAGGCTTACTGATCAGCCCGTTGTAAGAACTACTCACTCTACATAACAGTTAACACTGCTACACTGGGACAGGTGTTCAGTCATTTATCATGGGAGTCCTCAGATCAAGCAACTACTTTGTGAATGCTAGGGAAAAAAACATGTATTTGTCATGTAAGCTTTACAAGCTGTTGCAGTTTCTCACCCAGACAAATCAATGTTTATAAAATAGAATAAACAAAATGTATTACATGAATTGTAACATTTATTTGTTCATACCAGCAGTACTTGGAGAGAGAGAGAGAGAGAGAGAGAGAGAGAGAGAGAGAGAGAGAGTTTTCTATGATTAATATATGAACACAAGTCTGTCATTAATAATTAACTGTGCTGTAAAAATCTACTTAATCAACTAAGCTCTAAATTTTTTTAACAATACAGTCCAACTATATTCATTAAGAAGAAGTGTACATGTTCATAAAAACAACACCATTTAATATATGGCATAGAGTTAAAGTAAATTTTGTTTCATTTATCAAACAAAATTTCAAAGCACGAGACAGATGTAATATGAGTACACTAAAAAATCAGCCCCTGTCTACTGGCATGAGATGCTCACTTAAAATATAAGATAAACTGAACATGGGTAAGTCTTACTTTCATCCACTGTTTCCAATTGCTCCATGATGGAAACTTTATAATCCTCAAGCTCCTGGCATTAATCAAACTTGTGACAGGTGTGTTTTAAGATAGAAATAAATTTTCATGACAACAAAGGTGGGATATGCTCCTGAAAACTTATCAATATATACAGGATACCATATGTGACAGAAATTTTCATCTTTACAATCCCTGTACCAAATGTTCCCAACCTATCAGACTCTCTCACATAAATATGTAAAGAAGTAACAAACATTACATGTATTAAATCAATAAAGATGTTTTTACTTCTTTTCTCGCTTATAATAAATGAAATAGATCGGAATCAAAACAGATTTATTAAGTATTTATATAAGGACATGTGATCCTAAAAGGATACAAAAAGGGATTAATTTGTTTGGATTTCAAATAAGAAATGTTTTAAGAACATGTATAACTCTTATCATTTTCACAATGTACTTACTTAAGGAGAGCACAGTTTTTTAGCAAGGTTGTTTCTGCTACCAGTAATGTACCTACCTTATGTCTTGAAAATTGTGGAAATTTTTCTGATTACAGGGTTAATTTTGATTTAAAATATATTTTCAGGGATTTTTATAATTTCCTATTTCCTATTTGGTCAAAATAATCTATACTCTTTTGGCCAAAAATTGACTTCCAACCAAAATATCTCAGAATGTGGGATTTTGCTTTATTTATCATAAAATCTAGCCTCCTGGACCCTCTAAGTAGTTCATTTCGCATCCTGAACATTTCAACTTGAGCCTGTGGCCTGCAATTTTCCCTTTGCATTTGGAGACTAATTAAATCCCAGACAGAGTCTGAGTGGGACAACCAAAGGGTTTTCAGTGTGCACAATTTTTTTGAGAACATTTTCAACCTTAATTGACCTTGTGACCACAAACGGAATAGAACTCCATTCTTTAAGGAATACCACAATGCCAATTGTCAATCAAGGGCTCTCAGGATATTGAGCAGACAATCTCTTAGATCCAGCAGATTATATCTTCTCATATCTTTGATTTTTTTACTTCCTGACTTGAAAATGAAAAAAGGAGTAGTTTGATGCTTGTCAAGCAAATGTGCTTAAGTTATCTGCAGGCAGATAACATTTCCCTATATCAAGAGTAGTCTGATTTACCCTTGACCTTTGACCACAAAATCAAAAGGGGTTACCTATAGCTACTCCTAATGGGTGGTCCTCACAGTATACAAAGTTTGAAATCTGTCCAGCAAAAGTTTCTAGAACATTTACACTACTGATTGATGTCAGCAGTAGTTTGACTTTTGAACTTTAACCTCAAATCAATATTTATAATCTACATTTGACTTTTGACCTCCTGGCTTCATACTCAATAGGAATCATCTACTCCTTCCAGGTTAACTACCTATGTACTAAGTTTGATGTCCGTCCAGCAATGAGCAATGGGTTGATCGGACAAACTTTGATCTACCAACCAAGATATTGACCCATATGTGTAAACAATGTACTCCATTTTTCAAAGACCATTAAAAATACCGGTAGAGTTTAAAAATCATAGAGAATTCTTTTAAGTAACTTTATGATTTGCTTACAAAGACATTAGAACACAAAGGAAGATCACTCAGGGTGGGAGAAAATGACAGCGCTGACATATTTACATGCAGACGGGTCAAATCTATTCCTATACAGATTCATTCTATTATACCGGTATAAGGCAATTAAGGAAACTTGCTGAATGTACCATAGTTTTGTACTAGGGATTACTAATGATATGGTTTAGCACCAATGACTCATTCAGTTCTCTATTCCTGCCTCCCCCTTAATCACTAGTATGTCCTATTTAAATAAGGTAAAGGAATGTACTACAGTACATGCTATTTCATTAATTCAGAGCAGGTGAAACATTGGGAAAAAGTCAACTAGTTCTCTGAACTGTATTTCCTTACATTGTGCAGATTGTTTCTCTCAAATAAATCATGCCACATTTAGTCTTCGTAATGAAATGTTGTACTGTTTAATTTGGTATTAAGTGATGTAATGCCTAGTGAACATTAATAGTACATGTATATTTATACGTTTGATATACTTAATGGAAAATTTGCGGCTGATGACGCTAGTGCAAATCAAAGCACTAGGACCTTGAAAGTGCTGCAGCTCACCACTAACGTACCGGCAACAGTTCCTGGTTGCTCAGCCTACCTACACAACAGTTTGGAGGTTGCTTGAGAGAAAAGTTGCAAATTTAAGATTTGATTTTGGGTAATCACCAAGAAAAAGTCTGTAGATTCCTTATTTTATATGAGTACATAATTCCATGGTTCAACTGTTTTGCATCAAATCGCGAGAATATAAAATCGTGAACATCAAATTTTTTTCATAGTTTCAATTAGTTTACATCTGTCTGCATGAAAAAAAGGCAAGATTTTAAAATCTGGGAGGTGTGCTTCTTGCGATTTTACATGGATATTAATTACTCGTGTTTAATTAGGAATCTACAATATATGTCAAATTTCATGAAAAATTAATTTACAGTGATTTTTAATGGCAGACTTATTCCAAGGAACAACATCCAGCATGATTGTGGGCGATGCTGATTACGCCACCATGGTAATATCTATTTTCCCATGCTCAAAGTTCACATTCTGAGTGAAATATTTCCCAGTTTGCATGAGCAAACTCTGTACTAAAAAGTAAATATTCCACTTGAAGCATTTCACCTTTCGTTTCGCAAAGATTTTATTTTATCAACCAATTTTTATAGTATGGGCGACTCATCGAGTTCATATTTATATTGCAAAGGTACACCTTTAGTGGTAATTATGCAGTGGTCAGATTCTGCTACCCCCAGGTTTGTGTCATGTCCGATAAAAATTTAACCACTTCAAATTTAACAACATGCACTAACTAAATTAGTTTTCAGTCAAGGGTCATCAAAACAGGGACCACAAAATGCAAGTAATTTATATGACCTTCTGTGGTCAAATTTAAATAGATAATCTATAGAATGATTTTCAATGCTATTGGTTATAGGCTTGATTTAGAGATATTTACTTCCGTGTGGTAGCTAGATTCTAATATGGTATATCATTTTGGTACCTTTTTCTTTATTGAAAAATTTAAAAAAAAATTTACAGGAAAAGATTCTCTCATCATTGCACTATGTGGGCATTTCAAATTAAAACAAGGTCATTCTTGTAATAAAATGTTCTTGCAGGTTCATTTCACTTCCTGTTTTCGGCTTTCAAACAACAGCTAGGATTTAATTCCTGTTGTGGTGAACTTTTTTCTTTTTTATTACTTTTTATTGCAGATCAATAAACCATTTTTTTCAAAGCAAAACACATTACATTATTGATTGCAAAAGGTTTTGTAATTTGTGACATATGACAATAAGAATTTCATATATTCTTCAAAAGAAAACTAAGTATTCCACTACATGCATAGTGTTAATTGTTTAGTATATACAGTAAAACTCGGTTATAGCGAAGTCCTACGGACCAATGGATTTACTTTGTTATATTCGTATAACGAATTCGTAATAATGAGTATAGCGAATTTGCTATATAAGACTTCAATCTTTGCTTAAATTCTAAAGGCTTAAAGAATGAAAATACATCCTTTTGAAATCTATAATAATCGGATAATAAATTGAAAAATTTAAGTGGAAATAAATTCAGTTATACTATTATCTCAAATGGTAGCGCTAACTTTTTTAAACTATAGAGATAATTGTTATAAAAGTTTTAGATTTCGTCATTTTTCATCTCTACGGGACTCAAAATCATTTTGCTATATCCGTAAATTCGTTATATCTGAATTCATTTTAACCATTACATTTTGCAAGGTTTGTAAAGAATTTTGCAGGAGACTCCACAAAACTTTGCTAAATACAAGATTTCGCTATATCCGTGTTCGTACTAAACAAGTTTTACTGTACATTATAAAAGCGAACATTCAATTTTTGATGTTGGATAGTTTTATATTCTTGCTTAATATAAGATATTGATGCAGAAACTAATGAAACACATGAATAACTCTTTTGCACAAAAGTGCATGGTACTATAAATTTATATAGACGTTTTAAATTCCCACATTCTCATGCATTATAGGGTTTGTTTCTGTACATGGTATGAGAATGTTTAGGTAAAATAAGCTTTCAATTACTCTTTATAGAAATGTTTATAATAGTGAGAGTCAATTTCAAATATTTGTCTAAAACTGCTACTAGTAGGTTCATCGGAGATTAATTAATAATTTTCTTGATAAGGGGAAATAATAGTCAGTAGAAGATATGCTGTACATAGGCTATACATGATTCCGCCCCTCCATGAATTCTGATGACCCAACATTAATTACTCAAAACAAACTTTTGTTTGTGTGTGAGAAATTTTCGTGAGGTTCATGATAGCCTTGACTTCACAAATATTTTTGTCACTGCAAACTAATCATCAAATATCTTTTGAAACGTATTTTCATATACTTAAGTAATCTACATTGATCTGGTTCGCAAAAATAAGTCGCTGCAAACCAGTTTATCTCTGGTTAATTGTGAATGCAACTAAAAGTTGGTTTACAGTATGCATGTGAATTGCATTGATAAAATTATACAACGTCAGAAAAAATATAAGTTACATGTTGCATGGTTTTACTATAAAAGCATATGATATAAGTTTTCGATCAATATATAAATAAATAAACATTTTTTAAAAACTTCAATTTATTTTATATTGCAATGTTAAATGTTATTAAAAATTCATTTGTCAGTGTATTTCTTACTCCAACCAGACACAAAGATGCATGAATACAAACAAAACGAAGCAAAAATTTGACCACCCAAAAACTAAAATTGATAAAAATAAATATGGCTGCAAAATATGCACCGGGAAGCCGTTTCATATCGATCTATCAGCCAATCAGAATGAAAACCTGAGTAAATTCTTTTACCATATTCTGTATCTTTGACCACAGGTTCCGATTCGGTCATGGATTCCCTGTATCTTTGGTCCCTTTTCTCCTTTTTACCCATTTTTTGGTATATTTTTACATTTCATCAAGTCATATTGCACTGCGAATTCCAGCTTTATGTACCAGATAGAACACAATACAGACAGCGTAAGCTATTTATCTTATCGAACACGGGTCATTTGTGAGGGTTTGATAAGGGACCCCAGGTAAAAATGTATAACATCTTCCTTCTACCTGGTAACCAGGTATGCATTTGAAGCATGGAATCAACTTCAGATTTTTCTAATTGGTAGGATTATATGCCATTTGAAATCATTAAATTTTTGCTGGAGTGCAAGCATGGTACTTAACTTATTGTTGAGAGAAAATTATCAATACTCTTTCACTCTTTTTATCTAACACAACTTTGCCTTAATCCTGAATATTTACATTTTCAACTGTCTTTGTCTGTGATAACATTATGAATCAATTTTGAAGCCTATAAATAATAATTTCATAAAAAGCTGAATGACACAAAATGGGCGTGTCCTATAGCATAACCGAAACACGGTATTGGCTGCACTGCGTTGTAATACATAGCATGTGCAACATGTAAAAAATAGTGATTTTAAAATGTTGTTTTAAACTGTAGAAATTGGAAATAATATAAATATTTTCTTTGAATATTATGAGGTGATAATTTCGGTCGGAGCGTGGTCAAATCAATCATAAAGCCCTTCGGGCTTTATTGGATTTGACCACGCCCCGACCAAAATTATCACCTCATAATACTAAAAGAATGATTCCTTATTCCTTAATTAAAGTAAATCAGGTGCATCTCTCTCTCTCTCTCTCTCTCTCTCTCTCTCTCTCTCTCTCTCTCTCTCTCTCTCTCTCTCTCAATGAATTGCTTGAGTTATTCAATATCCCCAGAACTTGTATGAGGAACTTAATTGTATTGTCTTTTGCATTAAAGGGAAATTGTTTCAGTAAATAACTATGATTATCACTTTTTTCATTTTAGAAAGGACCTAGCTATTTCACACTTTGGCATCACTTTCTTTTAAGACCAAGGAAAAAGAGATGAAAAAGAAATATAATGGATCACTAAACTATATGCAGATGCAGTTATAAATAAACTCTTTCCAATTTCTGAAATCTTGTAATTTTCTATAAATTCACTAGATTCTGCTGTAAAGACTCCTTAAAAGCTTGATAGCATACCAGTACATGTACTAGCAGTGCTTAGTACTTGTTAAGCCCCTTTCACAATTGGCGCACGAGCACTTTACAACACTTTGCGATCGGAATTTTTTGGCTTCGCAAGAGCTATCGCATATGTTGCAAGAGCTCTCGCATTTGTTGCATGCGTTTTTGTGATCGCATCAAGTCTCCTCAAAATAGTGGACATGCACACTATTCTGACACGACCGAATGCGATCCAAATTATTGCAATGCAACGCACGAACATTAGTATGAACGTTTTACAACGTTTTGTGTACTTGCAAGAGCGATGCACGATTTTTAAAGATCGTAAGATAAACCGCAGCTGTTTATGCGTGTGTTGTGCGACCATGAGACTGTTGCTCAATGTAACTCATGTAATCTTGCAACGTTTTACTATCATTGCAAGATTTATCAGTTTCAGTTTCCATGCTTTGCCACTAGTGTATATAGGATACAGGGTTATTTTCGCCCCGTGGTATTTTCGCTTCTACTTATGGTTTTACCTTGTCTTGAATTCGCCCCAACAATGTTGTGGTAAAAGAAAGATGATATGAGACATTGGAATTTGCCAAGTCTTAATCCGCTAACTGACAAAAACTGTATATCTGTTTCAGGCCACAATTGATCTTGATTTTGGCTGTTGCTTTTGTCATCTTCTTGGGCCGTATCTTCTCTTGCATTCAACTATTTCTACTGAAGAGCGTCAGAAACGGGCAGTATATATAACCCCTTTGACTCGTACGATGAAACGCATGATTGGATGAGCGTTGCTCGTCCTTTCACGTTGGCCCACGTTCAATCGTCCTATCATCTGGTCTTTAGTGCGATCCTATCGCATTATCTTACAACACTCACTTTCATTGTACAACAGTCGCATATAGACACAAGATATATCGCAAGATTAATGTGTTAAGATCGCACAATGGGCGCTCTGAATCGTGCGAGTTTCGTACGAGTACTTTTTCATATGCGATTATTTTGGCAACAGTTTACGAACCATATCTAATTTTTTCGGTTGCACAAATATTTTGTCGCTTCTGCTCATGCGACAATTGTGAAAGGGGCTTTACATCTAAGATATTGTATTGGGATGGGAGAAATAATGACAGACCAGGATTCGAACGCGCGGGCCCCCTGAATTTCTAGTCAGATGCTATATACCCACTGAGCTATCTGACGCTAGTCTGTCACAATATAATGGGAAAAAATACAATTTATATTTGAGTGAAAGGAAGAGACTTGTATACTGTTTCTGCAAGTGCATTCCCCCTTAGTTAAATCCAGTAATCATGCAGTGAAGGGATACGTAAATAATGTAATTCAGCTGCAGTTGACAAAATTTTGGGCTGGGGAGGTCGAAAAGGGGTATATATAGATACAAGAAAAGTATTACATCCTGTATCCCCATGTGTACAGTATTCTCTCAAATTTTAAAGAAATCCAATTGTGTTTCATAAAGCCACTGACGAAACTGAATTACATTAATACAACCAGTTTAAATAAATTTTCAGCAAATGAATGTATGCATTTCATTAAACTTTTTAAAACTGCTTTCAAATGCAATGTTTAGCTCCTTAAATGTCAATGTTAATTCAAATACTGTTACATGTACCTTAATTTAAAAAATAAAGTTTACATCATGCATTCATAGATATTTTTTTCTTTAGAAGCTGAATTTAATGCATGGATTTTTTTAAGATTGATTAAAACTTCAGCAGCATTGAGAGTTTTTAGAGATTGATTAAAACTTAAGCAGCATTGAGAGCACAATGCAATATTAACTCCTGGGACTGCATAGGCTGACTTCAGACTTCATTTTAGGTAGATGTAGTAACCACCATATACCGGTACATGGACCTGTTGGCTCTTACTTCCATATCATTACAATAACAACAATTATAAACTTACAATATATCTGCTCACTTCATTATTTATGAATAATGGCAGCAGAATTTTTAAGAAAGTTGCAAGGAGCCAAAAAGAGCTTGACTATTATCATTTATGAATTTAATTTGCTACATGTGTATATACTTCTTTAAGCTCATACATCAACATTAAGGCTGTTTATGTCCTATTGATTTTTATTCTGCAGAAGTTGAATGTGGATGGGTATTCAAAAACATTCAGACAGCTGAAAGCAAAGCCAGTGTAAACAATGAACAGAACTGTTTGATTATTTCCTTCCTTTTATGAAGGAATATCTTTTTTCCAATATACTATTAGTTCTTCCATGCATAAATTCTGCTTTAAGTTCAGTGCCAGCCTGACCAGATATCCATATCGATACACCACTGTTGAACTAGTACGTGTCCGTGATTTAAACTAACTTCCTGATCGGGTAAACAATGAAATATTCATGACCATATCGCTCCCTGAATAGTATGCCTAAACTAATGCTGTTGTTTCAGTAATTGCCATAGTAATTGTGAAAACACTGCTATCAGGTTTCTTTATCTGACTGCATGGAGTGCAGGCTATAGTCCAGAAGGTATCAATCGTGCAGTTTTTTAAAAAATCATGATAAGAATACAACAGCCTTCCAGGCCTTTAAAAGTTACGTACAACAAGTCTACTTTGTAACATTTTTTAATAGTTCTTTTTGTAATGATCAAATTAACAAGTATGCAGTATTACATGTATAAAATTACTTAAATGATTTGATCGAACTTTAAAAAAGAATCAAGTTGCACAATTTTTAAATTGCCTGGCAAGATTGACACTAATGAAAATGAACTTAAGAAAACCTTAGTTGTTTTTAATTCAAGCAATTTCAAGAAGTTTAATATCCACTGCACACAAGCAATTCATTTTGACAAACTCTTTTTCAGTACATTAAATTAACAGCAGCTGACAAACTAATTTCTCTAGAATTTTTCCATTCATACAAAGAATTGTTTTATTAGCATGTTCTAATCAGTTGTTGGTACCCTTTTTAAAAAGCTATTATATATTCATGGGTATAAATGGCCGAAAGAATACAATTAGGCATAATGAAAGAGTTCAAATTCTATTAGATGCCGTCTCTGTGTCTTCAAAGTAATTGTGAATACAACAGCAGTATTTCTCAAGCCTCATGCACCAGACTAAACAGCTAGACAAGTTACTACCGGTAGATGAAAAAGTAGATGAATGAAATACCCTCAATATTCTAAAACCTTTGAACTAAAAGCTGATCCCATACGATCCCAAGGATGTTATAAACACCTTCCTACCAGTAAGGAAGGAGCTTGGCAAGGGCAAGTACCATATGCCATGAAAGGAAGCAAAATTCATCATAAAGGAATACTTTTATAATAAACAATATTTTTTATCAAATAATGTGTGTGTAAGGGGGTGGTGGTGGTAATAATCACTGGTAATCATTACAAAAGGTGCTTATGGTGTTCACATATCACGAATTACAATTTCACAATTTTATCAAAGAAAACCTCATATCAATCTGAGTTAGAAGCAACCAAATTAATCAACTTAAAATTTTAAATTAATTATGCATTATTAATTCATCATTCAAAATTATATTTTTAAAAATTGATGCATTAAAATTCATCATGATAATGGCATGGATTTAAAATATTAAATTGCTCAAAAACTGTTGATCCTGAGTTTACGGTAATCTCCTGGTAAAACATCCCACAATGCACCTGCCAAGTCCTTTTACAGATAAAACATGCTAGATTTTCTATTTCTTTTGATTTTAACCTTCGAAAACAGTTTGGATATATTTCTGATCAGACATTTATCTTTTGATCAATATACCGGTAATGACAAGACAGAATCGAGAGCCATATAACGCAGATACACACATAATCTCTCAATCCTAGTTACGCTACTATGTAAAACTTTGAATTGATGGCATACATCTTGCACCAGTAATATCCCACAGAGAACATTATTTCATGGTTTTTCTACTGATAGGAAGTTTTTATTGACAGGTACATGGTGTGAAAAGAACTAAATGTTAATCGTTTTATTTATAACAAACTGATATACATACAGCCATAAATTGTCAGCAATTATCAAGCTTTACTTGCATGTTTTACATGTAGAATAACTACACATCAGCCTCTTTAAAAGTACTTATTACTAATTAATACATAGAGCCACTTGACTAGGAGAATTCCGGTAATGTACAGAGCAGAGGCTTCCAGCCATTACATGTACAAATGTATTAGAATATGACGTATAGAACTTTACGTCATTGTTAAAACACTGTTGTGATGTCATTCCTTTATTCCAGCAGTCTAAAATTTTACCTGACAGTCCAATATTAGTGAGGTTCTTAATATCAGACCGTTAATTACCAGTGGTTATAGTACTGATATCCCTCAAAATCGGACTGTCTCAGATAAATCAACAAGAAATTCAATGGCAGTGTTTTAAGTACGATATATGCCTCAAACACTAATCTGTATGTAAAAATTTCAGACAGTTCTCAGCCCTAAGGGGTTTCATAACTCTGATATTTTTTCATACAGAACTGTTTTTGGCATATTTCCATTACTTATGGTGACCAAACTGACCATATCCAAAAAGGCATCACTTCTAGGACATTTGGGTGAAAGGAACATGTAAAGAATTGTGTTTGACCTTAACCTTTGACTTAGAAACTTACTTCAAGGTCGCTGTACATACTTTAGTCACTACTACTCTTTGCTTGAAGTAAACTGTACTATTAAAGCTGAACACTGCTCGTAAATAGGCACCGTCACACAGATACCTGGTATATAAACCCTTCAATTTCGTTACACCCGATTGCTCACCTGAACCTCGTGGCCAACATGTAGTATTCCTTTCGTGGTCTATAGATTTTATGCATTTTTTCTTATTTTATGTGCATTTTCTGTTTGTAAATAATGCATTGACCAATTTATTTGATGTTAGTATTCTCCTGGCTTGAAAAAGGTGCGTAAAATTTAATAATTTCATAGCGACCGAGCACAGGCACCTGACGTTATAAATTTTTCTCATAATAAAAATAAATACCCTATATCTAATAATACACAAGGTACCCATCCCCGCCATCTTGGATTTATTTCAAACTGTCACATCAGCTAGAAGTTTTGCTTGAAACTCTTCGGTAAAATTATTTTGCGATCCTCTCCGTCTCCCGATCGGTCATTCAACATCTAAGCTTACAACCAATTCAACCAAAACGGTGCATTACAACTGTCATTAATAATAATCACCCCTCGATCTGCATCTACTGCCTAAAATATGCGACAAAAGGCTAAAGGGTGGACGGAAGTTGACATAAATTGCATCATACTTTGGGTATTCCCTTCCAAATATAGCACTGATACGAATATTCAAAAGGCGTCTATTTTGAATTCGATCAACATACAAGTTAAAACTAAGAAAAGGGATACTATAAACAGTCAATTATAACTTTTAATACACAAAGTTTATATAAACATGTTTATAAACGCATATCTTTTGAAATATTGAAACAAACACACGGTGCAGAGAAATCTCATTTACATATAGGTGACAACTTCCGTCCACCCTTTAGCCTTTTGTCGCATATTTTAGGCAGTAGATGCAGATCGAGGGGTGATTTTTATTAATGACAGTTGTAATGCACCGTTTTGGTTGAATTGGTTGTAAGCTTAGATGTTGAATGACCGATCGGGAGACGGAGAGGATCGTAAAATAATTTTACCATTGAGTTTCAAGCAAAAATTCCAGCTGATGTGACAGTTTAAAATAAATCCAAGATGGCGGGGATGGGTACCTTGTGTATTATTAGATATAGGGTATTTATTTTTATTATGAGAAAAATATATAACGTCAGGTGCCTGTGCGACCGAGTAACACAGTGAGGCAAAATGTACGTCCACACAGGTGAGACCTCTATAGCGAAGTACTTTGAACTGTTTAGAGGTCTGCCCCTTATATAAGGGTTGTAAGGACAGCAGTGATTAAAGAGAAATATGGCGGACAGTGCCTATTTACGAGCGGTGTTCAGCTTTAAAGGTATAAAAAAAAAAATACATGATCCCAAAAAGGCTGACTAACACACAGAGAGATCTGCTTTAACTTTGACTTTCTGACCCCAATACTCACTGCTTTGGTGAATTGTGAGACAGGTTGGGCTAGTGCTTTGGACAGGGATTTTACATTTAAATCTGCTTTGACCTTGACCTCTGACCTTGAAACTTGGTTCAAAGTCAGTGCTCACCCTGTACCCACAAGCATTCCCTGAGTGAAATGTGAGCCAGAGAGGATCAAGAGAATAGAAATTATGCAGCCATAAAATTTTACACAGAAATGTGATCTAAGAAGATGTTTTAATGCAAAGCCTCAGACACTGGGTGAAATTTGAAACAAATTGGGCCCAGGGTAAAAAAAAATATATAGCAAATCAAATTGATTCACACAAGTAACATTGGCCAACACAATATGACCCCCACAGAAAATGTACAGAGTTTGCAGTTATAAATTCTACTTATACAATGTATAACAATTCATCTGAAGCCACCAGCTGTTCATGTTGCCTGGTATATGTATGGAGCTCCAATGTAGAATGAATAAACATTATCTTGAATTGTGTTAAGAATAACTAATGTTATAAGTTCATGTCAATGCACCCTGCAATAACCATACTGTATTTCTAAACAGAGGTTGCCAACTGATTTTCTCATTGCATGAAGTATAGTTTATTTTTGATCAAAATAGATCACATTGGTTACCATTATGAAGGAATGCATGACCATATACTCGTAATCATAAAAAAAAAATTAAAAGTGGCTCGGGACTCTAGGAAAATCAATGCCATCTGACAATGGTCAACATTAATTTTTATACTGAACAAGTTAACCTCCAGTATGCATGAAACATTATCTATGAGACTTTAATTAATAACAAAAGCATTGGTTCATTTATAAAAGTTTCTTTGTGTGTGATCTTTAACATTTATCAAGCTGGGTTTTTACCCTGATGATTTAATAGCACTTCCTTGTTAGCCGTTTCCTCTCTATTTGTATTTCATCTTTTCTTAAATATGAAATGAAATGAAAAACAATGTACAATTCTGATAGGTTATAAAGTAAGATATTTTGTCTTCATCATATATAAATATCCTATAAACTTAATTTTCTCTGAATTTTCTGTTTTCAAAATTTAAAAATTCTAATTTTGATTTTTTCTTAAAATCTTTCTTCCAAGTATTGAAATATTTTTTTTAATTATTAAAACTATTTGATGTACACTCAATTACACTTTAATAATATACAAATTACAAGTAGTTCTGTCCTTTTCTGATGGAGAGGAAAGGCATGAATATTGGAATATAATATTTAAACATATGATTTATTTGTCATTCCTTTAAGTTATAATTATACATTTCTCACAATGAATTCCTTGTGAAACCTCCTCTCCCTCTTGACCTCCCTTACTCACCCTCTAACTTACAAATTATAGTTAATAGAGGAGTAGCCTTGTTAACAAATTAACCATGCATCTGCCTAATTCACTGTACAAAATCTCACCTCATTTTTTTCCAGTTTCTCAACTGATTTTGATTTGCATCATTTGTTTTTAAAACTCATTACATTAACTTAGTTCATTGTTTTCTGGACAAATATAATGCACTTTAACAAAATAGTACGACAATTATAGCTGAAGATCCTAGTTATTATAAACTTTGAAGATATCAATCTTCTTCTGATCAGTATCAGCATTAGAAAAAGGAAGATAGGCAAACTGACCAAGATACTTTCTCAGAGAGAGAGAGAGAGAGAGAGAGAGAGAGACTGTGGGAGGAGGGAGAGAGAGAGGAGTTTCAATAATAGTATCATTCTCACCATAAGGTTTTTCATCGTCAATATCTCCCACTTTGTTACTCATTTTCCTATTTTCCACAATGTCACTGATAAGTCATGTTTATGATCTACTTCAAGTGTCGAATCAACCGTCCATTGTTCAGTGTTTAAAATGTGGTCGTAAAAACTCAGGTTCTCAGACAGAAAAAACACAAGGTATAGAGATATTACATCACCGTAACCCCAAGTACCCGGTAGTTGTCTTTGTTACGAGCACAGGTGTGTATCAATTACAAATTATGGTCCACATGCAATTCACCAAGGCAACCTGAGTAAACAATATCCGTATCACTTGTTATGATAAACACCAGATATGTCACAAGCACATTTCCTATCTAAAATTCCGGCGTCTCTGTGTAATTGGGTTTTTATCGCATGTAGATCGATGCTAATTCATTATCTATCGGTTGACCATCCAACTCTCCATAACCAAAGACTACCCTACATGCCTAACGCTGCATCCGTATAACTTGATCATCTCACCTGGGTACCACCTGTAGATCGATCACGTGTGTAATTCTCGACAATTTTCTCTATCGATTGTTGTTCCGATGGAAAATTATGCAAAGCTATTCAGATATTTTATTTTATTCCTTGATGTTAAAGGAACCCAATTTTCATGATTTAAAACATTTGAGCTTGTTGCCATCCGATGTAGGACGCGAATATTTCCGATTTTCTAACCCAACATTGTACTTATTAAAACTACTCACCTCCTTGCTCCTTTTCGGTCTTTTTCTCTTTGGCGGTGTCAAGATCTTCTACTTTTGACTTTCCCGAGCCCATCGTAGTCAAGCCTTAACCATCCACCATCGCTCTGAATGTATGACAAAAAAGACGTGCCAAACAATTCAATAGTCTTTTAAATATTAATTAATCAGCATTCAGAATCTCTCGACTCCCGTTGTCTCTTTGTGTCCAATGAAGCGGAACATTTATGACGTAGATGGTAATTGTCATTAATCGGTTGCCGATTTCTATTGGGTAGAACTAGAAACAGGATACCAAACAAAGCTACTTTTGGTTTGGAATGCTATTATTTCGCTTACTTGCTTAAATTTTAAATTATATTTTGTTTATATACTTTCTTGCGTGTCCCCAACGATAAACATCTGAATCTTTTAATTTAATATTTTCGTTGTCAACAAAAAAAATGTAACATGTAGTTGCCCAGAAGACGAGCATGTACCCATCTCGGACATCCTCAACGGAAACAATGCAAACTAGAGCAAATACATCTGAAAACATGTTTAAAAAACAACCCACACCTTTGATGAAATACAATGAGATTTATCGATAAATGTTGCAAAACTTCAAATGTCTGAATCACGCTGTATGTCTGAATGTCTTCCTGGGTCTCATTTACTTCTTTTTTGCTTATTTTCTATATTTTATGCTAAACCTCTGGCATTTTGTCATTATGTCAACAATCGGAAATCTAATACTATATATGTAACTCATGTAGCGTCATGTTGATGGTACGAGTAAAATAAATTGAATTGAAAGACACTTCAAATTAAACCTACCTATATTCATATATTCAAACGACGCGTAATTTATAAAGAAAATAATTGTTTGATTTTTATTAACATAGGAAAATCCACCCAGCACAAATAGGCAAAATTTATTTCAGTAGCAAGCTCACGAAGTGTCTGCTTTACACCAGATTTACTCCTATGTAAAATGATAATCTCATATTTTTACTTTGTCTGTTATCAGTAGCTAGCGACGGGGCCCACGGGCCTGTACATACCGATAACGAATTTTGTACTAAGTCTACATTTTTAATCGCTTTATTTACACTTTAGGCAGAATAGATATATCTGTCGATATGTGCATCTCCATAAGTAAACAAGTCGATAAAAGACCTAAAATGAAGATTTTACGTCTAATCCCAGATAATATGCAAAAAAAAACCCGTTAAAATGCATTCGACGGGTTACATACGTTAATATATTAATATATACACGTAGTACATTTGATTTATTTAATATGTTTTCCAACATCTACCCCTTATGGCAAAAGAAGCATAGATTACATTTTAATTTAAACATGTTAAAGAAATTCAATCTTCAGTTGATATGCAAATATGTAATGATTAAATCAACGAATGAAGGCGGCTGTGGTAGATTGGTATACTAAGTGTTAATTTGTTTATCAGTCGGTTGTTTTTAGGGTTTTCTTGAGAATCTGTTCGGAAAATTTTATAAGTCTCGTCCGATAATAAATCTAATAATCTAAATTCTAACTAAAATCAGCTCAGCATTTTATTTTTTGTTATGCTTACGGAGTAACAAATAAGAAAACGCAAGGGCTAATTTTAATACGGCTTACCAAAAAAATTTAACCTTTAACAAAACGTAGGGCTAATTTTAATTAGACTGACTCATCTCAAAGGATTTCAGATAATTATATGACCTCTTACGGTTATCAAAAAGGCCTTTACTATAAACTGTACATAAGAAGACAATCATGGTATAGCCGGGGTCTTGATTCTAAATCACCTGACATGCATATAAAAAAAAATGTGCGTTTTGAAAAACACTGTAAATGTCACTGATGCACTTTATTGTTGTTTCGAATATGTTTAACTTTGCATAACAAAATGCATCCATGTCTCTGATTCCGGTTGAATGCCACGTAAATTAGTACAACCCCTTTTCTTTGTAAAATAAAATATAAATATATAAAAAATATATATATAAATTGTAGATAAAGTTGGCTCCTTCGTGTTCGAAGTTCCTGGGTTTGATTTTCCAGTCTGTTGCTCTAATATTTCACACACATCTCGACTGAATTATCAACAAAAACAGATTTTTTTAAAAGATAAGCAGAATTCAAAATTTGGGGGACAAGATCACAGAACCTTCCAACTTTTAGTGAAAAAAATGTAACTTTATGGGAAAATCAGTCTATAAGGTTAAGATGTATTTACATGAAATGACAAATTCCCTCTTCGTCAAAAGACATATCCATATGCATGTATCTTTTACTTATATTTAAAATGGCTAAAAACGGCCCCAAAACGTGCATACAAAACCAGTGAAAAAATTTAACAAAAAGAACATGAAGACATTTTGCATGATTTATATTTAATAAATCAACATAATAGATAGTAGATCATAAATTTAAAAAGATACATTAGTTGAATAAAGTTAAAACAACTCCTTCCTTGATATTGAACAAAGATTCTATTGTGTCAGTATCAACACATATAATGTATATTACATGTACAACACTGCAAGTGCAAGGTAATAAAATTATCTGGTAAATATTACATTAAATTGCCATATTTTTTAATTTATACATACACATACTGAAATTGATTCTTATAATGAACTGTACATTGAAAAAAAATATGCAATAAAAATAAAGCAGTAAACAAACATTACAGGAACCTTATTTCAGTGTCAGTGTACATGTAATTGTCAGTGTACATGTAATTGTCAGTGTACATGTAATTGTCAGTGTACATGTTATTGTCAGAGTACATGTAATTGTCAGAGTACATGTTATTGTCAGTGTACATGTTATTGTCAGTGTACATGTAATTGTCAGAGTACATGTAATTGTCAGTGTACACGTAATTGTCAGGGTACACGTAATTGTCAGGGTACACGTAATTGTCAGAGTACATGTTATTGTCAGTGTACATGTTATTGTCAGTGTACATGTAATTGTCAGTGTACATGTAATTGTCAGAGTACATGTTATTGTCAGTGTACATGTAATTGTCAGGGTACATGTAATTGTCAGAGTACATGTTATTGTCAGTGTACACGTAATTGTCAGGGTACATGTAATTGTCAGAGTACATGTTATTGTCAGTGTACACGTTATTGTCAGTGTACATGTAATTGTCAGAGTACATGTTATTGTCAGTGTACATGTAATTGTCAGTACTTGTGTGTATAGCATCAGTTTTGGACAGCTAGCTAGGTCAGACTATCACAGGCATTTATAGCAAAATCAGAAGATATGTATCCACTGTCAAAAACGTCATTCCAAATAACTGCATCATTTTATAGCTGGGCTGCATTTTACAAAAGAACTTAACAACTTACGACCAATTTTATGAATGCTAATTATTCATCACCCACAAAAAATTTTCAACAAAATACCAGTTACATATTCATGTTGCTACCGATATAGTTTGGAATACATGTACATGGATTTTGTTTTTAAAATTGCACTTTGAGGATCATTCAATGAGAATAAAAAGATTAATCTAGCTACAAATTTGTCGTAAGATGGTTGGTAAATGCAGCCCTGGGATGCAAGCTAGTACGTTGTACATGTGTAATTATCTTAATTATATTTTCACAACTAATGTTACTATATAGAGACATTTTGAGTTCACGCCAAGGTTTTATATCTTCTCAATCCTGGAGTGGATAATCCTATCACATCATTATCAATCAGTTGCTATAACAATCCAATCCAAATGTCGACCCCCAATAAAACCATCCACTGATCAACGTTGATTTCTAGTATAATTTTAATTCTTTTGTCTTAACAAATATACAGACACATATATTATGCCATATTATGTAAAATTCATTACAAGACAAATAAATGACACTGAAAGCATATCATACATACAGAGGATTGAAAATGCATTTATAAATATACAAAGGTAAACATCATTCTGAGTAGATGATTTTAACAAAATGAAAATTAATAAAAATAAAGGCTACATTGATGATTGGAAAAGGGGGAGGGGGTAATCCTGGACCAGCCAAGAGGTTAAAATAAAAACATCTATAAAAAGTTATACAAAAATAGAAGATCGTTAAACATGTATATACACAAGACATCTAATAATTTCTAGAAATCCTAATAAACATAAAAAAAAATGTTTATAATATAGACGGACTTCCATTTACATTTGTTTCCATATAAATTTTCAGACTGCAGCTTAAAAATCCAATAATTTTATGCACATGTTAAATATAATTGACAGGAATAAGGCACTTGACAAAAATCATGTAAACAGGTTTTACTCTGTTTTAAATTTGTTCCTTCAAACTTGCGTGTTCAGTATACATTCTTTATATCACCAGTGCTTTTAAAAAGCTGATATTAGCATCATAAGATAATTAAGTTTACAAGCTAGAACTAAATGACTAGATCTTGTCACGATTTTCTTATTGTAACATTTTTAATCTCTTCTCTAAATTATCAACAAACCCTTAAAGGATGTAACCATTGTATTACAGGAATAATACAAACAACTGGATTTCATTATCTTTTTAAAAAAGCACAGTTTAAATACATGTATCTATATCTTAATTTCTTTTACAAATTTCTCTATGTCTAATATCATAAAACAAGGGGTTGTGTAAATAGTCAGAAAATAATACAAAAAACAAAAATAAAATAAACTTTTAAGATTGCAAATGAGCATAGATTTATAGACAAACTTTTGAGTATCTCTAAGAAATTAATCAAATGATGATATAAAAATCAAGAAAAATATATGGAGATATACTCATAAATATAAAAATTTATTAAGTTTTCAGATTTGTTTACACACACTTACGTGAAAATTTGGACACTGTGAGGATGACCTTGGAAAAAATATCCTATTACAGCTTCAATAATGTTTCTTGAAAAAGATGCAGCTAAAAACTCCCTGATTTAATTTTTGGTTTGATTTAAAAAAAATTAAAGTTAAATTGTTCATAGTTACAATGATATATGATTACAAAATAAATTTTATTAATATTTCTCTAAAGATCGATTGTCATTATTCAATCCCTGACATATACTCCAATTACAAACAGAACACTCATACATTCTGGTATATAATATAATCTCAAATAACTAACATTAACAAGAGAGGCATCCCCTGGACCCCTCACACTTAAGTACATGTACATTTATAGCTCCTGTCACTAAATAAGTCAAGATTGCATATTATGTAATAGGCCATCAAACACATTTGCATTTTTGAAGTTTTTTTGCAGGAAAGCATTGGTTTTAACAGCAACCGCAGCATTTCTTCTTCTCGCCAGGCTTGAGATTTTTCTTCCCCAGAATGCTCATCAGACCTTTACTCATGAAGTACGGTTTCTCTGCTGATCCGTCATTCATTTCAAGATCCTCCACTGTAAAACCATGAGAGATAAAAACATTAACAATAGGCTATCATATGTTATCATTGGTGGAAGTTAATGCATAGACTTTAAGGTTCTCTGATCCTCAGCCTCAAAGTATTTTTTTCATCCTAAAACTGTTATTTATCCTTCCAACTTTATAAATGAAATAAAATTTTAAAAAAGTTTTTTGATGGTATCCATGCATTTTACTAGGTTATTGCAATTTTTGCCCACGATGAATATAATGGAATAAATAACGTATGCAAGTTGAGATCAAATTAGAAAAAAAAGGTTGTACCAGTGCAATGGTTGCTCGAACCCCTTTACCTCTGGGAAGTAGGCCTCCATGGAGCCACTAAGCCAAGCAGTTCGGTGAATGCCTTAGTGTAATATTAACACTTCTAGACTAATTAAATTTTTCTATATAAAAGGCAGATTTATGGTATGGATAAAAAATATCCTGATAATTTAGTGTTATCGAACATTGCTGAGAATCGGAGATCGTTAAAAGCATTTACTGCGTCTGTACCTCAATTTACTACCCTACATGAACAAATCAGATTAACAAATTATTACACAATTTATTGGAATTTCCCTTCTATCTTTGTACATGTAGAAGGAGTAGGTATGTTTGTATACACAAGGAGTTTTTCCTTATGACCAAGACATTGCTGCAAGACCTCCCTTATGTTTTTCCTTGTCTTTTTTTGGCAGATCCACTCCTTTGTTTTTCTTTCATTAGGAATTTCAAGACAGCTAGACGATCTTGTATCAGTATTTGCATAGAGGTACATTCAATTGTCTACCTCAATGTTTGTACAGAAATAAGGTACATTCAATTGTCTACCTCAATTTACTTACAGAAACAGAGGAAGAGAGTGTCAACAGCCATTGCATAGACGCTGAAGAAACATGTGCAGATCAGGAACGTTCCGATAATGACCAGCTGAAAAGAAAATCCGAGCAATTGGAATATGACAGCATCAGAGATGATGATGTTGATGATGATGATGATGATAAAGGAAAAAGTAATACATGTAATTATGATAAGATAATTTTGTTAAAGACTATAAAAAATAATGATAAAATGGGATTACAAGAGGCAAGAACAACTTAAAGCAGCTTTTAATTTTATGAATGAACAATTTCATACGTGACCGCAGAATGCTGAAAACTTTAATGCCAAGAAATGGAAGACATAATACAGTACTCACAATAACAGGGGTGATGTAGTAATTTAGATTTGTGGGTACATAGTCTGAAAAATAGGTGACCTTTCCTTGGAACCAAAAGTATGCAGCAACACCTGAAGAAAACATCAGAAAATAGTAAGGACATGTAGAATGTAGAATTTTTCCATTAATATTGATATTTGTTATTTAAAATCTTTACCATGGTCTCTTCTGCAGTTGAGAATACCCTTTATGTATGTAATAAGCAAGATATTATGAAAATCGCCAAAGAACAAGAATAAAATGCTGAGATGAATTGTTATCACCTCCTATTAGCTGTAATATTTTTCAAGTTGGGATATGGAAACACAGTTAATTTATTTCGTTCTCCGATCACATTGCTGCATGAACTTACCAACAGATGCTGTAACCAGAAGTTTACTGAGAAACAGGACATAGTCTGTGATCTTGTCCAGTACCACCACTCTGAAATCAAATAAACAACCAATAAAGAAATGAACGTATAACAATTACACTATTATTAATGTATATTCAAATCCAGCACTAGTATATATAGAATACCTGACAATATTCCGTAATATAAGGAAGAAAGCATCTTTGGCTGATGTACAGAAGTTTTTACCATACACAGCAATCTATAATAAAAAACCCAAATCAAATTTGTTTCAATATTTTTGTTTGATATATCAATGCAAACAATGAGTATATGTGAGTCGTTCATTCAATAGTGACTGTGTTCTTCCCTGTTATAATACTTACCAGAATATATGCATTTCTGTTCAAAAACTTCATGAACTTCTCTAAACACCAGAAACAACATTTCAGGCATCTGGAAGGAAATAGAAAAATTACAGTTAGATACATCTACTGGTACATCGGAGTCAGTAGAGGACCAAAGGAGAATAACTCCTGCAAACATACAACTCCTGCAAACACTTATATCAGAGTTAATCCAAGAATGTCTTACTTGAGGAAGAACTTGGCTAATCTGTTTTCGGAGCCTTTCAGCTTATGGTCCAGATATTCCAGAGCAACTCTTATCATCTGGATTATGGCTATGATCAATGATCCAAACGCCAATGATCCAAAGTGGTATCTGAAAAAAAAACCCAACCAACTGTTTTAAAAACAGAAAACATACTTGCAACAATAAAGCAGCTAAACAATGTAAAAGGTTATACATGTACCAGAAAATATCATAAGTATGACCCTGACCTAAATGTTCTGTACAGTGACGCTGATAGAGGGAACGCTGGGATGTCCTTTGGCTTCTCAAAGGCCCAGTAATACGAGGCAAATGCCCCCGCCAACACCATCTGTCCCATAGCAACCACAAAATTCATGGTCCAGAAAAACATAAAGAGCATGAAGACCTGCATCACTACAATATACCTGTAAGGAAGAGAGCAGCACTGTCGTTATCTGGTACAAGTAATCAATGCACAGATTCTGGAACAATTAATTTTGTCATCACATGATTTTAGGCGTTCATAAATGCATCTACTAGTATATTAATTTTAAAGTAATACAGATATATCAAGGTTTTGTAATAAGCTGAGAAACTTGTTCTTACTCTGTTCCTCCATATTTCACAAAATCACAGTACGAGCCCTGGGTTGAACCCTGAAACAAATTACAAGTTCAATGTACTCAATAACAAAATAGAGAGAGAGAGAGAGAGAGAGAGAGAGAGAGAGAGAGAGAGAGAGAGAGAGAGACTTACATCAGGGGTACAAGGGATTCTGGAGAGATAGTAGTTGATACCATCATCAGTTGTGTTTGTACCATTTGTGTAATACTTCTGGTCACCAATGGATGCTATATATCTTTGGTGGAGTTAAGAGAAATTGCTGCTTTCGATTGTTTATTTAAGCTTAACATTAATGACAAGAATTTACCCGACAAACTGATGGATACATTTGCCATTATAGCAAGTAAAAACACAAAATCAAATGTGGATATAATTAAACCTATACTGTACAGTGAAACTAATTAGACTATGTATAAGGATACACTGAGCTAAATCCAAAGTATCCCACAATGACCAGCTGAATGATAAACGGGATGATGGGCCAGAATAAGGTAAAAATCATGTTCCCAATGGCTCTACAAAACAAACAATTATTAACTGTGAGAAAAGAAAATAGGAAAGAAAACTCTCCATTTCTTATTGAACAACTTGTCATAATTTAAAATAATTTTAATGATTCTAATTGTCTTTCTTTGTCCATATTTTTCAACATTACACATTTACAAACGTACTATACTCTGTCCCGAGTTTTTGCTTCCACCACTTTTCGCTTGATATTTCGATAATAATAAATACCTTTATGCTCAAACTACGTTCATCCACTAATATGAAAAATGTCCAGATTATCTGTTTTGAAACGCCCCCTCTACCGCTTCAGGTTTCAATACACATCCCAAAATAAAAAGTCTACGGAGATTTAGCATTGCATCAGCCATTATTACGCCCGGATGATAACGTTGAAAAATTGTGCGAGGTGTCCCGAGAACTTCCGAATGGAGAAAAGATGTAAACATTTCCCATTATAAATCTCCGTAAGAAATTTGTTTTCGTTCCTGTGAACTTTTATGAGTGAAAAATGATAATTTGTCAATGAAGATATCTTGGATATTTTCCCTTTTATCGATTTCAACAGCATTTCTTTCACAGGTATGTGTATTTTAATTAAAAATCATCAAAAAGAGATGGAAGCAATAACTTGGGACAGACTATAAAAGAATTAAACAAAGATAGAAGCAATAAATGTGAAACTTGTTTTATCTAGGTGCAGAGAACTGTTGATTCCTCTTTTACACAATTATATTATTCAAGAATTCTGCTGTCTCATTTAAAATTGTGAAAATAAAATAGCAAGCACTAAATTTTTGTTTTAATAAAATTAATTTCATGTAGTTCATAACTGTGGAAATAAAAAAAGCACGATTTCAAAATCGCGATTTTATGCCAATAATATTTCCTCGCATATAATAGGAATCAAAAGTATACAGAAACACATGACAATGCTTAATATTTTAATCAAACTTAACAACTAACCTGCTGGATTCCTTGATCAGCTCAATGGCAATACAGATTCTGTCCAGAAGGAAAATCAACAGTAGGACAAATATGGCTAAAAATGTTGCAGTTCCACAGCCTGTTTATAATCAGAAAAGGAGGAAAAATTTATTTATTTCCATAAAACTGTTTTCAAGCAATCTAAAATGTTCCGAATAAACAAATATTAATTCTTTACGTACCAAAGGCAAGCCAGGTTTCTTTGAGTTTAAGGTAGTAGCTGAAGTTTAAGGCAAATGCTTCAGAGTAGCCCCATGTTCCTGTGACGTTTGTTGACTTCAGATCATAGTACTGTACATAGCTGTAGTAGCAGGCTAAAAACACAGAAACACATTGTCATCAACATTCAACCAAGAGTAAAACACGTCGTACAAACAAGCGATTGTTAACAAGAGTGACAAGCTAATCAAGTTTTATATGGTAAATGTATTATTCTATTGACTTGAGAAAACATTTCTTCAACAATGTCAATCTGATTAAAATCAGACGTTCTGATACGCTACCGCTCTCAAAGATTGCAACAATGTACTTCCTCTTAATTTATTAAGAGATTTTTAAAATCAGTAGAGATTTTTATACATATATACTAAGGACAAACTTAATTATGAAAAGATTGGTTTGGAATTGATATTTAAGACACCAACACTAAACTACTGGTCACAGCAAACAAACAGTTTTGCTTGCATGTATGTGTTTTTTTTTAAATTAGCTCACCATAAGAAATAACGCCCAAAACAGCAAAGAGACTGAACCAAACAATAATTCCGGTCAGCCATCTCATCAGCACAATCCAGATGAAGCAGACGACCATAGCTATACCCAGAAACCTACAGGGAGAAACAATGATTAGTGTTAAATGCCTCAACACATTTTTAATTGAATTGTGTAAAATTTAGCCATGATTTTTAGCATTTGTTCATGACCCCTTAATTTAATGTACATTAAAATTGTGCAATCTTTGGTCATATTCACTATACAATATCAACTTGAAGGCTTGTTTATATAGATATACTGAGCTCCTTGTTTCCAAGTTTCCAATTTCATTTTAACAAATACATGTATTGAGGTGCTAAACTAGAAATAAACAACAATTATTTTTTAGCACTTTGCTGCATAGCAAAACAATTTCATTATACACAGAAATGCATGATGTCATGGATTAATTTATGTTATATCTGACCCTTTGCTATGGACAATTCTGTAGGGTTCTATAAGCAGTTCATATGAATGGACGTTCATGAGGCACATGTATAGTACAAACCCTTTTTTATCTTAAAATATAAATGCAGGTTTAACACAACATTTCAATCTTGAATACTTACGCTAGAATTAGCCACCAGGAAGCAATAACATCTTTATAAATCATCTCTATGACTTGAGTGACGGACATAAATTTAGCCAACCAACTAGAAGGGAAAAAAAATACAGGTTGCAATGAAGTAAAAAAAAAAGCAAGCAAATGGAGGTACTTCAACAATATAAGCAAAGCAATGTATGAATTTTACAGCTTGAATTGGGGTGCAAAGTTAAACGAATCTGCTAAACACATGGAGGGTATACATCTTTATATACTAACTAGCTAGCCTCATTCATGGCTGTTCCTGTAATCCCCTCCCCGGCCGAGTTGGTCAGGTTGTAGTCAGTGCCGGAGGCTGTTACGTAGAGATTCTGAGCCAAGTCGGTGATCTCAAGGAAAAATGAGGGTATACACCGACCAACCACTGAAAAGTAGGTCACATAGAATAAAAAACATTAGAGGACCATGGAAATTAATTTAGGTTAAATCAACTGTGATTTTTTTGAGTAAAAGATGACACTGTCAGCCAATATTGAATGTCTTGTGATTTATGATGATATGAGTTTGTCAAAGCAGGAGAAATTCTTAGTATGATATGTTTGACCTCTTTTTGTGTCTATAAATTAATTCATATTTAATTTTAATTTAATAAGTATTTTATTCAAGTATAAAAGAATACATTGAATTGCAGGCACAGTGCCTATATATGTTCTCTCCTAAAATTCATATTTAAAACTTGTATAGCCTTTTAGATGCCAAAAATCAACAGTATGAATTGCATATTAATTCACTGTATAACTTTATCATAGCCTAACACTTGTGGATACTAGTCCATTTACCTGGAGTTGATTTGACATAGTAAGCAGCACATGCATCTGTGTCCACCAAGTTTTGAATACTGCCCTGAAAATCAAAAATTTAAAGTAAAAATCTAATAAAATAAGTAAATCACAAACAAAAACAGATATCCTTCATTTATGCAAAATTTGCAACCCACGCATAAAAAGAGAGGCAGTACTGGTAAAACTAACACTACATTTTATTGATCATAAAGTTAATAATAAGTACTGTGCTTGCATACAAAAAGCATCATTCTGTTGGTCTCAAATTCAATCTAAAAAGGTTTTTTTTGTTTATAACATTTTTGTGAAGCTTTTGAAGAGTGTTGGGTCCTTTTGAATTATGGCATGATACACAGACTCACAACAGTGGTGTCTGTTCCTGGTTTACAAATCATGTCTGTAGCCCGGTCAGATACTGTCTTAGTTGTAGCAGTTTCCAGGGCGACTTGATATGCATAATGCCAGTAAGTTGAAGGACAGCTGTTCACACAAATCTGTAATACAATATGTTACATTAGAAATATCATATTATTTCCTTGCATATCCTTTGTAAAGTGTCATATATTATTATTACACATACATTCTCATCTTATATGGCATTTATAGATAAAGAGATTGAATAATATTAAAGGGAGATTGAATATGCCTTTAAATTAATGGATATAATCAAAAGGAATCAAAATGTAAGATTTTGATAATAATACATTGTATTACGACTTCCGCGACCCGTACCTGTGGGGTGGGGCACCCGGTGATGATGACCGCTGAGCCTGTTTTAGCACATTGTAACATGTCAAAATATACCAAATAAGGCTTCCCCCTAAAAACAAGATTTAACAATATTAAAGTATGATAAAACTGCATTTATTGTGGTACACACAAATAAGTAAATATTAATGCAGCAAATCTTGTGATTTGCTGCATTAATTGGCTCTGTGCAACAATGTTGTATGTAAATGTGTACAAAAAAATCTGTACTTGATACAGATATAAACTCTGCTAGGTACAATTACTGGTATCAAAATTGTGTCAAATGTGCATCCACTTAAAAAGTTTTGAAGAGTTTTAAAATATTCTTTAACACTCATATTTAGCTTATTCAAGTTTGCATCTTATGTCTAATATCATTTATTGATAAGTTCTGAAAACAAAATTTAATAATAACATTGTCGGAATTTGGATATTGTTTGGATACCGATTATATTGCTGACACTGTGTATTTTATATCCCTGAGATTCTTATGTGGCCAGTCGATTTCATATAGATATAACTGAAATCTTCAAATATTCTTAAAATTGTGAAATTGTTCTGTGCGAATACACTAATCATTGTCAAACCACGCAATTTTAACAATTGATTTACATCCAATAAGAAAGTGACTTTCTTAGTGAATTATGTCTGACATAATGACATATCTAGATATTAATTGATATACTCACGTATAAGCCGTATCATATCCACAAATGTTTCCACTAGAGTCGGTTGGATAAAGAAGTTTGTAAGGGTTTCCTCGGGCATACCCTACAACAAGCACATAAACCTCTAATTGGACATTTATACATCTATATGCATTTAAAAAGCATATAGGTTTTTAGGTGGTGTTTAAAAACCATCTACTGCAATTGAACTCTAAGATACAGACAATAATTAAGTAAAATGTAAGAGTCTGAAGTATCTGAATCATGAGCAAAGCCTCCGTCAGTAAATTTCTCGACGTGAAATAAGCATGTAGTCCTGTTATGTTGCTCAAGGTTTGATTAACACTCGGAGGCGTATTTCCTCTAAACTAAACTTTCAAATAAACAGGAAGAATTGCAGACCATTAAATTGTGCTCTTAATTACTTACCTATGACAGAACAGGCAGCCATTCCCAGGAGGAAGATAAGGAATAACAAGCAACAGATAACATCTGTGCAGGATCTGATTAAAGAGAAAATAACAAAATAATTAAATTAAAACATAGTTCAAATATTTAAGTTCCTGTCATGAGAATATTTAGAGTTACTCCCCTTTAGGAAGAGCAATAGAGTTTGGCATTTAAATATTGGTCAAAGCAAGCTAGGGATTATCATTAAAGCTGATATCTTCACATTTAAAATGTTCAATCTACTTCCTTTGATGTCATTTCAAATCTTATTATGTCAAATAATGCCTAATCAAATCAAAATGGGCTGGTTGGCTACATTAATTCTCTATACCAATATCTGGTCATTATAACCAATACAACATACAGGAGCTTTAAAGCAATGAGGAAATTTGACCGATACCATACTTCAACTGTTGACCAGAGTAAGTAAGAAATAACAATAACTTAGAAACCATACTGTCTAAGAAAATATTTACTGGAAAACAAATCATTTATTCATTATGAATGTTTTCCAGTTCCCAACATTGATAATAACAACTAGAATCTTGTTGCTATAGCAACAAAAAGGTCTTCCGTTCTTCATGTATAAGTCTGTAAAAATGTATTTCTCTTATAAAAAGAAGGGGGATTTAATCGATACTGTGATGGAATATTTCGGTAACTTTTCCTATGTGAAACAAAACAAAACGAGAAAAAGTCATTTTTGATATTTGCTCTGACGACCGGATGTTACGCCGGATCAAACGGAACATGGTAAACATGTCTTCATACATTGTTCTATTTTTCCTGAAAGTGTGGATGCTTAAGCTTTTGTCAGTTATGAGATCTCGTTGAGAAAAGGTTTATTGTCTCGGGACAGGAAACGGACGAACATAATTGCTTAATGACAAAAAATGTTAATAAATCATAAACATTTTCCTCTCGTGCACTACCGTTTATCAAGCTTACTGAAACAGTGTAAAAAAAAACCAGTTAAACTTATCAACAATGTCATTTGTTTGAACCCTTCCGGTGAGGACTGGAAGTGACGGTTGACAAAATGAAACACGTTAAACACATCATCTATCTAATGTCTATCACCTATGTAAGTTTTGTGTTTTGATCACTAACAGTTTCTGATTAACAATTAACAGTGCGGGTAAACAATTTGGTATAAAAAAGCTACTTGAGATATTTGAGATATCTCACCGGAAATGGATCTTTTTTTATTTAACATCGCTTAAACGACTTATGAAAAGATCCATACTAAAATAATTATTCTATGTAAAATAACTAAAAAGGGTTAAAAAAAATAATTTTTGAAGTGCTTCCGGTGACGACCGGAAGTTACGCCGAACAAAACAAAATAGTGTAAACACATCTACATATATAGGTCTATCATCCTGCAAAGTTTGATTGTTCAAGTCTTCACCATATTTGAGATCTCGAGGACTCAATTTTTTGGTTTTGGGACAGGAAACGGACAAACGGAAGTACTCAGTGAAAATTTAAAGTTAGTAGTTCTTCCGAATTTTACAACAGGACTTTATTGCCTATCAATTTATCTAAAATTGGCAAAGAAAAATAGTTAAACTTATAAACATCTTGATTTGTTTGAACTCTTTCGGTGTGGACCGGAAGTGACGGCCGACAAAATAAAAGCAGTTAAACACATCTTCAGTCAAATGTCTATAATCCATGAAAGTTTCGTGTCTTGATCACTTATACTTTTTAAGATCTCGCTGGTACAAAAATTATTTTTAAAAAACTACCTGAGATATTTGAGATATCTCACCGGAAGTGGGATTTTTCTGTTGATTGAACATCGCTTAGATGACAAATATAAAGATTTATACTTATATATTCATTCCATGTAAATTAAATTAAATACGTAAAAGAAATAATTTTTGAAGTGCTTCCGGTGACGACCGGAAGTTACGACGAACAAAACAAAATAGTTTAAACACATCTACACATATAGGTCTATCATCCCACAAAGTTTGAATGTAAAAGTCCTTGTCGTTTCTGAGATCTCGAGGTGACAAGCTTCTTTGTCGTGGGACAGGAAACGGACGACAGGAAATGAATTTTGAAAAAATGAAAAAAACGCCTCGAGATATTATCATTATCTATCATTCCTAAAAATTTCAGGAAAATCTATTTACTCATCTCTGAGAAATTCTGCCGACAAAAAAGGGGAAAAAAATAATAATAACTAGACTCTTGTTGCTATAGCAACAAAAAGGTCTTCCGTTCTCGTATAAATGTATTATTGTGTAAAACGAAACAAAAAAAACCCACCAAACTTCTTTCAAATATTTATCATCTATGTAAATTGTGTGCTTTCATAACTTACAGTTTCTAAGATCTGCTTAATAAGATGAACTACTTGAGATATTTGATATATCTCGCCGGAAGTAGATCTTTTTTTGTTTATTTCACATCGCATAAATGACTTATGTAAGCATTTATACCTAAATAAATATTCTTTGTTAAATAAAAAATAAAGTTAAAAAAAAAAAAAATTAAAGTGCTTCCGGTGCCGACCGGAAGTTACGCCGACAAAAACAAAATTGTGTATACTTGTCTACATACAAAGGTCTATCATCCCACAAAGTTTAGTTGTTCAAGTCATTACCGTATTTGAGATTTTGAAGAGTCAAGGTATTTTGCTTCGGGACAGGAAAGGGACAAACGGAAGTATTCAATGAAAATAAAAGTTAGATTTTTATAAACACTAGACAATGTCTTTTTATTGCCTAACATTTTATCTAAAAATATTGAAGAAAAACAGTAAAACTTAAAAACAGCTTGATTTTTTTCAACTCTTCCGGTGTGGACCGGAAGTGACGGTTGACAAAATGAAAACTATTAAACACATCCTCTATCAAATGTCTATCATCCACGTAAGTTTCATGTCTTAGTCACTTACAGTTTCTGAGATCTCGTTGTTACAACATTTGTTTAAAAAAGACAACCTGAGATATTTGAGATATCTCACCGGAAGTAGAATTTTTTTGTTTACTTATCATCGAATAGATGATATATGTAAGCATTTATACTTATATTTCAATTCTATGAGAAAAAAGTTAAATGCGTAAAAAAAAGTAATTTTTGAAGTGCTTCCGGTGACGACCGGAAGTAACGCCGAACAAAACAAAATAGTGTAAACACATTTACATTATATAGGTCTATCATCCTGCAAAGTTTCATTGTTTAAGTCATTACCATATTTAAGATCTCGAGGAGTCAAGTTTTTTGTTTTGGGACAGGAAACGGACAAACGAAAGTACTCAGTGAAAATTTAAAGTTAGTATTTCTTATGCATTTGACAACTGGGTGTTATTGCCTATCACATTCTCTAAAATTGGACAAGAAAAACAGTTAAAATTTTAAACAGCTTGATTTGTTTGAACTCCTCCGGTGTGGACCGGAAGTGACGGCCGACAAAATGAAAGCAGTTAAACACATCTTCATTCAAATGTCTATCATCCATGAAAGTTTCGTTTCTTGATCACTTATACTTTTTGAGATCTCGCGGGTACAAATTTTTTTCTTAAAAACCTACGTGAGATATTTGAGATATCTCACCGGAAGTGGAATTGTTCTTGTAATTGAACATCGCTTAGATGACATATATAAAGATTTATACTTATATATTCATTCTATGTAAATTAAGTTAAATACTTAAAAAAAATTAATTTTTGAAGTGCTTCCGGTGACGACCGGAAGTTACGACGAACAAAACAAAATAGTTTAAACATATCTACACATATAGGTCTATCATCCCATAAAGTTTGAATGTAAAATTCCTTGTCGTTTTTGAGATCTCGAGGTGACAAGCTTCTTTGTCGCGGGACAGGAAACGGACGACCGGAAATGAATTTTAAAAAAATGAAAAAAACGCCTCGAGATATTATCATTCTCTATCATTCCTGAAAATTTCAGGAAAATCTATCTACTCATCTCTGAGAAATTCTGCCGACAAAAAAGGGGAAAAAAATAATAAGAAAGAAAGAAAAAACCTAACAATCACTATAAGGTCTTCCGTTGGAAACGGAAGACCTTAATAAGAAAGAAAGAAAAAACCTTACAATCACTATAAGGTCTTCCGTTGGAAACGGAAGACCTTAATAACTAGACTCTTGTTGCCATAGCAACAAAGAGGTCTTCCGTTCTTATATAAATGTATAATTCTGTACATGAAAAAGCTTTTTTCAAATAGAAAATATAACGGATATCATATTTATTTTGAAGAAAACTTCCAGACCGTACTTCAATGTCAAACAACAAAATGAAAAAAAAAATCATTTTTTGACTACTTCTTGTCGGGACGACAGGAAGTTCCGCCGATTCAAACAAAACATGTTTAACATATCCTAATGCAAAAGTTAATCATCCAACAAAGTATGGTTGTTGAATTCTTTACTGTTCTGAGACCTTGTTGAGAGGAGATTTATTGTCTTGGGACAGGAAACGGACCAAAGGAATTGCTCAATGAAAATAAAAGTTAGTATATCTTTAACATTTGCCTTTTGTACATTTCTGTTTATCATGCTTACTAAAACAGTGCAAGAAAAATAGTTAAACTTATAAAAATTGTCATTTGATTGAACCCTTCCGGTGAGGACCGGAAATGACTGCCGACAAAATGAAACACGATAAACACATCTTCTATCAAATGTCTACCATCTATGTAAGTTTTGTGCTTTGATCACTTACAGTTTCTGATATCTACCGGGTACAAAATTTAGTTTTAGAAAAAAGCTACTTCAGATTACTAACCGGAAGTAGATCTTTTTTGTTTATTAAACATCGCATACCTGACTTATGCAAGGAGTTATACTAATATAATAATTCTTTGTAAAATAACTAAAACTAGGTTTAAAAAATAATTTTTGAAGTGCTTCCGGTGACGACCGGAAGTTACGCCGAACAAAACAGAATAGTGTAAACACATCTACATTCATAGGTCTATCATCCCTCAAATGTTTAAGTTATTACCGATTTTGAGATCTCGAGGAGTCAATGATTTTGTCTCGGGGCAGGAAACGGACAAACGGAAGTGCTCAGTGAAAATTTAAAGTTAGTAGTTCTTATGCATTTGACAACAGGACATTATTGCCCAACAATTTATCTAAAATTGGCAAAGAAAAACAGTTAAACTTATTAAGAGCTTGATTTGTTTGAACTCTTCCAGTGTGGACCGGAAGTCACGGACGACAAAGTAAAAACAGTTAAACACATCTTCAATCAAATGTCTATCATCCATGAAAGTTTCGTGTCCCGATCACTTATACTTTTTGAGATCTCGCGGGTACAAAATTTATTTTTTAAAAGCTACCTGAGATATTTGAGAGATCTCACCGGAAGTGGATTTTTTCTGTTGATTGAACATCGCTTAGTTGAAATATATAAAGATTTATACTTATATATTCATTCTATGTAAATTGAATTAAATACGTAAAAAAATTAATTTTTGAAGTGCTTCCGGTGACGACCGGAAGTTACGACGAACAAAACAAAATAGTTTAAACACATCTACAACTATAGGTCTATCATCTCACAAAGTCTGAATACTCAAGTCCCTATCGTTTTTGAGATCTCGAGGTGACAAGCTTATTTGTCGCGGGACAGGAAACGGACGACCGGAAATGAATTTTGAAAAAATGAAAAAAACCACTCTAGACTTTTTCATTCCCTATCATTCCTGAAAATTTCAAGAAAATATGTTCAGTCATCTCTGAGAAAAATGGGGAAAAAAATAATAATAATAATAATAACTAGACTCTTGTTGCTATAGCAACAAAAAGGTCTTCCGTTCTCGTATAAATGTATTATTGTGTAAAACGAAACAAAAAAAAACCCACCAAACTTCTTTCAAATATTTATCATCTATGTAAATTGTGTGCTTTCATAACTTACAGTTTCTAAGATCTGCTTAATAAGATGAACTACTTGAGATATTTGATATATCTCGCCGGAAGTAGATCTTTTTTGTTTATTTCACATCGCATAAATGACTTATGTAAGCATTTATACCTAAATAAATATTCTTTGTTAAATAAAAAATAAAGTAAAAAAAAAAAAAAAATTAAAGTGCTTCCGGTGCCGACCGGAAGTTACGCCGACAAAAACAAAATTGTGTATACTTGTCTACATACAAAGGTCTATCATCCCACAAAGTTTAGTTGTTCAAGTCATTACCGTATTTGAGATTTTGAAGAGTCAATGTATTTTGCTTCGGGACAGGAAACGGACAAACGGAAGTATTCAATGAAAATAAAAGTTAGATTTTTATAAACACTAGACAATGTCTTTTTATTGCCTAACATTTTATCTAAAAATATTGAAGAAAAACAGTAAAACTTAAAAACAGCTTGATTTTTTTCAACTCTTCCGGTGTGGACCGGAAGTGACGGTTGACAAAATGAAAACTATTAAACACATCCTCTGTCAAATGTCTATCATCCATGTAAGTTTCATGTCTTAGTCACTTACAGTTTCTGAGATCTCGTTGTTACAACATTTGTTTAAAAAAGACAACCTGAGATATTTGAGATATCTCACCGGAAGTAGAATTTTTTTGTTTACTTATCATCGAATAGATGATATATGTAAGCATTTATACTTATATTTCAATTCTATGAGAAAAAAGTTAAATGCGTAAAAAAAAGTAATTTTTGAAGTGCTTCCGGTGACGACCGGAAGTAACGCCGAACAAAACAAAATAGTGTAAACACATTTACATTATATAGGTCTATCATCCTGCAAAGTTTCATTGTTTAAGTCATTACCATATTTAAGATCTCGAGGAGTCAAGTTTTTTGTTTTGGGACAGGAAACGGACAAACGGAAGTACTCAGTGAAAATTTAAAGTTAGTAGTTCTTATGCATTTGACAACTGGGTGTTATTGCCTATCACATTCTCTAAAATTGGACAAGAAAAACAGTTAAAATTTTAAACAGCTTGATTTGTTTGAACTCCTCCGGTGTGGACCGGAAGTGACGGCCGACAAAATGAAAGCAGTTAAACACATCTTCATTCAAATGTCTATCATCCATGAAAGTTTCGTTTCTTGATCACTTATACTTTTTGAGATCTCGCGGGTACAAATTTTTTTCTTAAAAACCTACGTGAGATATTTGAGATATCTCACCGGAAGTGGAATTGTTCTTGTAATTGAACATCGCTTAGATGACATATATAAAGATTTATACTTATATATTCATTCTATGTAAATTAAGTTAAATACTTAAAAAAATTAATTTTTGAAGTGCTTCCGGTGACGACCGGAAGTTACGACGAACAAAACAAAATAGTTTAAACATATCTACACATATAGGTCTATCATCCCATAAAGTTTGAATGTAAAATTCCTTGTCGTTTTTGAGATCTCGAGGTGACAAGCTTCTTTGTCGCGGGACAGGAAACGGACGACCGGAAATGAATTTTAAAAAAATGAAAAAAAGGCCTCGAGATATTATCATTCTCTATCATTCCTGAAAATTTCAGGAAAATCTATCCACTCATCTCTGAGAAATTCTGCCGACAAAAAAGGGGAAAAAAATAATAATAAGAAAGAAAGAAAAAACCTAACAATCACTATAAGGTCTTCCGTTGGAAACGGAAGACCTTAACTAGACTCTTGTTGCTATAGCAACAAAGAGGTCTTCCGTTCTTATATAAATGTATATTCTGTACATGAAAAAGTTTTTTTCAAATAGAAAATGTAACGGATATCATATTTATTTTGAAGAAAACTTCCAGACCGTACTTCAATGTCAAACAACAAAATGAAAAAAAAAATCATTTTTTGACTACTTCTTGTCGGGACGACAGGAAGTTCCGCCGATTCAAACAAAACATGTTTAACATATCCTAATGCAAAAGTTAATCATCCAACAAAGTATGGTTGTTGAATTCTTTACTGTTCTGAGACCTTGTTGAGAGGAGATTTATTGTCTTGGGACAGAAAACGGACGAAAGGAATTGCTCTCTGAAAATAAAAGTTAGTATATCTTTAACATTTGCCTTTTGTACATTTCTGTTTATCATGCTTACTAAAACAGTGCAAGAAAAATAGTTAAACTTATAAAAATTGTCATTTGATTGAACCCTTCCGGTGAGGACCGGAAATGACTGCCGACAAAATAAAACACGATAAACACATCTTCTATCAAATGTCTACCATCTATGTAAGTTTTGTGTTTTGATCACTTACAGTTTCTGATATCTACCGGGTACAAAATTTAGTTTAAAAAAAAAGCTACTTCAGATTACTAACCGGAAGTAGATCTTTTTTGTTTATTAAACATCGCATACTTGACTTATGCAAGGAGTTATACTAATATAATCATTCTTTGTAAAATAACTAAAACTAGGTTTAAAAAATAATTTTTGAAGTGCTTCCGGTGACGACCGGAAGTTACGATGAACAAAACAAAATAGTGTAAACACATCTACATTCATAGGTCTATCATCCCGCAAAGTTTGAATGTTTAAGTTATTACCGATTTTGAGATCTCGAGGAGTCAAGGTTTTTTGTCTCGGGACAGGAAACGGATAAACGGAAGTGTTCAGTGAAAAATAAAGTTTGGAGTTCTTAAACATTAAACAACATGACTAAATTACCTGTCAATTTATCTAAAATTGGCAAATATAAACAGCTAAACTTATAAACAACTTGATTTGTTTGATCTCTTCCTGTGTGGACCGGAAGTGACGGTCAACAAAATTAAACCCGTTAAACACATTTTCTATCAAATGTCTATTATCCTTGTAAGTTTCGTGTCTTGATCACTAACAGTTTCCGAGATCATGCGGTGACAAAATGTCTTTAAAAAAACTTCCTGAGATATTTGAGATATCTCACCGGAAGTAGATTTTTTTTATTTCTTTAACATCGGATTGATGACATATGTAAGTATTTTTACTTATATTCTAATTCTGTGTGAAATAAATTTAATGTTAAAAAAAACTTTTTTTGAAGTGCTTCCGGTGACGACCGGAAGTTACGACGAACAAAACAAAATAGTTTAAACACATCTACAACTATAGATCTATTATCTCATAAAGTCTGAATACTCAAGTCCCTATCGTTTTTGAGATCTCGAGGTGACAAGCTTATTTGTGGCGGGACAGGAAACGGACGACCGGAAATAAATTTTGAAAAAATGAAAAAAACCACTCTAGACTTTTTCATTCTCTATCATTCCTGAAAATTTCAAGTAAATATATTCAGTCATCTCTGAGAAAAATGGGGAAAAAAATAATAATAATAACTAGAATCTTGTTGCTATAGCAACAAAAAGGTCTTCCGTTCCTCATGTATAAGTCTGTAAATATGCATTTCTCTTATAAAAGAAGGGGGTTTAATCGATACTGTGATGGAATATTTCGGTAACTTTTCCTATGTGAAACAAAACAAAACGAGAAAAAGTCATTTTTGATATTTGCTCTGACGACCGGAAGTTACGCCGGATCAAACGGAACACGGTAAACATATCTTCATACATTGTTCAATTTTCCCTCAAAGTTTGGATGCTTAAGCTTTTATCAGTTATGAGATCTCGTTGAGAAAAGGTTTATTGTCTCGGGACAGGAAACGGACGAACAGAATAGCTTAATGAAAAATATGTTAATATATCTTAAACATTTTCCTCTCGTACACTACTGTTTATCAAGCTTACTGAAACAGTGAAACAAAAAAACCAGTTAATCAACAATGTCATTTGTTTGAACCCTTCCGGTGAGGACCGGAAGTGACGACTGACAAAATGTAACACGTTAAACACATCTTCTATTTAATGTCTATCACCTATGTTAGTTTTGTGTCTTTATCACTAACAGTTTCTGATTAACGGCGGGTACACAATTTAGTATAAAAAAGCTACGTCAGATATTTGAGATATCTCACCGGAAATAGATCTTTTTTTGTTTATTTAACATCGCATAAATGACTTATGAAAAGATCCATACTAAAATAATTATTCTATGTAAAAATAAAACTACAAAAGGTAAAAAAAAGTAATTTTTGAAGTGCTTCCGGTGACGACCGGAAGTAACGCCGAACAAAACAAAATAGTGTAAACACATTTACATATATAGGTCTATCATCCTGCAAAGTTTCATTGTTTAAGTCATTACCATATTTAAGATCTCGAGGAGTCAAGTTTTTTGTTTTGGGACAGGAAACGGACAAACGGAAGTACTCAGTGAAAATTTAAAGTTAGTAGTTCTTATGCATTTGACAACTGGGTGTTATTGCCTATCACATTCTCTAAAATTGGAAAAGAAAAACAGTTAAAATTTTAAACAGCTTGATTTGTTTGAACTCCTCCGGTGTGGACCGGAAGTGACGGCCGACAAAATGAAAGCAGTTAAACATATCTTCATTCAAATGTCTATCATCCATGAAAGTTTCGTTTCTTGATCACTTATACTTTTTGAGATCTCGCGGGTAAAATTTTTTTTCTTAAAAACCTACCTGAGATATTTGAGATATCTCACCGGAAGTGGAATTGTTCTTGTAATTGAACATCGCTTAGATGACATATATAAAAATTTATACTTATATATTCATTCTATGTAAATTAAATTAAATACTTAAAAAAAATTTATTTTTGAAATGCTTCCGGTGACGACCGGAAGTTACGACGAACAAAACAAAATAGTTTAAACATATCTACACATATAGGTCTATCATCCCATAAAGTTTGAATGTAAAATTCCTTGTCGTTTTTGAGATCTCGAGGTGACAAGCTTCTTTGTCGCGGGACAGGAAACGGACGACCGGAAATGAATTTTGAAAAAATGAAAAAAACGCCTCGAGATATTATCATTCTCTATCATTCCTGAAAATTTCAGGAAAATCTATCAACTCATCTCTGAGAAATTCTGCCGACAAAAAAGGGGAAAAAAATAATAATAATAATAATAACTAGACACGATCTCGTTGCGAGCAACGAGGAGGTCTTCCGTCCGGTTTTATAGTTGAGATACATGAATGATCTAGCGTTTGCTATTTATAAGGTAAACATGATAAAGAAATAGAAAAAAGTGATATTTCATTGAAAAGGCCAGAAGCTTTTTTCTTTCAGATTCATGTTTAAGAACTTTCGTTGGAAACATTTAGATATCTCTTGGCCCCTAATTTAAAGGATCATCCCTTTTTTTCTTGATATTAAAAGAAATTAAGGTATTTCAATATCAATAACATTTTGTTTAACAAGAGATTAGAAATTCGTTACCGTTTTTGAGATATTTTGGGGTTTTTTAGGGGCCGACCCCTATCTCCTTATAGGGGCTTTTTAACGAAATTTTGTTGGTGAAATATTGTTGAGTACATCATTCCTAGTATCGTCTCTTCTATAATGCTTCTCAAAATATTTGTCCTTTTAAAGATATAAAGATCTAAGAATTGTACTTCTTGCCCTTTAAAATCCTTTGGCCCCTAATTTGAGGGGCCTGCCCCTTTTTCTTGATATGAAATGAAAGTTATTTTTAATCTAAACACATTTTGTTCATTAAGTGTTTAGAAATTCGTTAAATTTCTTGAGATATTTGAAAAAGATTGTTTTAGGGGCCGACCCCTTATCTCCTTATAGGGGCCATTTAACGAAACTTTGGTTAATACATATCATTACGAACATTATTCTGAGCATCTTTTCTTATATAATGCCTTTCAAATTATTTCTCCTTTTTAAGATATAAATGATCAAAATATTGGACTTCAAGCCCCTTAAAACCCCTAATTATGTATCATATCAACAATTTTTAACCATGTATAGATAAATAACAAAAAGATAAACAATTTTGCTTCTATAACACATTACAAAATATTTCTTATTAAAGAGATACAGATAATTGACTTTAGACCCTTCTGGGCCCCTAATTTGAGGGGCCAGCCCCTTTTTCTTGGTGTCAGTTGAAAGGTATTTTTAATCTAAAGACATGTTGTTCATTAAGTGTTAAGAAATTCGTTACCGTTCTTGAGATATTTGAAAAAGATTGTTTTAGGGGCCGACCCCTTATCTCCTTATAGGGGCCATTTTACAAATTTCTGTTTGTTACATATCATTACAAACATTATTCTGAGCATCTTTTCTTATATGATGCTTTTCAAAATATTTCTCCTTTTTAAGATATAAATGATCAAAATATTGGACTTCTAGCCCCTTAAAACCCCTAATTATGTAACATATCAGCAATTTTTAATCATGTATAGATAACTAACGAGAAGATAAACAATTTTGCTTCTATAAAACATTACAAAATATTTCTTATTAAAGAGATACAGATAATTGACTTTAGACCCTTCTGGGCCCCTAATTTGAGGGGCCAGCCCCTTTTTCTTGGTGTCAGTTAAAAGGTATTTTTAATCTAAACACATTTTGTTCATTAAGTGATAAGAAATTCGTTACCGTTCTTGAGATATTTGAAAAAGATTGTTTTAGGGGCCGACCCCTTATCTCCTTATAGGGGCCATTTTACGAATTTTTGGTTGTTACATATCATTACAAACATTATTCTGAGCATCTTTTCTTCTATGATGCTTTTCAAAATATTTCTTCTTTTTAAGATATAAATGATCAAAATATTGGACTTCTAGCCCCTTAAAACCCCTAATTATGTAACATATCAGCAATTTTTAATCATGTATATATAACTAACGAGAAGATAAACAATTTTGCTTCTATAAAACATTACAAAATATTTCTTATAAAAGAGATACAGATTATTGGCTTTAGACCCTTCTGGGCCCCTAATTTGAGGGGCCAGCCCCTTTTTCTTGGTGTCAGTTAAAAGGTATTTTTAATCTAAACACATTTTGTTCATTAAGTGATAAGAAATTCGTTACCGTTCTTGAGATATTTGAAAAAGATTGTTTTAGGGGCCGACCCCTTATCTCCTTATAGGGGCCATTTTACGAATTTTTGGTTGTTACATATCATTACAAACATTATTCTGAGCATCTTTTCTTCTATGATGCTTTTCAAAATATTTCTCCTTTTTAAGATATAAATGATCAAAATATTGGACTTCTAGCCCCTTAAAACCCCTAATTATGTAACATATCAGCAATTTTTAATCATGTATAGATAACTAACGAGAAGATAAACAATTTTGCTTCTATAACACATTATAAAATATTTCTTATTAAAGAGATACAGATAATTGACTTTAGACCCTTCTGGGCCCCTAATATGAGGGGCCAGCCCCTTTTTCTTGGTGTCAGATGAAAGCTCTTGTATATATAAACTTTTATTGTTCTATATATGATAACAAAATATTTATTACAAAAAAGATATTCGTGATCAAGTCTCAAATTTCCCCAAAATTGTCAAAAAAAGTTAACATCAACATTTTCAGGTCCAGGCGAGCTTCAAGCACAATGCCTTCTTGTGAAATCTAAAACAAGCATGCAAATCTACCATAACCACTCTATCTTGCATAAAAATTTCAAGTCTCTAACTATAACGGGTTTTGAGAACACGCGTGGACAAAATCATGATCCAAAAAACACGAAAAAGGGAGATAATTCAAAAGCGGAAGTGAATTTTCAGACAGAAAGTGGGATGCAAAGAGACATTCACCTAAGACATCATCCCTGTAAAAATCATTAAAATCGATAAAGAAATGGCCGAGAAATTAAGGGTGTCTACCAAGAAGAATAATAATAATAATATAGAAGAATGAGAAACAGTAGAAAAACAGTAAGGTCTTCCGTTGGAAACGGAAGACCTTAATAAGAAAGAAAAAACCTAACAATCACTATAAGGTCTTCCGTTGGAAACGGAAGACCTTAAAAATTCCAAAGTTTGGTTATCAACAGTCTCAAGCTCTTAAAGCTATACACGCTATAATTTGCGTCAATTTTAAATGACGGGGAAAGTACGTGTGTTTGATTCCTTACAAAAGTTACCTATATGCTGTTAATTATAATGCCCAATTCGATCACGTAATAAAGATATCAAATTTTAAACAATAAAAAATATTTATTTTCCTGCCAGGAAAGTAATGCCTTCTCATGAATATCAATCTGTCACGTGATATCGACAGCTAATTTTAGACAATCACACAAAACTTGGTGGGGGTCAACATCTTTATAATTGTTGTAGTTTCACGAAGGAAAGGATATAATTTTTTTCAGTAAACCATAAATTTGTCCTTTATACGAGTACGAATTAAAGAAAGCAAAAACCCAAGCGTGTGAGCATGTTCATGTACATACATGTACTTCCCCTGAACAATGACGTAGGCTTATGTGTTTTCCCCTAAGTGCTATTTTTAGTTCGTGTGAGTGTTATCCTATTTAAACGTTAAAAAATAATGGTACCGTGAATGACAAATGTATAACACTCATAATACATGTAACAACTGTTAAATCTGTATATAAAATCGAGACGGATATGTAATTAGGCAAACAATAACGGCTACCTGATTTCCCGCGGACATGCGCAATGAGGTCGGTTTCGCTCCTTCTTCATCAATATTCATGAAAAAGCATTAGGAAAATAAACAATTAAAATTCTATATCTTTGTAACTAGAAAGAATTAACCACTGTAATTTACAGAATATAGTTAACTTTTATAAGTAAACAAACACATGCGTTTTCACTGTCATTCAAAATTGACGCAAATTATAGCGTGTATAGCTTTAATTCTTTTGTAAACTGAATTCAATAGAGACTTTTAAAATAATTTACAATAAGGTATCCATTTGTTTTACAAAGTTAAAGCAATTAATTTAGCAGAATTCATGATATGAACAAATATCTACTTTACCCAATGTCTTTTTGAGAGGTATTATATTTTGTACAACAAATGAATCTAGCCCTTTTCATAACAGAAATTTCCTCTTAATTATTAGCTGCATGATTATAACAAGAGGCCCAGGGGCCACATCGCTCACCTGAGCAACAATATCCTTAACTCTAATCAAATTAGCATTACAGTATCAAAATCAAAATATCTTGACAACTAAGTACAGTAGATCTTGCTCAAAAAATTTAAAACATCTGCCGATTTTTATCCACATATTTTTATTGTAAAGACATAGCCCCTATTGTTGTTTTTGTTCCTGTAAGAAGATTTTTCTCTATTCCTATATAACCCCCCCCCCACTTTTCTCTAGGGAATCATGGTTTGATCAAACTTTAATCTGCACAACCCATGCTTTCACACAAGTTACTACTTTTTGGACTGAAACCTTTCCCAGAATATTTTGAAAGATTTTCTCTATATATTCCTATGTAAAAATTCATCCCCCCATTGTGGCCCCGCCCTACCCCCGGGGACCATGATGTAAACAAACTTGAATCTACACTATCTGAGGATGCTTCCGCTCAAATTGGAGCTTTTCCGGCCTAATAGTTTTTGAGAAGAAGATTTTTAAAGATTTTCTCTATATATTCCTTTGTAAAAATTCATCCCCCCATGGTGGCCCCACCCTACCCCAGGGGACCATGATGTAAACAAACTTGAATCTACACTACCTGAGGATGCTTCCACTCCAATTTGAGCTTTTCTGGCCTAATAGTTTTTGAGAAGAAGATTTTTAAAGATTTTCTCTATATATTCCTTTGTAAAAATTCATCCCCCCATGGTGGCCCCACCCTACCCCTGGGGACCATGATTTGAACAAACTTGAATCTACACTATCTGAGGATGCTTCCACTCAAATTTGAGCTTTTCTGGCCTAATAGTTTTTGAGAAGAAGATTTTTAAAGATTTTCTCTATATATTCCTTTGTAAAAATTCATCCCCCCATGGTGGCCCCACCCTACCCCAGGGGACCATGATTTGAACAAACTTGAATCTACACTACCTGAGGATGCTTCCACTCCAATTTGAGCTTTTCTGGCCTAATAGTTTTTGAGAAGAAGATTTTTAAAGATTTTCTCTATATATTCCTTTGTAAAAATTCATCCCCCCATGGTGGCCCCACCCTACCCCTGGGGACCATGATTTGAACAAACTTGAATCTACACTACCTGAGGATGCTTCCATACAAGTTACAGAATTTCTGGCCTAATAGTTTTTGAGAAGAAGATTTTTGAAAAATACCTACAAATTTTAAACAATTCTAAATTATCTCCCCTTTAAAGAGGGTGTGGCCCTTCATTTCAACAAACTTGAATCCCCTTTACCCAGTGATGCTTTGTGCCAAGTTTGGTTGAAATCTGCCCAGTGGTTCTGGAGAAGAAGATGAAAATGTGAAAAGTTTACAACGACAACAACGCCAACGCCAACGACTACAGACAACGGACAAATTTTGATCAGAAAAGTTCACTTGAGCTTTCAGTTCAGGTGAGCTAAAAAGTTCATTCCAGTGGATGAAAATTTTTAAAATGTTTTTATATTTGATGTATCTAAATGTATTCATGACTGATTTGAATTCTGGCAGCAGACAGATACATCTGCATCGATCATGATATTACTTTAGAGATCGTGTCATTGAAGAACTGTGCCCCCGATCTAATCCAGTGTATTTAAAAATTTTAATCCCTATACTAATGGTTTTATAGTACAAGTATAGTACAAGGATGCAACTGGAGAGAGAGAGAGAGAGAGAGAGAGAGAGAGAGAGAGAGAGAGAGAAGAGATACTTATATTAAATCTATATTAAAGTTTAATATCTGTTTATTTTACTACATGTATTTATAATGTCCTCATCAAATAGTCTACCCCTGGTAGCTTCACAGTGTAGTTTTCAACAAGACGGGCAGCTGTGACAGCTTTGTGTAAAATACTGATTAACAAAATGAGTTCATCTTATTGATCACTCACTGAGCACGGCTGTGTAGGTCTGGTGTACTGTTACACATATATCTATATATATATCTAACAGAACCGGTTATGAGTGTTAAAGAAATGTTAGATAATTCTCTTCCAAATGCGATATGTCTTTTTTTTAAACTGTAAAGGAAATTCGATGCTAGATATAGAACTTGAATATTCCCATGCAATAATGAGCTTTTAATGTCATTTTATCTTTATTGTCACCCACACAATTACCAGAGAAATCACTATTTTTTTTTAATCCCCCCCCCCCAATTATCTGCTCCTGCTTTTCTTTTTCCTTTCGGCAACTAAAATCTGCACTCACTCAATTGGAATGAAAAAAAAAATGTGGTTACATGTATATACATACATGTATGTAGCGAGGGACATAACCAATTCTGTTGAACTCTGAGAGACAGATTTTATATTCTAAAACAGACCCTTTGATAAATTAATAGTCTCTCTTTGACTAAAATACTTATTTTGATTCATGTGGTGTTTGAAAAACTTTTATTTTACTTCATAGGTTTTGAATTTTAAGTGTTTCATAGAATTAAATTTAGACAGTCTAAGTTTCCTTCTCCATTCAATGGCCTCAATACAAATGATTTAATTTAAATCCTACAATTTGAACCTCTACTATCTTTGAAAAATTCTCTCAGCCATTAAACCTTTTAAAGTACATGACCATGGCAAGTGGCCATTTACTTATAATTGAAAAACATAAGTCAATATATTCATTTCGCAACAAAATTTCCAAATTTTACCAATGATAGAAAAATAATTTTGCCTGCAATTTCAAGTACATATACTAGATAAATGCTGTGGTGGAAATTAAAAGTATAGTCCAATAATGAAATATAAACATTCACACATTTATTTAAGTTGAATAGAAATTCTACATGTATATGTACAATGTATATTTCTATGGAGGAGTGGTTTAATCTCTAATAATATCAAACTTAAATATCATGCAGTCATCATTTATTGTTTGTGGTACATTTTACATGGAGATTAATAAAAAATCTCCTTATCATTTTTTGAGAAAATATATTTCTGCAACAATGATCACGATAGGTCATGATATCAGATTTGTATGTATGTACTATTCCTTCCATTCTCCATTTATGTATTTTGTATAATTTCCTTATATGATTGTGTTGGGGGGACCAGGGTATTTGTATAATTGTATGGTTTTTTTATCCCTTCTGCATGTACTGATAATATGGACCCGGCCCGCCTCATATTCAAAATGTACACATGACCATTTCACCTGCATTTATTTCCACTAACTGCTTCAACAGTTTTCATCAATAGAGAGGACTTTAACAAGATCCTGTGTGTACAGAATCTAGCTACTTAACAGCCAGATGGAATGAAGCTACCGTTCAACATTTGAATGGTCTGAGAGCTAAAACAGGTCAACAATGTACAAATATCACATTCACATTAAGATATATTGGTTAAATGAATCAACTCCTGAAGATATAAGAAAAGTGAGGATGATTTATTAACATTAATTAACTTGTATTTTTCAACAATATCTTACTTTAACATTGAATAATACTGCACCTTGAAAGCACAAACAACAATAGTGTGGTATATGATGCTAAGAAAGGAAACAATAATGCAATGAACTCCCACATTTCTTGATTGTGTAATAAGTCTCCTTTATGTCACTTACCTTACTATATATATATATATATTGTGCAATAAGTCTCCTTTATGTGGTTTACCTTAATAGAGAGAGAGAGAGAGAGAGAGAGAGAGAAAGAGAGAAAGAGAGTTACACACACACACACACATATATATATTTACAATATCGTCTGAATAAGCAGATGTGAGTCATGCACATGGCCAAGTTCCCTTGGTTTTGTCATTATGTACTCAGTATACCGATTACTGAGACTTTATGACTTGTATCTATGACACATAAAAGTACACGAGTCAATAAAATTTCTCCTTACAAAAATCCAGGTAATTAAATGTTGATCCTCTCCAATCTCCAAAATCAATATTTACCAACAACGCAATGTAGGAAATTATTTCAATATAAAAAGCTTACATTCTATTAAAGATTTTAAGGGGTTTTTTTTTTCAATTTACCCCCCCCCCCCAAAAAAAAGGAACCACAAATCCAGTTGGTTTACCAACTAGACAACCAGAAAACAGTAAGAAATAATACATGCAACAAATTAATGTTGAATTAAATGAAACAATAATCAGCACCTCCAACTGTTGTCAGGCTATATTTATAACAACAATGAAATGTACTGGGGTGGGAGTATAAATATACACCACTGCCAAGTGACTACAGTAAAACTTGTTTAGAACGGACACGGATATAGCGAAATCTCTGTTACTGCTTAGTTATTTTGAGTCCCCTGTAAAATTCTTAACACATCTTTGCAAAATTTTATTGTTATAACAAATTCACATATAAGGATTTTACGGATATAACGAACTGATTGATTTAGAGTCCTGTAGAAGTGAATAATGACAAAATTTAACATTTTTATAACAAATTTTTTTTACAGTTTAAAAATGTTGCACTACCATTTACATTAAAGTTTGAATGAATTTATTTTCTCATAACTTTTTTAATTTACAATCCGAATATTAAAAGTATCAAAAGAATGCATTTTCATTCTAAACCTCAATTATCAAAACTTGCAGTCTGGTGAAAGATAACATGCATATAGTGAATTCGCTATAGTTATTTTTTTTAAGAAATCGTTATTCGGATATAACAAATTATGGATATAAATATCCATCCAAGAAAATCCATTGGTCCCTAGGACTTCGCTATAACCATGCAAGTTTTAGTGTACATTTTCTGACCTACCTGTTTTTAAGAGGACCATTGAAGTTTGGATCATATTTTCGAACTTCCCCTGCAAAAACCAAAAGATCATTTATTCAAATCAAATTCTCAAATGACAATCTTAACAGGAGAAAACGGAAGTCTCTAAATTTAAATGGATGCAGTATAAACATTTATTACAAAAGATTGTATAATCAGCTTATTAGCTTCTAAATCCCCAAAGAGGTTCCAAGTTTTCAAATGAAAAACAAATATCTTCAATATATTTCAGTACAAAATTAAAAGGCCAATATACCATATTGTACTTGGATTCAATTAAAATATACTAGCATGCATTGTAATATTGCTCCAACATATACCAATACAGGTGTATATATAAATGTACATGTATATTCTTTGTAATTTCCTCATGTATATAATGAAACAATGTTTATGTTTTTAAAAACTACTTGCGGGACTATATCATATTACAAGGCAGCCACCAGCTGCAGTTGTATGTATATATATCGACATCTCAGTGCCTGTGGCCTACATGTCTGGATAAACAATGAAGGGCGAAACTAGGATTGAGCATCCCTCATCCTTTGTTTGTTTAACAATAGTTTTATTTATGATGTACACCTAAACCCAATACAACAGCATTAAGTAAAGAGGAGTATATCTAATAAATTGAATGGTTATGCTGTATAGTAGAGATGAAGGATATATATGTATATGACTGACAACTGTATGATTTAAATGGGCAACTTTTTAAGTAAAAGATTTCTACACTGAACAATGCATACCACTTGAGATTCAATATTTTTTACCTCATCAAATGCAAACACTGTCTGCAAGATATTGAACGCGACCATGCATACCAGGTTATGTCAATATATTTCAATTTACACAGCTTACACACACTAAAAACAGGGTAAAGTTATGTACTAGTATAATGGTACGCACAGATATCTTTACAACAGAATACAGCTGAATTATACACTGAGATACCCATGCTTTCTGACGCCTTTTTGCCGGCATTGCATGTACAAATTTTGGCATCAGATTTTCCCGTCTCTTGTTCATCATCAGGTGTGTCTCTCCCCATCTCCTCAAGCTTAACCTCTTCTCCTTTTATGAAATGTTCATTTCTTTAGATATTTAGGACATGAAAAGACTACTAGTATATGTGATGGTTATTATGGTTTTCAGTGGTTTAATAAATTACAGTTTAATAAATCACAAACTTTTAAAAGTCGGCTTCAACTTTGATATATTTACAAGAATCTCAGATTGGACAATTTTTACTTCCCATTTCAAAGGGCACATATTTAAGGGTAGAAACAATATGCACTTCAACTGCATGAAGACAAGTGCAGCTCCAAACCCTAACAGATTACATATACAGTTGAACTTTGATAACTCAAACACTGATATCTCGAATACAATATGTCAAAGTGATTTGTAAGTCCCAACTACTTATTTTACCCTCGATATCTCGAATACTCGGACATCTCAAAGTTTTTAAACAGTCCCATCTAGTTCAAGATAACGAAGTTTGACTGTATCTTCCAATTAATATGATTCATACAGACAGAATCACGTTATATCATTCAAATTCATGTTACAGTGAAGTTCTTCTTGTGTACATGTTGTACGTGTCTAGCTGATCAACAATGCAAATATGATGGATTGATTGTTAATGATTGCAATTATGATCTTCATGTTAACATTCCATCCAATGTTTACTCCATCCAATGTTTACTCAAGTTTTATATATCATATATCAAATGGTGTGCAAAGAGCCAGTATAATGCAGGGGTTTTGATATATATTTTTATTTATAACTGAAATATACCAAAGATATGAACATTCTTGTCCCCATCTTCTTTAAAACTTATAAACTTAATTGGTTAATAGACTATCGCACAATAACCTCAAGAGGATACAATCTATCAGTATGACACATCATTATTTTACATGGTAGATGATATCTGTAAATATCTTTCAAAATGTTTTCAAGCTTGAAATAACTGTAAAAAAAAAAAAGTGGGCTTGTCCTTGATTACCTTTAACATCAGACCATGCAAATCTGTGTGTGTGGGGGGTGCAAACTTTCAATCAGACAGACAAAACAAGTTTACAAAACAAGAAAACAATAAACAAAAAGTTGATTGCCCTATGAATCGAAGCACTGACAACACTACAGGTGCAGTACCCTTGACGACATCAAAGGTAATGCAATGCAAGAAAAAAAGGCTGCAAACCAAAGCATTAAGAAATCATACCGGTATGTGTAGCATTAAGGGTACGTAAATAAAACTCTAGGAATCTATGATTAGTTCAGTTGTGACATCTGAAGTCTGCTATATGGATCAAAGACATAATTATTTATGTTAAAGGAATAAGAGACTGTACACATATATTCTCAAAACACAGAACCAGGTTCCAGGAATCAGAAAGTTTCACATCAAGAAATGCAATGAGACAGAACCATCAGGAATGGCTGAAGGAACAGAATATGTAGTCAGCGGTAGAGTATGCCGCTAAACAAGTTCAACGGGTACATGTACCCTTAATGAGGAAGTAAATTCCACTAGTCTGGTCAGACCTTCGACATTGTTACATGTTACTACATGTACATCTGTTGGGTTGTGTGTAAGAGAGACACCAATATACATGGGCTGAAGGAGAGCCGGCTAGTGTATAATGCATGGTACACATGTTATATAGTGGATGCCAAGTGGGTTATCTAATTGCCTTATAAAAGAAAATGAGGGCAAACAAATTTAAGAAACATGCATGGGGTTTCCAGTGGAAACTTTCCACCCAGAGAGAGAGAAATGAAAAACAATCATGACTGGAATAATTAAATGACCACAATTAAAGAGCAATGGAGGGGTTAGGAGGGTAGTTAAGTCCTAGCTTATGGTACATTGTACTTTAATTAATACATGTAACTGGAAACTACATATATATGTACATGTATGTACATGTAAATTCTTACACATCCATCAACTTCAAAATTAACAGTGTATTTTGTCATTCTGAATCAATTTATTTATAATTACCTGACACATATCTGTCTGTTGCAATCAATTTATCTATTCAAAATATGGGATAGTTTGTGTCTATAGTCCCAAGTTATTGCTTCCATCACTTTTTGATGATTTTTAATCAAAATAAACATACCTTTCAATGAAGTACAATTCAAATCAATAAAAGGGAAAAATCCAAGATTTCTCATTGATTCATGATCTGTTTTTACCCAGAGATTTTCACTGGAACGAAAACATTGTACAGAGATTCAAAATGGGAAATGTTAACATCTTTACTTCATTTCGGAATTACTCGGGATGCCTCACAGAATTTTTTACCGTTATCATCTGGGGTACTTTCATGTCTTTTGCAATGCAAAATCGGGCATTTCAAAACAGATAATCTGGACTTTTTAAATTTTATTGAACGGATGTAGTTTGGGCGCAAAGGTATTAATGATTTTTGAGATACTACGCAAAGAGTGGTGGAAGCAGAAACTTGGGACAGAGTACGTCACCTTTTAAAAAGCTGAACTCGAAATGCACTAGGTAAATTCCGACAATCTAAGGTGGGGTGGAGGTGGTAGAGAAAAATACGCAACTAAAAGGTATAAAACAGCTGAAACGAGATTGATCAGCTATCAACAAACACTGTCTGTTGAGTTTGAATAAATGAGTAGATGTTGCTCTTGCACAGTATTGAGCTTTCGTCTGTTCGTTGTTTGCACAATAAGATATACCTTTTACATGGATTACGTGGATGTACAAGCAAGCCTTACTATTCTGATACAATGCAATTTACCCGATTTTTGTAGGTGTGTATTAATGCATTGTCAATCGACCGTAACGCAGGCGGTATGTTTTATTGATATTTTCGTAAAAATTTGATTTACAGGTGAACTTATCAGCGTTTATTCTAATCAACCATGAATGCTTCTTTACCCTCCTTAAGTCTTGAGAAGCGCTTACCTTTATTCTCTGAGAGAGATTTTGTAATTTAAAATCCATTACATGGTACGTTTTAATCTTTTATATCGATTCGAAACAGCAGACCGTAAATTTTCATACCTTTATATTCGGTCTTTTTCTCCTCCGAAGCCTTTTCCTCCGTTTTTTCGTCCGACACTTTCGACATAATTCCCAGAAATATGAATTTGTAGAGTTTCTTCCACTTGTTTACCAACCAGGAAAAAAGGTGAAATCTTTAATCCTCTTTAAACCGAAACCGTACCTACTTGCCTAAACGGGTCACGTGAATTCCCCATTCACTGGCAACGGTATCAACAAAGGCTAGACTTGTCACGAACTGGGTAGTTTCATGATAATTTCACCTACGGGGTTTTTAAATGTATTTTTACACAGACAAAAGATCTAATAATTAATTGTTATAGTGAGTCCAGCATGTACACACACTGTTTCAAATTACATACCGGGTACAGAAATTCAGTGTGCGGAAATACAGATTGCAAACAGGATATGTACATGTAAGTGTGATGTAAAATCCGTGAGATTTATTTATTATAAACGCATCTTTACCATCGGTCGTCGGATCGTCCACACTGTGTTTATTTATTGCAATATTTGAGTGAATTTATCAATTGAATAAAAATTAAAAATTAAAGTTTACTTTATACCTGTATTAATTAAGTTAATCTAAACACACGAACACTCAGAGCCCTCATGTTAATAAAGGGACTTGGACACGATTTTGGATAAAAATTTTATTTTTTATTTTTTATGTATAAAATGGTTTACTTGCATAGTTTGAATGATTGGCCAAAATTTGAATGTTAGAATTCAAGTTATAAGAGAGATACAGAGGTCAGAATTCATTGTTATGTAAACAAAGCTCGAGTCTTATATTTGTTTACTATAATGTAAAGTATGGAATTACCATTTTTTTGACAAAATGACTCGTGGAAAACAAGGTACATGTCACAGGATTAATTATTTTAGTTAATTGTTCATCATATTTGCGTTCATTCATTTCAACATTTCATGTTTTCATTTCCCATTGGTAAATTGTTTTCATTCACGCCGCTTCATTCATTCATACAATCATTCATAGTAAGATAGTAGTACGAGAGGTCACGTGGTTGCGTTTGGCGGGTGGATCGGTGAATGAATGGGTGTGTTAGACTGGTTTTTCGGGTTTGAGTGAGTGAGTGCGCATGTCAATGTATGTAATCTAATTTTTAGCACGAACTTTAAGAATTAATATTACGACGCCACCCAAGACAGACGGTTGATGTCTGCTTCATAGCTCGTCAACTCGACTAACTATTTATTTTATAGTAGTCCTAAATCGCTGTTATACTTGGTGAGTTATTTTAATCAAATATATGTAATTTAAATACTATCTAACTAAAGATAAATTTAATGAGTGAATGTAGAGAATGAGTGTTTTATTAATATAATAAATTGTATATGATTATAGATCACCTGTGGAAACCATTTATTCGATAATATTCAAATACAACAATAAATTCAGCGTCATTTCCACAAAAAGGCCTTGGAGTTCTTGTTAGCTCAGAAAATATATATCAGCTACCCCTTGACATACACTTATTCAATGTGTTTTTAAATAATATTATCAACAGAAGAAAGCAACATTAGATTGAAAATTTTACCAATAAAACACATATGTAAAAAATTACAAGGCTCGAGCTTTGTTTACAAAACAAAGAATTTCAAACTCTGTATCTTGTTTATAACTCAATAATTGACTTTCAAATTTTGACAAAGCATTACAAATACCCATATAAATCATTCTAAACATTAAAAAATTAAAAATTAACATTCAAATTTTTGAGCATAAATCGTGTCTAAGTCCCTTTAAATAAGACAGTGGAATGATATTTTCCATTAATTTATGTTTGTCAAGATAATTTTGGTCATAAAATTTAATACGCCGATAGTTAAAGGCCTGTTTATTCACAGTAGCGAATCTATTTCACTCCTGGACCTCTTAACTAGGTTAAAAGATTCTCGAAAGGAAAAAATCACTTTTTCGCGAAAGTAGCGCATTCTTTATACGATAGAAAATAATTTTTTTTAGCTAATCAGAAAGCGCATTACAACCAGAATTAATTAAATACGCAAAAGTTTCTTATTTATACGCGAAAGTTTCGCGTTATATTGCAAAATTTTCGCGTAATATCGCGAAAGTGACGCGTTTATAGCGAACGTTATGTTGCGGCTATTTGCAAAATTCTTGCGTTTTATCGCGAAAGTTATGTGATTATTAGCAAAAGTTTCGAGTTTTTTCGCGATAAATTAATATTTTTAGCTTTAAAAGTGAGATTGATGGGCTTTAAGGTAATGATCCATACCCCACTACATAAATAAAATACCTACAGAATTTTTTCAAATTTCCCAAACATGTATTTGGGGATATATCCTTTTCAAATTTTATCCAGTTAACTGGTCCATCGGTATTATAATAGCTAGAGCCGTTGCTAAAAATAGAACCAATTACGGAAAATGGTGCTTTTTTCATACATTAAGAATATTGGCCTAAGCATGAAATTTGACTTTCAGAAAATCATTTTTGACCGATATCCTATGTAAAATAAACGAATTTATTTTTTAAAACAAATACTTTAATGTTACACATGTTTATTTATTAAAAAATAGATAAATATGTTTACAAATGAGATAAAATGAAACAAACTTTCAAAGAGAATCTATTCTTTTATAAATTTATTTACCTACAGAATTGTCTGAAATAGTGATAATGTTTACCCCTTAAGGTCCTTAATCAATAGAAAATAAAATTACCCAAAGGACCGGCCTTTTTAGGATCACAATTGGCGTATTTATGGTAAAATTCATTAAAATGTTTATTTTGAAAAAAGTTCCGTAAAAAGAAAATGTTGCATAGTTTTATCATTTCATCTCTCTAAAAAGTGTATTTAGCTTTTTGTTAAATAGAAAACATTATTTGAACAAACCGTTAATCAATCTGTATTATATAAATCGCAAAAGATGGGGTATTTTGAATATCGGTAAGTATTATGGATCGAGATCGGTATTTAGAAATTGCAGTCACATATGCGGAAAACGCTAATTACCTGATATCCTTTTAAGACAAAACCTATATTCAACTATTTTTACTGGTTTTAAAAACTGTTCTAAAAAATGAAGTAATTTTTCTTCAACGTATAATTTTAATTCTAAAACAATTTTTAGGGAAAATATATTTATGTTCGTTCCTAAGCGTATAGAGTAAAGATCGGGCACGGGCAAGACGTAATAACGCGTGAATTACGTCATACGTTGTTTTGTGACGTATGGACAATTACCTTAATATGCATAAAAGTCTGCATTCAGGTTAAAAGAAAAAGTATGTAAATTTCTTGATTATCACCCACAGATTACACTAATCTATCAGAATGCATCGTGTTAATGTCGTATATTGACCTCCTTTACTTCTGACAACATTGAATTATCTAATGCTATAGTTTATATAAATGCTATTAACCCACTGGGACTGCATAAAAGCGTCTACATACGCCTGCAATCACGGACATTCAACTACTAGGACTCACATATTCCTTTTCAGGTACACTACAAAGTCATTTGTGTAATATAGTAAAAACGTAACACACACACACACACACACACACACACACACACACACACACACACACTTTTGGCAAATGCGTCGATTGTTTATTTAAATCCACATGCAAGCTTTGCGTTTGAAGAATATTATTTTTCATGACCATGTATTTCCAATAAAATCAAGTGTAAGTTTATAAATAGTTGCTTTCCCAAAGTTGTCACCCAACAGCGTAGTACAGTGGGTAAGAGAGTTCACAACGAATCTGTAAATCATGAGTTCGAATCCTATTGGGAATTTTAAAATTTTTACCTTTTCAACAAATTTTTAAACGAATTTTTTTTTTTGGTTAAATATTGTAAAATTTAACAATTCTAAACCGGTGAAAGTATTTAAATTGTAATGTACTTTATTTCACATTAATATCGACAGATGTCCCATACCACCTTTAGAGAAAGTCCGCGGCAAGTAAAGTGACGACATCAGTAGTAAAGTGTCTAGAAAATTATTTTCACAGAATTCACAATGTATGTAGAAATAAGGTTAATCAGTCCAATTTTTTTGCGCCGTAAATTACAACTTTTTATAAAAGGGGCAGGGTCACGATTTTGGTAAAGAACTTGGTTCACTTGTGACTTATTTTGGCCTTCGGATAGGGTAAAATTTCAAAGTTGTCGGAACAAATATTTGTGCATATATAAATACTTTCTGGTTTTACCTGTTATCAAAAATGTATAAGTACTTGTGATTGCCCAAGTGTATATGCTAAATAAATTGCGATAAAATGCCGTGGGAATGCATATTTCCGGAAAAATACACGAAATGCTGTGAATGTTTTGGAAATTTGGATAGGTCCGCATAAAATCACCATCGCCAAATTTTGTCATATTGAACAACTTACTTATATTGAGGTGTATGCAAAAAATCGTGATGGTGATATTGTGCGGACCATGTTTATTTTTTAAAAAACCGTATCTGATAACGTCAATATAGCGTTATCGTGTATCAATAATAACGTTAGATAAATAAATCGGATAAGTATAAATCATACTTAAAATGTAAATAACATTTAAACATTAAAAAGTATGTGTATTAAAAATATTAAACATGAAAGGAAGACTAACTATATGTCCGAAAATCTTGTCTTATTGCATGCACAATCTACTTCCGCGTCTCCGTAGCCTAGCGACTTTAGACATTATACCAACTGAAGATGTCGAAGATACGATAACAAGTAATACATGGTATAATTCGCCAAGGATGGTTCTACAATGTACATCAATTTTTCAAATATGTGAAAAACTAGCTGTTCATCGTAATTTTCTCAAATCATAGAAAAACGTGAAATAACTTCATGCTTTGTATGGAGCTATCACTTGCTTACACAGTCATGTAGTTCTACCGGCTGTATATTTATTTTACAAAGAAATGAAATCGTGTACATACACAATTATGTGGTAGGAAATTTAAATACTATTAGTGTAAGATTCATGCCTTTTAATTGTTTATTTACATTTATCTAGATATAAATATGTAGGATAAAAAATAGTTAAATCAGTTCAAAGTTCACACATCGTACCTGTCGATGTGAAATGTATTTTATGCTTTCTGCAGTAGGATATTTTAATGCACTATGTAATGCAATTCGGATCTATCAGAGTTAGAAATAATAAGGATGTTGAAAAGTTGTTTTTTTTTGTTAAATCTACGATTGTATGAATCATGTAAACAGACGACACTTATGAAGTACATGCACCTATAAATTAGATATGACGTCACTGTAATACTATGATGACGTAAGTAATACAAAGACTTGTTAAAATTTCACCCCAACATTTAATCTTATATACGATGTTAATTATTCTGCGAAAATTTATACAAGTTGTTGCTTTTGAAATAGTAGGTAAACTATCTTCATTGTATGAATGACACGGTCTTTATAATATTTTTTTTCAACAACTAGACTTAAGGTATCCCACTCCTCAATGTTCTTGTATCAAGAATTTCTTGAGAAGTATATCATTGAAATCTGTAGACAAAACATACTTAAAAAATACAAAGAAAATGGGGGGGGGGGGGGGGTCAGTGTTCATCCCTCTGAGTTATGGCCAATTCAATATGACCTTTTTGCACCTAAAATGCAATTTCAGCCTGATTAGGATTTGTTGTCAGTATTTTTGATTAAGCGAACTTTTTCCTTCAAATATTGTTTATAATTATGTACAATGGTCACACTGAATAGAGGGATTACGAAAAAAAGTTGTACGAAGCTGCATTAATTTATTTGTGACCTTTTTGCACTTAAAATAGACAATTTCTATAATAGTTACAATTTTGTTTGAAATAAAAACTTTTTGAATATCAAGAATTTTATAAGATCAATCACGTTGCCTAGATAATGTATTCAGTATCATTTTGACATAATAAAACATGGGGGTCAGTGATGTCAATTTTTTTATATATGGCTTCAAAGGTAAAATTCTCGCAAAATTTGGCTTAAAAAAATTCAGACATTATCTATATATTTATATTATTTTATGCTAAACATCCATCACTCTCTCAAGATTTAATTTTGTACATGTCACACAGAACCTATAGAATATGTTACAAACCTATCAAATGTTTAAAATGTGAACAATGGATAAAGTATAATAAAAAGAAAAGTATATCGAAAATTCATGAAATTGCTTGTTTCTGTCATTTTCGTCTAAAAAAACCTTCCGCACAAAAAAAAATAGTTCCCCCCAAAACTTGTTTGTTTATTGAATTCAGATGGATTTTCTTTATGAATGTTGTGTAATTATGAAATAATAATCTTTTTGTTATGATTAAATAAAAAAAATCATATTTATTTAAAATATAATGATCATCTGCGCAATGAAATCAAAACGTGAGGAGTGAGATACCTTAAACCTGTGAACGCACAGGTTGTTGGATCAAGATCAACAAAATTTTAATTTTAAGTATAAGTTATAAAGTATTAGCTGATTAAAGTATTGCCGGAGTTATATACTTTTTACTACCTATCTCTCTTAAAAAAATCTTCAAGAGATTTCCCCTTTCATGGGATGTATGGTCTTTAACACCCCATCCCAACCCCAACTCCCGTATTCTCTTCTTATGGTTTAATAAAGTGGTTACCTTTTGTGTATGTGGGATGTATTCTTATTTTTGACCGCTAATTAATAGTCACCATTCAAAAGAAAGTTTCCAAAACCAGTCTGTAATTTTTTTTCCATACATTTGTCAAGCGTCGATTTATGTGTTCGATTCATTTTCCGATGTGTGCCTGCCCCACCCCCCCCCCCCCCTAAAAAAAACCCATATGTTTTAATGTATGTTATGACTTATTAATCCCATGTTACTCGCAAACCCCAAATCTTGACATGCGTGTATTTATTTTTTCTATTCTTCGTCTTTATGTGTTTAATAATTTTTTTTAATTTCTCAATGTATTGAATAACAGCAAGATCATATGCAAAACTTGTAAAGTTCTTTAAAGCTGAAAATCTATCGGACGAAATCTAAGATGCAAGGGCAATTTCTTTAGCCATCTACATAAACGGAAAATTCCCAATTTATAGCATTACGAACTCCTAATACAAATATACGGTAATGAATTTTCTTTGAGATTTGAGCCACACCTAAGTTAATTCTAAAATATATCCTGGACTACAATTTACTCCATACTCAGATCTCTATCTATCTCTCTCAAAACAATATTTCAAATGTAATGTAATTTTCCTTATCTAATCGGTCAAAATGACCGGTAAATAAATATAAAAAATACCAAATCAAGAAGTTAACATTTTTACAAGCAGGATTTAAATTTTTGCAAACACCTTTAATTGGATTTAACAAATCGATTCACACTTGACAAGATCTTAATTAGCGAATTGTAAGGGTAGGCTAATTAACGAAGAATTTTAAGATGAGTAACTTACGATAAAGTCTCAGACAGCTATTTATTTACATCTATGATTTCCAATTTATTGTTCATTGAAAAAATGTTTTAATTTCATTAATAAAAAAATGATAACAAGTAATTACATACCTCAAATATTTTTTTCCGAAAATTTTTATACAGTGGGGCTTCAGATATCTGGACGCCAGATATCCAGACGCTTCAGTTTACGGACTATTTTATTTGGGAACAGATTTTGTATACGATATTTTGTCTCATATATCCGGAATTTCGCGTTCCAGATCCGGACAGTCTGTTTTTACCACAAAATACTGTTTAACTATAAATTTTGCTTCATTTAACCGGACGGTAAAATTTAATGATACTCCGATTAATACAATAGAAAGATTAAGTCTATCAATTGAGTTTCACACTTTTTCACCTGCTAGCCCCCATGAGTAGCTTGTATAAACACTCTGACTTCTCAAATAACTTTCAAATATTACCGACATTGCTGGTTAGACAGGATTAGCCGCGCCTCACTGCACTTGGCTTGGGTATCTTTACACTGTGCACCTGTCAAGTGCAATCACTTTTTAAAACACCCCTCTATTTAAAATGAAGAATGTGCTTAATAAATCTAGGAAGTTTTTCATAGCTTTGTGGTATTTATATTCAAAAAAATTATTTTAAACGAAGTGTCTCAAGCGTGCTTTTTTAGATAAAGTCAAAACCGAAAGTATAGGAAGAAAACAAAAAGGAAAACATTTCAACTGATCGGAAGTGCATTGTTTAAACATTGACGTGTCTAGATATAGATTGTTAAAAACAGAACGTAAATAGGCACATTTCACACTTGGACACAATATATTTAGCTACATTTGGCTATTATTATAGTTTGGTTAATATTTCCTGATTAAATAACAATATAAAGCAGGGTTCCTTGTATTAAAAACAGGTGAATTAAGTATGAAAGGCAAAGAAAACAGTATTAACACCCATAATAAACATATAAATTATCATTTATGACAACAATAGACTTATTTCAGATATCCGGACGCCTCACCTATCCGGACGATTGGACTTTGGAACGAAAGAGTCCGGATAACTGAGGCTCCACTGTAGTTATTATTTTTATACAACCGAACTATGCTTACGTTTTCAACGCAAAGAAATTAAAGGTAAAGAGTGGAGATTCGGGGGAATTTTCTCTTAGACTACTTATAAATTGGTCATTTTTAAATACTGTTTTGTATCTTTTGTTTGAAAGCCAAATATATATGGACCTGTGAATATTTATTCAGACCGGTAAATTTCATCAAATCACCGGTCCACTTGACTAGTAATTTTTTGTTATCTTTCTTATAATGCCTGGCACCGAAAAACGATAATATCCCCGTGTATTATTAAAAAAGAGAGCAAAGTTCAACGAAAGAAGAAAATGTTGCAAATAATAAAAATTATGGAGGGTAATCGTGTTAAAAAATCCAGACCTGTAAACTTGAAGTTAGAATATGCAATCGTGTTCATGCGCGGATCCAGAAAAATTTTCCAGGGGAGTCCGAAGGTTAATTGTGTTTGCGGGGGTGGGGGGGGGGGGGGTTCGAGGCATAATTAGCGGTATTTTTACAATGTAAATCTAATAATTATCATTATCCAGGGGGGGGGGTGGGGGGGTCGGTACCCCTCGACCCCCCGCTCTCTAGATCCGCGCATGGTGTTGGTGTGTGAGCTGTGTAATTCTGATCGTATAACCTATAAAAATCCGGGCATAAACACTTCAAGATTTGACTCTGTTCCTTTATATGAAGCACATTTTGCAACTTAATTGTTTTTGTTAGTTAATTTAATCTTCAACTTTGCACATTTTTAATTCATAGTTTCTGCATTTGTTTCTTTATCATCGGATATAGCACATCTGACATGTTACAAATCAGCAAATGTAAAGTTTACAAGTTTGTCGAATTTTGACATGACCTTATATGGCAAATGCTTGGTGCGGGGAAAAGGCGGCATGCCTTTACGGCATGTAAACGCCGGAATAGACCAAAATAAACATAATATTCAGTTTAACTGTTATAATAAACGATACTACAGTGTATATTCTTTGGATCGAGAATATTATTTTGAAAAAAAAATATTGAGGTTTGATTCAAGAATAGGTGAATGTATGTAAAAATCGGTGCCCTGGTACACCGGTGTGACGAAAGCGCTACTTTCTGTAATATAATTCCCATGGTATTATACGATAAGAGTTAACATTTACTACAAAAAGAAATGTCTAATATCACTTAAATAATTTGACATGTAATTTAAACTGGAAAGTATAAGTTGAATACGTAAGGCGGAAATGAGAGGGGTCAAGCATTTTTTTTAATATAATATGCACATCGATAATCTCACCGAAAGAGAAACATAAAACGCGTATGATCCGTATAACCCGAAAGGACTGAATGCATCACAAGATAGAATTGTCTACCGGTATTTTCTATCAGTGTTATCTGAAATGATTTTCTCTGAAGATTTTTGAAAAACAATGTATATACGCAAATTCAAAATGAATGCAGGATGAAAAGTTATGCCGGTGTATCAAGTATACATACTGCACAATTTGTATGCATGCGACGTTATCATAAAGAATAATGACGTCATGACGTTTCTGGTGCACCTGACACGAAAAACAATAGTATTTTTCAACAGCTCTATACTGAAAACTATTAATGCTAGGATAAAAAATTAAGCTGATTCTCAAAGGGCGTTTCCTAGACTGTGATTGGAAAACATATGATAAAATTTTGAGACTGGGCCGATTTTGACCACAAGTGAACCATGTTCTTTCTACAGTCAGTCGTAGAGTTATAAGCAAGATACATGGTTCACGATTCTTTGTCATGTAAACAAGGCTCGTGACCTGTTTTTGTTTACATAGGTTCAATAGACCAGTAAAAAATCTTTTTCAAGCTGATTTGTCTATCTTTTTATTCATTTTAAGCATAAATAAACAGTTCCTTACGTTTAACACATTCATTTTAGGTCTTTTTCACTTCAACATTCAAAATGTAAACAAAAGCTTTGTTTACATAGCAAAGAATTGTAAGCTTTATAAATCACTTATTACTCAACGACTGACTGACACTCAGATTTTAGTTGCCTATTAAAAATACCTTACTGAAGCATTGTAAGCATTAAAATTGAAAAAAAAAATGACCAAAATCGTGACCATCCCCCAGGTCGTCCGTCCGAATTTTTTTTTCAGACCGGGAGCTACATGTACATACCTACCGCTACAACTTTGCCAATAAATGAACACTATGAAAAATTTATTAGGTAGAACGTTATTCTATTTGTCAAACAAGTAACACACAAAATTAAAGTATGAGATCATACTCTGAAAACCCTTTTATTTTTGCAGGTTTTAAAATGTCAATGAAAACTTCACAGCAGCAAAATCTTAGAAAAAGCAGTTTAGTAGAAAAAAACGAAGGGGAATTCGGGAATTAGTTTGCCTCAGCCATGTTGTGAACCTTCGGAGAAATATTGGTGTGGGACCTATATTAACAAATATATAATCAGCCGTTATAAGTGCTAAAGTTGTCCGTCCCTCTGCAACTTTCGATAACTCTAAAATTCGGGAACTTCTTTGTTTAAATCACATATTAAAACTATGTAGCTGTCTTTAAGTTACTTATTTACTTACTGCCTGTGACGCCTTTGGCGTACATGCATAGGGAAGTAACGAGGATTATCCACCCTTGTTATTCTCTTTTGAGAAGTGGACAGGCATAGCCTACATCCACATGGATGTAGGCTAGGCCTGTTCACTTCTCACTTCCGCCGCCAAGTGACTTTAGAGCTTCCCTTCTTACGTTTTCCGTCTGGTGTCCAGAAAAGAACTGTCTTGATAAAGCTGTCCGAGTCCATTTTAAGTAAATAGCCAAGCCAAGTCCAGCGTCTCCTGATGATGATTGTGGTCATGTCCTCTTGCTGGAACTTGTTGAGAAGATCCTGATTTGAAATAGTATCGTGCTAACATATTCTTAGGATCCTTCTTCGAGAATTTGTATGCTTGATTAAATCCCTCTCTGTATGTCATTCTCCGATTCATACAAAAGGATAGGTAGAATGTAGTTGAGTTCAGTCATGTTGGTATGCCTTAGATAATCTCTGTTTGACATCATTCTCTGCACATGCATGTTCCACAATCTTTACTAACCAAGAATGTAATGAAGTTGCATGGTATATGGGAGAATGATTTTCCACTCTGACCTCTAGTGAGTTGACATTTTTAGGGGGATTTAACAGTATAAAACAGTTATGCATTTATATTAGACAAACATGTATGGTTGTCTATATAAAGTACTAGTAATCTAAAATGAATGCATTAAGATCAATTCTATGTAAGAATCAAAGATTTTTAAAAGGGTCTGGCCACGCATGGTTACCAATTTTCCTTATATTTCATACATAGACACACCTAGGTGTAAAACGCAAAAAACAACTAAAAGTTGGTTGCTGGGGGTAACCGTTGTCATGGTAACCGAGGCTAAAGATGGAAAAATAGCAAAACTTACCTACATTGAAGCCATATTAGAAGGTTTTGCCCACTAATGTAAACTATCAAAGACATAAAACAGCATTTGTCCTATGTTCAATTCTTTAATTATATAATAAAATTGACGGAGAAACCAATAATTTTAAAGTGTTACCATGGAAATCGTTACAAATTTTTGAAATCAGTTTTTTGCGGTTTTTGATAAACTCGAAATGGGAAACCAATAAATGTTTACATCCTAATCAATGTCCATGCAATATTTATTTTGTTATGAAAATTGACATCCGTTGCTATAGCAACAAGGCCAAAAAATAGGAAAAACTGAGAAATTAAAGAGGATTTTGATATGCTTTAATTACTGATTTTAGAATTTTTTTGCAATTGTTTTAGTTTGAACTTGTGAAAATGTATCTAAAATTTAATTATATACCACAAAAGTTTTGTTATGCAACAGAGAAGTGTTGTTGTTATGGAAAATTGAGTTGCGTAAAAAATCACACAGAAATTCTTACTTTTTGAAAAGTCCATAGCAACGGCATTTATTTTTAGAAAATGTCAGGGTTTTTTTTAATGTCATTAAAGTTTAGGACATACTTGATTTTTTCTCACCAATTGATTTTATATATTTATTCATTTTAAGTGAAAAATATCCATTCATATATGCCTTAAAATATTATAATTGACCTTATTTTTAAGCTTGTTACCGTAGCAATGGTTCTAAATTTTCATATATAAATTCTATATTGCACAATCATAATAGCGTTTACCAAAAAATCCAAGATTTGCTCTTTTTATTCAAATTAAATGAAGAAAACATATTTTTAAATTTCTGTTTAGTAACCATGGAAACGCTCTAAAAATATGCGTTTCTCCATGAATGTTTTTCTTTCTTTTGAAAAATGACAACTATTTTTAATAATATATTCTACTCTGGAAACCCCAAGCTGTGCACATTACTCACAAAATGTTCTCAAATAAGCATTAAAATGCCATTTTTACATCTTTACCCTCTGTTACCATGGCAACGGGAGCATATAGCAACAAAACAAAAGGTGTTAGGCATTTTTACTCATCATAGTCTATCAAACTGTAAAGTAAGAGGAAAATCCGTGACTATGCGTGGCCACCGGATTTTGATTCTTACATAGAATTGATCTTAAGGTGGCTCGACACACTAATATACCGGTATTATATGATGGATTAATAAAGAATCTCTTTTAAAATATAATTTCACAAATCAGACCAATATTAGCTTTCAATTATTTTATTTGAATTTTTTCGATTTTTTACAGCCTATACTTGAGCTCGATTTTTACCAATGTACATGTATATCAAATGCTCATCATTATGTGTGTAGATTGTGATCCACTTGCTGATGTTTCGATGTCAGGTACCTCCGATGACATTCAACAATTGTAAATATTTTAAGAGTACCCAGTGGGAGTTTCGTCTCACACGTAGTATGACGTCACAGTCTCTGCTGGTAATTAAAGTGTATTTTGCCTTATCCATGTAAACATTTAAATTAAACTAATTTTTATAGCATCTTTGATTTTATAAAACCAACTTCATTTGTGTATGCCAAACGTATTTTTAAATTTGTTGTGAAAAATCATCAAAATTTTTTAACATTTTATTTAGTAAAACATCTAGTTGATAACTTCATTTAGGTATGAACGTAGTGCGCAAATCTCTGCAGAACATATTAAAGGCATTTATCCAGTTGGAGTATCTTGAACAGAAATTATTGGGTCAGAGTCAATAATCAGGGTTACAAATAGCTGGTATTGAGAAGAGCATCGATATATTGTTTTATTGACGATCCTCCTTTTTGAAGATTGGATTTGGTTAATCTGTCTAAATCCATGCACAACGGCTTATTATCTAATTATCGTCATGTCAGTTATTTAATATGTGAGAAAATACATGTATAAATCAGTGAACATTTATGCATAGAGGGATTTTATACTTGAAAATCTATTAAATAAACCTATGAATCATGTCTTGCTAAATTTTATACTACACGATGTATACTTTTTTGAAACTGTATTGCCCGAGTCACACCTCACTTTGAAAACAAATGGATGAAAGTCTTGCCTCTTTAGGGAAGTTGGAAATATCATTAGGAAAACTTTAAATCAATGTTTTTGTCGGCATGAAAGTGTCCGTGAACAAATCTGGGAGATAGTAACACTTTTAATTTATATTGCAGTACGAAATGGTTACGATAAAATAAGAAAAGGAATTCAAAGCAAATGAAAATCTGATGGTTATTAAGAAAAAGCAGACCAGCCAAGTTCATGATGCATTGCTATTGTACAGTATAAACATAGCTTAATCCAATATTCTCTGTTTCAGGTTAAAAACAGGCTCAAAACTTTGCGGACCTTTAGCATATTAAGAAAAAAAGAAACATACTGAAATAGAGGCAGACGCTATATGTTGGGTGTGCTTTAGCTTTATTTAGATCATAAAATCCCGAACATCACAAAATTGTCATATCTTTGCATAAAATATAAAAATACACCAATTTAAAGCTTTACATTATAAATCACAAGATGAGGCGAACAGTATTAATTTGAAAAGTTCAAACCCACACAACTTTGAAATTCGCCAATGTAATAATTAACACAAATTATGTTTCTGCACGAAATACTTTAACTTAACCCATTTCAAGATGTCTCTTTCAAAAGGTGCTTTTGAGGACATTCCAAGAGGTATGTTTTTATGTACAGAGTGGGAATAATGTCTGACAGCATGACGTCATTGTTCGAACACTCACTTACATAACCTTATTTCAGTTCTGACCTGTGATAACTCAGTTCAATTCTGGAGATAATAAAATTGTCTATAGTTCGATGTTCGAAGACCTGGTAGACAACTCAACCTAACAGAACAAATGTTATTAATTAATACATTGTATTTTCAGTTTTATCGTATTTCCATAGAAAGGTAATTAAAAGATTTCAGTTCGATGTTACGAAAAACAAACGAGGCCAACGTTGAATATTAACAAGACGTCACGTCATTTTGTTACATTTAAAATAGAGTTTGCAAACAGATCTAATTAATAAAAGTAAATTTAACACAAAGGGATCCACTACCTTGCATTAATTTTAATGATTTAACGTATTCTACTGACTACTAAGAAATCAAGGGTTTCAGAAGGCATTTTGTTTTGTCATATTTTTACAAAAATATACATTATGCACGAATAAAAAACTAAAATATTTTTATTAGTTGTTAGAAAGATGAAATTGTGTAGTTTGCACAATGAAGAAAGACTTTGGTAAAAGGGATATATTCTTTTTCATATTCATTAAGACGATTCTAAGAACAGTAGCCAAGTATGTTTAGACATGATACATATATCTGGCATGAGCGAAAGAGTCAACACTGATTGTATGCTATCCTCGTCTGGCTTGCGTTTCCAACGTAACATTTGTAGGATGAGTCCACCAATCAGCAATGTGATGTTACTAGTCTTACCTTTCGAAAATCATTTATAATATGGAACGGGTGAGACAACAAAAATGGAACGTCAACAGTGATGGAAGAAAGATATGTACTTAATGATATTATGGCACTGTTTTGATAAATCTCAAGTAAACGGTTCTTTATCACCGCTTGAAATAATTCTATTATTTCAATTATAAACTTGTAAACTCTAGAAATTCTGCAGTTTCTGTATAAGTTATATTTAGCTATACATTGAAAGGGTATCAAAGTTATCAAATTTCCGGTATTTTAGACATTGAAAGATATGTATGGTTCTTTGGATAATTATAATCTTTTTAATTAAAGGAAACTAAGAACAAAGAGTAATTTTAAAAGCATTGTAAACTGTAAACGAACTTTTATCTACGTACAAGAAATAAATCATAATTAAGGTTCTCTGTGGTCTTTAATATTCCTAGAAGTTGTTGCCAGCCAATTCTGAAATACTAGTACCTTATGTGCAAAGATAACGTAAGCTTTATTGCCAAATATAGTAACTATTTTATTTCTTGTTCATAGCAAAATGATGTACTAACTCACTATGAATATTAAATTGGTAAAAGCCAAATTGTTATATTTTATATTATATAGGTTGACAATCCATATATGTTTTTCTTTACAATGGTTAACCAGCGCAGGTCCCGATTGAGAGTTGACTTTTCACCACCTGTAACAATGATATTTAAGAATCCTATAAGGGAGTTGTGTGTGTGTGTGTATATATATATATATATATATATATATATATATATATATATATATATATATATATAGATAGATAGATAGATAGATAGATAGATAGATAGATAGATAGATAGATAGATAGATAGATAGATATCACCTTCCTGTAGAAAGAAAAGGATTGAGTAGAGTTCAATGAAGCGAACCGTATTGATTATGTAAATTATATAATCAGTTTATAGCTAGGTAACACTGTTTTGCTCCTAATACAAAGTTTTGTGAAGAAAATTGTGTACGTTTGTTTTCAAAATTAATTAAATTATGTTTGTTCATAATGATATTGTTTTGTTTGTGTGCTTCATGTACCATTCCATAGTTTTAGTGAAATAAACTGAACAGGGCAAAAAAGGTGGTTTACAATACCTAGTTTATTAATCTCATTGTCCAACATTCAATGTTAATCATTTCTTGATTTTAAAGGGTCATAGACACGATTAAAGATCACAATTTTATTTTTTATGTATAAAATAGTTTACTATTACAATTTGAATGATTCACCAAAATTTGAATGTTAAAAATCAAGTTACAAGAGAGAAACAGAGGTAAGAATTCATTGTTATGTAAACAAGGCTTTATGACAAAATGACTAATGGCAAACAAAATCAAATGATTCAATGTATTCACAAACTAGATGCTGTCATTAGACAGTAATAACCGCACCAAGTGTTTGATCCTAAATAACACTGTTTTGTACCAGTTTTAGTAAAAACGAAGGATACATGCAATTTCCAGTAATTTTTAAAAATTACAACTTCATAAATTGAGATCCCATCCCATAATACACATGAGCGACCCCTTATGTACAATTTTGGGTTGAACTTTTTGTATGTGAATTTTAAGTTAATCAAAAATCTTAACATTTCATGTCATAGAAAGTATGGTCTATATAATTATTACAAACAAAATTAAATCATGCCCCTCCCTTCGGCGGTTGCCGGCTTTAGATTGCTTATGTGTGCCAACATCATCGTGTGCACGTATTTAGAGAAGAGGTTGGAGTGAGGGGTCTAGACCCTCCCCCCCCCCCCCCCTTGAAAATTCATTTATATTACCGTAACAGTAAAATTACCAAAAATACACCTTGGACCCCCCCGCCCCTGCAAACACTATTACATGTATTACTCTGACCCCCCCCCAACACACACACACACACACAATCACACACACTCCTCAGGGATAAATAAACATCAGAATATTTTGATAACAACGAAAGCCTGCCTGTACATGTAGTTGCAACTAAGAAGATTTTAAATAGTGCAATATAAATGACATAATTAAATTGCCCAACGATTTTCAATGCAAAACTGCCAGGACAGAAGATATAATTACTGATTTAAGGTGGTATAAGACACATGTTGATCTTTATGTGGATAAAAGTGCGTTATAATCAAAATGTTGATGTTTTAGAATTTTAAAATTTTACAGTACATGTATTTTGCAAAAAATAAAAAATAAAAATAATATAAGTTTTTAAATTTTTGAAACTTAAGTCAAAAATAGAAAAACCCCAGCAGGATTTGAATTCTCTACTTACAGACACGCAGTTAACGCTCTAACCCATTGCGCTTCACTGTTAGGTAACATTATTTTGGGGGGGGAAATATTATATTCATTAAATCATAGGAGGAGTTCTGGGATCTAGGTTTATTTTTGGAGTGATAAACATCAATTTTTTGCTATTATTTGACTCCCTGTATGAAATTTAAAAATTTAAAACCTAATTGCACATTTTTTGGACAGCCCCTATCATACATGTATATCAAGATATGATGTGTCCATTCATTAAATCATAAGAGGAGTTCTGGGATCCAGGTTTTTTTTAGGAGTGATAAACGTCAATTTTCTGCTACTTTTTGACTCCCTGGATGAAATTTAAATTTTTAAAAGTTTATTGCACATCTATAGGACATCCCCAATCATATCCCAATAGATGACGTAGCTACTCCAAAAGTTGTAAGAGGAGTTTTGGGAACCATACTATTTTTGCACAAAAAAAAAACAAAAAAAAAACCGTCATTTTTTGTTGCCCATTGATCTCAGTGATGAAAAAAATTCTGAAACCTGTACTGCAAAAAATGTTGACGTTTTTGAAACCAGATGTTTTGTCAAAAAACGTCATTTTTCAGCCACCAAGTGACCCCCAGGACAAAATTGAAATTTCCGAAACCTTATTGCGCATCTATAGAACATCCCAAAACATATTACAAGAGATGATTTGGCTATTGTTGAAAATGTAGGAGGAGTTCAAGGAAGGTTTTTTATGAAAAAAACGTCACTTTGACCCCCAGGACTACCAGAGAATTTTTGAAACCTTTTTACAAAACAACATGACACCCCCAATCAAACTCCAAGAGTTCAGTTTGCTGGTTTATACGATGTAAGAGCAGCTTGAGAAAGTAAAACGTGACAGACGGACGGACGGACGGAACAGGGTAACAACAATATACCCGAAATTTATTTAGAAAGTCCGGCTATAATAATATTATCAACAGAAAAAGCAACATTTCATTGAAACATATACACATATGAAAACAATAACAAGACTAGAGCTTTGTTTATATAACAAAGAATAACAAAAAATTTCGAACTCTGTATCTTGCTTGTATTGCAATATTTGACATTTAAAATTCGACAGATTAGACAAAATACCCATATTGACCATTTCATTTAAGATACTAAAAAATGAAAAATAGGAGATAATTTGAGCCCAAATCCCGTCTAAATCCCTTTTATTATTTCACAATAAAGGGCCTATTTCGTCCTCTAAAAAATATCACCACAGTCTTAAAATGACTTTGACCATCTCATGCGCGGATCTAGAGGATCCGCGCATTTCATCCGGTAAATGAAAATTTATTAAATTTACATAGTAAAATTATCGCAAATATGCCTCGGACCCCCCTGGCAAACACAATTATCCTTCGGACCCCCCCCCCCCCCTGGAAAAATTTTCTGGATCCGCGCATGCATCCAGCCATCTTTGTTATGACAGTGTATGTTCTTAATGCCATCTTCCTAAATTGTTTCTAGTAATGTACAGAGTAGCTCAAAGTAAAGGCATTGCCTTCAAACTACTTTGATAGCTGAAGCGGATTAGAAGGTTTAGCTTCAATCACAAAAGTACGGCGGCGTGGAAGGGCCAGATGAAAAAATAAATAATTCTTATTTGTTCGGACGAATTACGTTTTGTTCGGACGAATAAGTTATTTGTTTGGACGAATTAGCTATTTGTTCGGACGAATTAGGATTTGTTCAGACGAATTAGGATTTGTTCGGACGAATTAACTAGTATTTGTTCGGACGGATAAGTTATTTATTCGGACGAATTAGGATTTGTTCGGACAAATAAGTTATTTGTTTGGACGAATAAGGATTTGTTCGGACGAATTGGGATTTGTTCGGACGAATTAGTTATTTGTTCGGACCAATTAGGATTTGTTCGGACAAATAAGTTATTTGTTCGGACGAATTACGATTTGTTCGGACGAACTAGGATTTGTTCAGACGAATTAGCTATTTGTTTGGACGAATTAGGATTTGTTCGGACAAATAAGTTATTTCGTAATTCGTCCGAACAAATAACTTATTCGTCCGAACAAATAAATTTTTTTTCACCTGGCCCTTCCACGCCGCCGTACAAAAGGGCTTCAAGGCTATTTAATCTCTAAAAACCTTCATTTTGTATTCACACGTAACCATATATGGCCTGCAGGTCTCTTTTACCAAAATTTCAACAATTTTTGGAAACTGGAGCTAGGGTAAACATTCCTCCGACTCTCCCCCCCCCCCCCCCCCCCCCCCTATGAATTATGAATTGATGTCTCGGATTAGGGTTTAGACTCAAAAATGAAGCTTAAAATGCAAACATGACACTTCTTGATAGGTCCATCTACAAGCTATGATACCTAGTTGATCGCCAAGGCCGGTGGGTACTTGAAATACATGTATCTATGTTGTTATTCAAAATCATGCAGTGGTTTGTCCTCCTAGGCACCTGATCCACCTCTATCTTTTTAGAGGTCTGTGTTGCTCTGCTTTAAATTCGTAGTTCGCTTTATGGATTTTTGAGATGGTTGACAGTTTGTTATTGCCTTTTTTTATTGTTACTGATTTAAAAAAAGGTTTATGTCATGGTTGATTAAAGCTTGCTTGTGATTTCTTGTATATTATGAACCTTCCGATGTCATCTATAACAATGCTTTATGTCTGCTTCCTGAACAGAGACCAGTTGGTTGTTCAAAACACCACTTTTGCTGTACAGAATTTACATTGGAAAAGCCACAAATGTAAAATGAAGATAAGAATTCTATTATCAATGTTCACAAATAAGAATGTAACAGCTTTTAATTTGATCCAATAAAAACAATATAATTATATTCGTACTGGCATATAAACATTCATGTGGGGTATTAAAATTTGTTTTTTAAGATGAATAATCACACCAGTAGGTATTTAACTCTTAAATATAAGAATGATATAAATAGTAAGGAGTAAAGCTATGCAAACTTTCCTAAATTTTTAAGGTAACTCCAGTAGCTTTCGTGTCTGGTTCTTTTTTTTTTAACACGGCGTGCTAAATTTCCGGAACCTTATAATTTTGCGCACGTCAATATGATTATATAAGATGCCATGTATTTGATTTAAAGTATTGTACAAGTATGATTCGATGGCTTCAGTACAAATATATAGCTCATATTTTTCAAAAAGAGACGAAACCAAATAAATGGGGGAGGGTTACTTGAAGGAATTTGAAAGTGAGAGGGTGCTACTGCACTCGTTTCTACGGTTTTGCCAGCTAGCAAGGACCAAAATTTTAAAACGTATAATACGTTTGAGTATATTGATTGATTGAGAATATAATTTTTAGTGACTGTTAGATTGTGTCTATTTGGTACATTTCATTTTTTCCAATGTTTGCAAAAAACAACTTGTTAAACTATATCCAACAATATGGGGTTATACAACTTCAAGAAACTTTTAAGCAAAAACTAGCTGGTCAACTATTTTTTTGTTAACAAAAACCTGAATAAATGCTCAATACAACTTATATGTAAGTAATACAATTTTTGAGCCAAAAATATGCAATTTTTTGAATTTTTTGGAAGGTCGTGTGAAGAATAATTGTAATGTTTGTTATATTTCCGTAGAAAATCAATAAGACTAGTTTTATTTAAAGCTGATTGGTCCGATTTTTTTGTTATTACAGTAACAAATAATTTTCCATACAAACCATGTATCTTAGAAAGTTATGGACTTTCTCCTAATTACACCGGCAGAATCGGTCTCCTTTCAAAGTTAGAAATATTCAAAGTAAATAAAATAATTTCTTTTTGGGCAAACGAAAAAACAAACCAAAATGCATCATGGGAATGCTTAGAAAAAGGAACCGTTTGGCTTCGTCCCTCGAAAGATTGGGGTTATTCAACCCATATGCTGTGCATCGATTGTAAGAAACTTAATTCAGAAATATTAGCGAACAAAACGTACACAGCTTTATTTGTAATTTGCCTGGACATTACGACATTTATTTATTGCGATGTCAAAGTCGTAATACAACTGTCATGTTGTAAATTTTGAATTTACTGGGTGGGTGTAAATAGAAAATTTACAACATGACAACTTTACACCCACGCAGTAAATTCAAAATTTACAACATGACACAACCATACCGGGCTCGACGTCAGGGATGAATTTTAACATGAGGCGAAATAACGCGATACCCTTTTATGTCGTTTGTTTTGTTAACAAATTCTGTACATAATTTTTTTTTCATTGAAATTTAGCTTAATTGACTGGGAAAGCTACTGCAGTGTTTATAATTATACATATACTTAGCATAACCATCGTTTGAAAGCGTGCACAAAATTTGATATAAAATCGGACCAAGCAGCTTTAATGACTATCATTAGATTTTCTTAAATTATATAACCTCACATGGTGTAATTTGGTGCATAAGATCATGCTTCATTGTGTTAAAATTTAGCTGTTGAATTTTTGGACAACGTGAGTTGAAGTTTACTGTAGGAAAACAAACGTGCCAAGGTATAAATATTTTGGCCTTTTTAGTTATTTATAAGGTTTTTTTTTTAACTTTTCAAATAAAAAAAATTTGGTTTGACACAAATTTTTAGAAGGCTTGGTCTTCCTTAAAAAATCATATCCATTTTTTTTAAATTGCAGTATATGTTAATTATTATTTAAGTTTTAATTCACAGCTCGTACCAAAGTTTACCATGCTAAAACTCGCATTTGTTACTTGGTATCAGCACATAAATGGTTGAATAGAACAACATTAAGCTTATCGCAAATCTCATATTGGTGTACACGCTGCGACCGATAAACTGATGCGTTGAGTGATGACACTATTGGGGTCGCGAGTTACAGTTTTTGAAACAAGCATTTTCATTGGCTGTTTAGTACCCGCCCACTTTTACCTGTAACGTGGTATTGATAATTTATGCACCAACTGCTAACTGTCGTTTACTCTGTATCAGGGGTGACTGCAAAAACTATGCCACTGCAATAATTGACTAAGAGTACAATATGAACGGTAACGTAAAATAACAGTTTCTGACGAATTTCTTCACAATAAGCTGAATAACGTATGTTATTCGATGAGCGAAGTTTTAGAGAATTTTTCCATTGTTTTCTTTTTTTTTCACTTACATTATTTACACATGTACGTAACCATCGCCCCGTTTGTTTTCAAATAACTATGTATGTAATTTTTAACAAGTACAACTTTTCTTTCTCCGACATTTGTTTCCACGTGTAAGCATCATGTTCTCTACATGCATTTGATAAATGGGCGGGTCTATATAAATGCGCCAATCAAAATCTTTGTTCCGAATCGCAATTGAAATTCACACCGATTAGAAAGTGTCATCACTCATTGCAATGCAATATCGGCCGTAGCGTGTACATACCTGTGAGATTTGACTGTTTTCTTTTCCGCTTTCAAGCTTACAATTATTTGATAAATGTACATCCCTAAAATAATTTAAAATAATGAAATTTAATAAAGTGATAAACATGTATATACAAGAAAAATACTTAAATTGTTTCTTGAACCTGTACGTTCCGTTTATGAATAAATGAACAGTAGCGAAAATAAAAACTGATTTCTTATAAGATAGCCTAACTGCTAGGTGCTTCCTATGGAATAATTTTGTTTAGTCAGGCAAGCTTTTTGGAAATCTATTACTTGTTATGTCCATAATGCTTCTTCTTTTTTTATACCCCCGGCAAACGAAGTTTGGGGGTATATAGGAATCACCTTGTCCGTCAGTCCGTCTGTCTGTCCGTGCAAAATTTGTGTCCGGTCCATATCTTTCTTATGGAGAAACATTGGAAGTTCTTACTTCACACAAAGATTACTTATGACCTGAGGGTGATTCGTGACCTTGGCACAATGTCTTTCGGGCAAAGTCAATGTCACTGGCAGGAAAATAAAAATTTGTGTCCGGTTCATATCTTTTTTATGAAGAAACATTCGAAGTTCTCACTTCACACAAAGATTGCTTATGACCTGAGGGTGTGCCATGACCTTGACCCGAAGTGATTCGGGCAAGGGCAAGGTCACTGGCAGGAAAGGTGCAAAATTCATGTCCGGTCCATATCTTTCTTATGGAAAAATATTTGAAATTTTTACTTCACACAAAGATTGCTTATGACCTGTAGGTGTGTCATGACCTTGACCCAAGGTAATTTGGGCCAGTTCAATGTCATTGTTTAAAAATGCTTAATTCCTGTCTGTGTCATCTCTTGTATTAATGGAAACGATTAGAAGGTAAAATTTGACACAAAGCTTGCTTGTCTCAGGCCAAATAAAATCAATTGTTAGATTATCCCCTACCGATCCTCTAAATGGTCCACCCCGATGTATTTTTTCTTTTCTTTTTTTTTCGGAAGAATTGGGCTCGGTATGCCTAAAATTCAAAACATTTAATGGATTTGGATTATCGTTTGATTCCAGTCATATTTGTTATCATAAGGATGCAAATGTCTTCATGCATTAACAGTTAAGTTGAAATAAAATGGAATTTAAAGAAAATTGGTTTGTATACACATATTAGCATTAACAATTATAAAAAAAAAATAGAGCAGTTGTTAATGTTAGAACATGGACGGATAAAGAAAATTAAGAAATAGCATCCATCATTTTCCTTAACAAATACTTGAGTTATGATTTTTTTTCTAAGCGGGGGTATCATTTGTGAGCTTGCTCACAGTACCTCTAGTTAATTTTGAAATTCACTGCCCATGAGGCAATGGTTGAGGCTTTTTGGTTAGGAGGAGGGTGGCAATAATGGCCATGTAGTGAACGTGAATTTTTTTTGTTCACTTTAGACACTCAGGTAATTTATTGCCATTTGTTGCGCGTTGTTCATTAACAATTTTATATTTTTAAATTCATCTTGTCACTTGACCATATTAAATTATTCTTAAAATCTCCTTTGACTCCCTGTGCATTGTATGCTGGTGTGCATTATGAATGGAAATGTTACTATTTAAAAAAAAACCATTAAGGGCCTGCAGGTCTCTTTTTACCAAAGGTTTTCAACATTTGCCCTCTTGAGCTAGTTATATATATGTGTAGATAATCCGAGATTTTTCTAACTCTTGCTGCCTCCCCCTCCTCTTTATGAATAAATGTTTTAAAAAAAAATAAATGGCAAGGGTACCACTTAGAGGAGTTTTGAATTAGGGTTTATACTTCATAATGTTTCTTAAAATGCAAAAACGACACCCCTGACAGGACAATCTAAGGGCTATGGTACTTAGGTGACCGTCAAGGCCTGTAGGCCTCTTGTTGGTGTTTCTAATTATTTATAAAGAGATCTGGTATGACCTTCACACTGACTTCATTCAAAGTCACTGCGCACCATTAACTCAAAAGCTCTGTCTATGTGAAGTATGAGACAAATAGGGCTATGTTTGAGAGTATATGCTCTTAAAAATGGATTTTTGTGTGATACGATACACCCTACCTACAAATATCATTCAAGGTTACTGCATACCCTTTGACCACAGCACCCTGTGTTTGAAATACGAGCCAGATTGGACCAAAGGGAGAGAAGATCTGCTCCGGACGAGGATTTTTCATATCACTCTGTTTTGGCCTTTACATCAAACCCTTTACTCAAAAGCTCTGTTTATGTGAAATATGAGCCAAATAGGGCTAAGTAGCGAGTATATATGCTCTGAAAAAAAGAATTTTTGAGTGGTCCGACATACAAACTTCATTCAGGGTCACTGCAAACCCTTTGACATAGGCACTCTGTGTGAAGTACGAGCCAGATTGGACTAAGGGGAGAGAAGTGCGCAGGAAAGAGATCCCAGGCGGACAGACGGACGGACATACTAATCAATATAGGGCGCATGCAGAACGGGGCCCTAATAATCATTTTGTGTGATTCTATTTGATAAGACTAGTACTGTATAATAGTCTTTTTTATTTTAATCATTTAGAAAGGTAGGAAATGTTGAACCCACATTACACTTTACACAATTAAGGTATTCATTTTCTCTAATTAAATCATGTTTTAGAAAAAAAGGTCCAGTGCATATTAAGATAAAAAAGTACAAAATGACTCATAAGTTGTAACTAATAAATGATTGATGTATTATAGAGACCGAAGGGAGAAGTGGTTAGAGCGGTGGCCGCTCACTGCTAGGAGAGTGAGTTCAAGCCCCGGCCGGGGCGGAGGTGGAGCTCCGATATAGTTAATTTCTTTGTGCTTTATATATATATATATATATATATATATATATATATATATATATATATATATATATATATATATATATATATATATATATACTATGTATATATATATATATATATATATATATATATATATATATGTGTGTGTGTGTGTGTGTGTGTGTGTGTGTGTGTGTGTGTGTGTGTGTGTGTAATCTTTAGGATAAAAGGAATCTAAATTTTAAAATTTATGACTTTACCATCACTGAAACCTCATAGGCCGGGCCAAAAAAGGCCAAAATCTTTTTTTTTCACATATGGGGAAATAAATTAATGCATGATTATGATGTTCATGAAGCCCATTACCGAAATTGTGAATATCATGGTCCCTGGGTCAAGGATTTAGGCTTTTTGGCAGGACCGATATGGCCATATAGTGAAAATGTATTTAATCTGAGAAAATCTTCTCTACATTCACAGCAGGGGAGATAAACTTAATGCATGGTTATGATGTCCATGAAGTCCTCTACCTAAGCTAAATTTCATGACTTTTGGGTAGGACCAATATGGCTACATAGTGAAAAGTATAAAGTTAAATAATATTTTATTCTTTACTTTCACATTTGTGGGAATGAATTGTTATTATGTCCATAATGCAATCGTCTTGAATTGTAAAATTCACTGCCAATATAACATTACAAATATGACCATATACTAGTAGTAAAGATGACCTTTTTAAGGTCACTTGACTTACTCGGGTAACCTATTGTCATGGGTCGTGCGTCGTCGTCGAACGGAATTTTATAAAATAAAGTTTGATATTGTTCATAAGCAACCCTAAACTATGCACGTGTTTTCGCAAAGGACATCAGATATAATTAAAATACGCATGTAATGTTCGGTTAGATTAATCTGTCTATCGTCAGAAACAAGTTACAAAGAATTTTATATTCTCCAGAATTAACCCGGGTTCATCATAGGTCAGGTGAAATAATGATATGAAAATGAGGAGAGTTTTAACAATTACGTCATAATACTTGTCAGACATCCTATCCCAATTCTGCTCTGTACGTAAATACTTACCTCCTGACATTTCTTTGGAAACACCTGGAAAAGAGACTTCTAGAATTGGGCTGTAGTTAATTGTTTTCGTACTCGTACTTTGTGCAGAAACATTTTGTGTCACATACCGGTATTCCATTGGCGAATTTCGAAGTTACGTGGGTTTATTCTTTTCAAATCAATATTGTTCACTGCTAAAAAGGCAAAAATATGTAAGTTTTGTAATGTTCAGGATTTATCTGAATAAAGATAATAGATGTCCAAAGTATAGCAATATTTTCGTTCTGTATTTCTCTGTTTCATTGTGTTTCTTGTACTTTTTTCTTTATATATGCTAACGATCCGCAAAGTTTTGAGCAAACAGATTCTACCTGATGTAGTTATCTGTATAAAGAACAACAGCAATGCATTTTGAATTTGGTTGGTCTGCGTTTTGCTAATATCCAACATATTTCAACTTGCTTCCCTTCCCTTCAATTAACTTATTGCTGCAATATGAATTTTGAGTGTTGCCATCTCCAAGGAATGTTGACGAACACTTTCTTGCCGACAAAGAAATTGATGTAAAATTTTTTTCAATAATATTCTCAACGTTTTATAAAGCGTTTGGATAATAAAGTCTTCTCGTAAGTTAGATGCTTCTACTGGCAATGGTGATCGGACCACTCTCTTTATCATCTTTTTTGACAGAACAGAAAACAGTATTTCCCTTAAATGTGCACTGTCCTTATGGTCAGTTCTTCGGTGCTTCCAACTCCAGGGATCCATCGATGGTCGTAAAGGGATTTAGGTATGCAGACTAATGAACCTTTTTAAAACATAATAAATCTTAATCACGATGTAAAAAAATGCACTCAAGTACCATTTCTGAAGACCTTTGAATTCTAATTGTTATTTTTCATTCATCACCATTGAAGAGAGCCATCGTCGTGACAACATTTGATTCAATTAAGTGGTACATTGTTTCTGAAAAAAAAAACCCTGCTGGTTCTACATAGCACTAGTTTGTTCAAATAGTGCATGATTTCTCAGACAATTCCTGAAGGGACAAGAAAACCAAGCAAAGTAAGTAAAGCAAGTAAAATGTTCTCATGTATGTTGAAGGAAGATATTTAATAATCATGGCATCTGTGTTTACTTGAATAGAAAGATTCTGTAACATATTTACTGTTGGAATTATGATATCAACAAAAAGGATTGTTCGACAGAAATAACAGGCTTTCTTGCAATTCAAGCTGGGACGCCATAGTTCTTTCATTTTAGACTGCATCCCCCACATTTAGTTTGAACTTCCACACATAGTACTGCTACACATGTTATCTAAAACAGTATAGTTCCTACCTTTCATTTCCAAGCGGTTTATCTCTCTTGTGTGATATCCTGTGTAAAACACATTATGATACTTTATTGCTGTTAAATACCTGCATGTAATGACTGGGGACATATGTCTGTATATTCCAAAGGACTTTCATATCGATATTGTTGCATTTTGTCCTTATGGATTGATGCTTTTATTTAAGATGAAAATTCTGTAAATCACCATGATTTGTATAGTGTAAGAGCTAAAACTTACCCTTTTTCTCTCTGATCTTTTCTATAATACTCTGGGTTAAATCTGTTTCTTTTCACTTTGCGCTGACTATGAACCTCCATTTTTTGCATGACATGTACATGTTTAATGATGGCTGATGGTAGGAATAAAATCCTTCACATTTTTTTTTCCATCTTAACTTTTTTAAGTCAAATGAGTCACTCAAGTTACCTATTACAATTGGTATTCTTCCGTCGTCGTGCGTCGTCCGTTAACAATTTTACATTTTAAACTTGTTCTTGACAACTACAAGGTAAATTGTTACCATTTTTTGTCTCTATTATTAGAGGAATCTTAATTGTGAAATTTATAACCTAACCATACCTCATGGGTAGTGCCAAATTTTCAATACAAGGCCACATCTTCTCTACTCCCGCACAAGTGGGAAAAAAACCTAATGCATGGTTATGATGTCCATGAAGCCCTCTACCAAAATTGTGAAATTCATGGTCCCTGGGTCAGAGTTCAGACCATAGGGCGGCACAATTTGGCCATATAGTGACGAACTAGTATTAAATTTTATAAAATTTCCTTTGTCTTTTGAAATTCATAGTTTCTGGGTTAGGGGTTAAGACCCTAAGGTGGTCCAATATGGCCTTATATAGTGAAAATGTATTAATCTTAAAAAAAAATTCTACTCTACTTCCACAGTAGAGGGTGATTAACTGTATGCATGGCATTGATGTTCATGAAGCCCTCTACATTAATTGTGAAATCCATGACATCTGGATTAGGCGTTCAGGACCAAGATGGCCACATAGTGAAAATATATGAAATTTTATAATATTTTTTCTGTACTTTTACAGTTGTGGGAGATAAACTAAATGCATTGTTATTATGCCATAATGGCCTCTTCTTGGCCTCAGACGGGGCGTTGATTCAGACTTTCTTTTTATGTGTGTGTGGGGGGGTGGTGGTGACAAATATAGCCAAGTAGTGAACATTGTTTTTTAGGTCACTTGGGTCACTCGGGTAACGTGCAAACCAGGTTATACAAATTTATCTAAATTTTTCTATCTAATCAAATGCCGCGTTACAATCAGAATTAAATTATTCGATATTAAGGTAGTACGAAACACCCTTGAAATCAATATTTTGAAATATTTCTCAAATAGGCAAAATAATGGCTTAATATTACGTAAAAGTTAATTTCAATCAATTATCTTAAGAAATTAAGGTAAATCATACTCATAAATCACTCATAGCATAAAAAATGAATAGAATATGAGGTACAGAGGATTTTGATAATTTCCTACATTTGAATTGAATTCGCGAGATTTTTGTGAAATTTAGCCTTCTATCATTGCAAAATGTGTAACTTACATGTTTCTTTCATAGTAAAGACCTGAAATTTGCATGCATGGTCACAACTATCCCTAGTGTTTAGACTTTATACCCAATAAATTTCAAGGTCATATCAAAAGGTCAAAGTTAAAAAATGATGACGTCATCTAGGATTTTTATTATTTTTTACCTACGTCAAATATACTTAAACCTCAATTTATCTAAAACCAATGGTCAGATATTCATTATTTTGATATATTTTAATAACATGGTCATGGCAATCATACTTTTAAATTGTAATTAAATTTGAATTATACAATTTTTTTTTAGAGACTGATAAGTGATGCAAATTATCGTCTTAAAAGAGGATTCACGAACGCTAGTTTTACAATATATTACATTAAAGTTACCTTAAATTGCCAGTTATAATTTATTTCAGTGTCTTTAAGTAACAAAAAGATCTCCTGTATAAAAGATAGCACAGACATTTGTAATATCTTGAAAAGTAACTTATTGGCATTGCAAAATCATAACGATCACTATTTTACTCTCCACTCAAAAGAGGTTAAATTGGTATGTTTTGGGCGATGTAGGCAAATATTGCCAGTTCGGATTTTTTTTCAAATTTGAAATATTTATAGATTTTTATCAAAAGGACAAATTATTAATGATTTTTTGAAAAATTGAGTGATAGGATAAAATAAGCTTATCTGTTTTGTTCTACCTTAAGTGTTTCCACTAAAAAATGCACGTTCCAACTATGAATGGATAGAATACTATGATCAGAAATGCATCAGTAAAAAGTTTGACAAAAAATACATTCCATTGTAAGATTTTGGTTATATGAAGTACGTCAAGCCGAAAAGGGAATTGTTATTGATATGTGGGGGAAATGTCTTTTAGTCCCATCATACTGAAGGCCATTCTCTCACCAGAGGTCGTGCAACACAAGTTTCGCTTACACCTCTGTCAACGCCCGATGTACAAGATTCTTGTACAAACTTAAACGATGGGCAAAATGGAATTAAAATCTATTTAGTTATTCCTTTTATTTATGAATATGATTATAAATAATTAAATTTAAATCTTTAACGCCTTTATTTATTTTTATTTCAACGTTACTGGGAGAACTATTTTGCGGAGGTAAAAATTAAAATTTGATCACATGATCTAGTTTGACAGATGTTTGAAAAACCAGTTTCTGTACGCTACCGATTTATCGATGATTTTACATAAATCAGCAGCAATGTCATCTCCTGTGATGATTTTAAAAGTGTCCTCAAAGTCTTCGTCCGTCGATGACACCCCTTCAAGCTCATTGAACAGAAGAAACGAATCAACAATGCCATGTGCTCGCCATGCTTGTTTTGATCATGTGACAGACTATTTTTCCGGCGTTGACAGAGGTGTAAGCGAAACTTGTGTAGCACGACCTCTGGTGAGAGAATGACTGAAGGCTTGTTAAAAAGGAAAGGTTGTGAAATTAAAAGACAGGAAATTATAAATTATTACAATTTTGTTCATTTACCGGATCCTATTTAATCGGTCTTAATAATTCCATTTGATGAAAAAGAATTCAATTAGCGACACCCCTTCCGTGCATGACATGCGAACGTGCTTCAATTATCATCCTTTGATTAGTAGTCGGGTGGCTACATGTAGGTGGGTGTTACGTATGAAGTGTGGCTTAAATGTTTAAAAATTAGGCATATTGTCAAAAATGGATGATACAGATCCCAGCAGGGAATATAACTTCATCACGACGCTGTTTAAACGTAGAACAAAAAAGGTGATAATTATTACAGTGAACAGATATTGAAAATGAAAGATGGTAATCCATTCTGCCTCATTATACACATGCATACATCTACTTTGTATCCCCTCGCGCAACTTGTTGCGAAGGGGATATAGCATCAGCGCATCGCTGCTGTGCTTGTGTATGTATGTATGTATGTATGTATGTCCATTTCAGCCTTTTTTGCAAGATTCAAAGCAAACCCTCGCATGCCTGTTTATCAAACTTCGTCCACTTCATAAGCATGGTTAAATGACAAACCCTATTCATTTTCAAGGAATTGTTATATATTTTTTCAAAATATCGTTAAAATTACAACACTTAGAAATTTTATGTACGACTTCCGGTTCGTGAAAGTAAATATTTCAAATGAACAGCTTAATATTTTGTTGGATGTAGGCCCTGTAAAGGTAAGAAGCAAACGTTTTTGAGAAATGGGGAGTTGGAAGGATGTCCAAAGTGAAAAACTGAAGCAAGCAGGAGATTAAGTCGGGTAATATTAAAGGAATTACTTAGAGAAGAACAGGTTTATAATTCAGAAGAGATTTTGACGAATATCGTCAGCATGATTAACCAGGAGTTCATTTCATGTAAATCGCTGTAGATACGTCACTCCTTTTAAAATATTGGGGTTAAAATTACAACATGTGAACTCGAATTTTCCAATAAAGCAGACTATAAATCGCCAGATCGTAGCTACGTTTCATTTTCAATGTGAAACTTTAAGAACTATGTGCGGGACAAAGTGTTTTTATGCCCCAAAGTTATGTATTATTGATAGCTTTAGAAATGTGCTAAAATATAGATTAACACATATCTAGTTCAGATTTATAAAAATAAATTGTCTAATCAAAGTCATAATAGAAATATGATATGTTAATATTGAGCTAATTTCACAAAAATACGTATTTTAACAAAAAATGGGGGGAGAGGAGTTCTATCAGTTTTTTGAAAAGGAAACATCAAGCGCATGCCTGCTCCAACACCATTTTTTAATATGATATGCAAAATAATATGAATAATAAGATATGTAAAAATGATTTTGGAGCAACATTGCACTCTATACCTTCTACTCTTGAATATGAAGAAAAACTGATGATTTTCATGCTTTTGAGAAAATGCGGGAAATGGCCCATTTACGTGACTTCATGGAAGAACGAGGAATGATCGATGTTGTAAAACTTTTAGATTTCTGTAACTAGCCTATTCAGTTTTATGTTCTATCAAAATATATTTATGATATGATGGGTTTTTTCAAATTTATAAAACACTGGGGCATGAATTAGACCATATCGCATATAGTTAATTGTCTAAATGCGAAATGTATGTCACTGGATAAAGAGAATTTAATTATAAAACTATAATACTTAAGGTTAACAAGTCTGTGGTGTGTTTTCGCATATAGTAATGGGAGTAATTGTACAACCATGTAAATGCACCCATCCCCCATGGATATGTTACATTAAAAGTTTAAAATCAAAGATTTCTAAACTTATCTATAAGTTGAGAAATCTTTGATTTTAAACTTTTAATGTAACAGATACACTCCAGAGCGTGCATGGGGATAGGAATAAACGCAATATTTTAACTCAAAGTAGTTTTTAACAAATTTAAAAATATTTGGTCACTTCAATTACAGTCATGTTTATTTCTAAATAATGCATTTCCCCGAACAATATTTTCAGTTTGCGAGGGGGTGCTCCGCTTTGCGGTTCCCTTGTTTATTTAGGTTGTTGCTTTTCCCCTGAGTTTATGTTATAAATAGCCCTGTAAGATCGGCAATTGTTAATATTTTACATTTATCATTGGCTTTATCTTGCCCAAAATACTAAGAGGAATCAGACAAAAAAGTGACAAATAAAAAAACCACGAACAAACAATTTTGTCATAAAAGGGAATGGAAAAACCTGTTAATTTAGATTAACATTTTACACTGGTTTGATAATTTACATTTTGCATTATATTCTTTTTATATAAGATGTCCCTCCTTGATACATTTTATAATATCCAATGTTTGTTACGAATCATGAACATACTGTATGAACCTTGATATCACTCTGACGGAAGTATGCATGAGACAAGAGGCTATCATGTAAAGGCTATCTTTGCAATCTTTATAAAACTTAAGATATCACTCTTACTATTGGTAAAAAATTCTTTAAAATGTAGTTATTTCTTCAGTATATACACGATGTTTGAGACCTCGGCTTATTTCTTCAGTATATACACGATGTTTTGAGACCTCGGCTTATTTCTTCAGTATATACACGATGTTTGAGACCTCGGCTTGGACGCTCTTATATTGCCATATATATTTTCTTACCTTCGCCCTCGTAATGACCCGTCAGTGAAAGGTCATAAGTGAGCAATGACATTGGCTTTGATAATTCCTTATTTTGCGTTTAGCTTAGTTTAAAAGATACTATTTATGAAGTTTTCTTCAAACTCAGATAATATGGGTATACTATAGAGCATTTCGACTATTATTATGCCAATATTTTGGCTGATGATCACCTCATAATACTCAAGGAATTATTCTTTAATCCTTAATTAAAAACATTTTAAGTAATGCATTTATATTTCACCGTTTTCACATATTATATTTTATACATAATTATATTTGTATAAGTAAAACCTAAGCCTTAATTAATTAAAAGTGAATGTATCTTTTTTTTACTTGAAATTCAAGCATTCGGATTACCTTGTGCTTACCGATGCTTACTAGCTTTATATGAAAATGACTGAGAGTGGTCCGAATGCAATTACAAGTTGTATAAGCAGGTAATCGCCGTAGACCGTGGTGAAAATTACTTTTCTTTCAATAATTGCGATACTGACGTAAAAATTGTGATTTCGTGTGAAACTGTGTTGAGTGTTGATGATTATTTACACTTGCTTTACGAAACGTTTATTACGTCACCAAGTGGACCCCTCCCTGTGTATTTATAGTTTTCGTCTCTCTCTCTCTGTCTCTCTCTCTCTCTCTCTCTCTCTCTCTCTCTCTCTCTCTCTCTCTTAAAATTATTCTCAAGGTAGTTATATTACCGAAGCCATTAAGCTTTATGTCCAAGAATTATGCTATGTGACATCTTACGCGAGCCATTTTAATCAGCCTGTAGGCGGACCCGACTGTAGGTGCTGGCACGATAAGAACCCCTCACAATATAAGACGACTTGGCTATATTTTTTATCTAACGTACTGATGTTTATTTACAACAATTTATAGTTACTTTTATTTGCTCTTTGCAATCAATTCATTAATTTGTTTGAAAAAAAGAGAATAAAGTGCTTTCTTTGATGATTCATGTGGGTAGCCAGTTATCATAATGTATTTTTTCTGCAATGACCTTCATTCACATAATTTTTTGCATGTAAAGTGTGTGGAAAGCTACTGCATTATTTAAGAAATAAACAGCAATTTAAAAAGTTCACCGGGATATGAAGTTGGTTGGTCACGTGATCAAATCCTGTGAAGCCCGAAGGGGTTCTCAGTAGATTTGATCACGTACCAACCAACTTCATATCCCGGTGAACTTTTTAACATTGCTGTTTATTACTTATATTTACGTTTGAAAAAGACAAATCGTTCAGAACTAGTACTGTTAAAATTACCGAGATTTTATGTTTACAATAATCCAAGCGACAAGCGATAAGCGCGTGCAGTTATCATTGTGACGTCACGGAAACGTTCACACAGAATTGAACGTTTTCGCTATTCTATAGGTTCATATAATTAAGAAATGAACTCAATGTCTACCCAAGTTATACTCGTATAACCTGGGTTGGAGCAGTTTACGCTTTTTTATAATCCGCTTCTACCCAAGTTATACTCGTATAACCTGGGTTGGGGCAGTTTACGCTTTATAATCCGCGAAGCGGATTATAAAAAAGCGTAAACTGCTCCAACCCAGGTTATACGAGTATAACTTGGGTAAATATTGAGTTCATTACTTATAATTTAATTTTCTGTGATTTACTGTACAAATTGAGTGCGTTTTACTTTTAAAAATGATATTAATCTGTTCAAAATTCAAACGTAACGTCAAGCGGATCAATACGTTTTTGACGTTAGTGCATTGTGACGTGCCTTGTGACGTGCTAACCAGGTTATACACATTTAACTAAATTTTTCTATCCAATCAAATGCCGTGTTACAACCAGAATTAAATTATGGAAACATATTTGCAAATGTAAATATAACACAAAGGGGACTGAAAGGTTAAAATGGCGAAAATGAAGTCACAAACGTTGAACGCTGTAAAATGCAACGTCATGAGCAAAATTCACACTTGTGGCTGTTACAGTGTTGCAGTTATGAGAATATATTAGTATTGGAACATTTTCAGCTTCTGAAATTACTAGGGTTATCTTAACAAAATTTGGTGCGTATCATCTATAGGGGAATGGAAACACCGGCCCCCACCAGGGACCAAAACATTTGGGTAAAAATTGGTGCAAATTTTAAAAATCTTTTCCTCAACTTCTGGACATCAGCAGAGAAACTTAGCACATGGTTATGATATGCAGGGATGCCTTTACCAACATTCTAAAATTCATTACCCTGGGTCAGGGGTTCAGACCCCAAGGGCGGGGCCAATATGGTCATGTAGTTAAAATGTATTGAATATTAGAAAATCTTTTTCTCTACTTCCACAGTTGTGGAAGATTACTTTTTAATAATTCATTGCCCCTGGATCAGGGGTTCAGGTCCTGGGCCCTAGGGCGGGGCCAATATGGCCATATAGTAGAATCTTATAAAATCGTCTTCTATGCTTGGAACCATGTATGTTTGGGAAAAACTAAATGTATGATGATAAAGACCACGAAGCTCTCTACCTAAATTGTGAAATTCATAGCCCCTGTTTCAGGGCTTAGGCAATAGGGCGGGGCCAATATTGCCATATAGAAAAATGTAAAACATTTTATGATATTTTTTCTGTACTTGCACACGAGTGCAAAAAACAATTTTACATAAGGTGACCGTCATGTAATTGTACCTACGTTTAGCCTAGGAACCGTATGATTGCTGGTAATAAACAAAACAATACAATCAGACACCATTTAAAAGCTACATTGTATTGAAATTTATATAAATCTAACATGAATTTTCTAATTAATTTTTTTCTTAAATATTACTAGAATGAAAGTTATATAGATGGTTTTTGAAAAAGACATTGCGGCTGTTTGAAATAGAACTGCCGTTGATTGAAACATCCGTTTGAGAATTTCCTGTACATAATAACCAAACATCCTTGATTCATCTTTCTCTACGGTACATAATGATAATTTATGATATGAGGGGGCTAGGGTCACAATGGATGCAACTAATCTAATCCATCTATATTTTTGCATATATTTTTATATTTTTGAATAGATGAAGGTACCGAGCATGGTAGATTGAAAATACACGTTAATTTGTACACATAACAAACGTAAGCTGCATGAGTCACCAAAGAAAGCACATAATTATCTATCCTCTCTCTCCTTGTCCTTATAAAGCAAACAAAAGCACGTAAATTGACCAGACCGTTGCATAGAAGATTCTTCCATATATGGATCAACTACATGAGTTTGAAAGTATGACGTCTTTTCTCTAATGTAGGTAAAAAACAAAGCATAGTCATCCTCTAGAATATAAATTATACAATAATAATTTAATTCTGGTGGTAACGCGGCATTTGATTGGATAGAAAAATCAAATTTGTATAACCTGGTTTGCACGTCACAATGCACCAACGTCAAAACCGTAATAATTCGCTTGACGTTACGTTTGAATTTTGAACAGATTATTATCATCTTTAAAAGTAAAACGCACTTAACTTGTACAGTAAATAACAGAAAATTAAATTATAAGAAATGAACTCAATGTCTACCCAAGTTATACGAATAAAACCTGGGTATGGGCAATTTACGCTTTTTTATAATCCGCTTCGCGTATTATAAAACGTAAACTGTCCCAACCCAGGTTATACTCGTATAATTTGGGTAGACATTGAGTTCATTTCTTAATTATACCAACACCTATTTAAAAATACGTCATGACTAATTGAACTAAACACTGCTAAATGATACAGGTCAATGAATGTATATATATTCATAAACAGAAAAATTTATTAGAACTGGCGAAATGTTGTCATTTTATTTAAACTGTAATATTTAAATCTACTAAGTACATTTGTACTTTCTTTCTTATTTCTTAAGAAAGTAATGTTCATTTTCTGAAGTGATAACGTTTATCAAAATTCTTATTTGAAAGAGAAAGTAAACATTCTTACTAATTTTTTTTAGATATACCAGACATTAAATTCATGTATAAAATTTCATGATCGATCAATAATCTAGCAACAAATATCAAACGAAAAAGTTAATTTATTATTCGGAAAACCGTTTTCCATTTGTCGCCTACATAATCAGATGAGGTACGAGTCGACAGATGTATCCATATATCCACATATGAAAGAATTGGTTGTTCCTTTTATGCAGCGTACGGATCGGCAGTAATGATAAAATACGTATCGTACTTTGATTTAATTCATATGATAAGTAAAGGTACAATCAAAGCAAGAGATGTAGATATATGATATATCTATATTTATTATAAATACTATAATAGTTAAAACGGTACTGTAAAGAAAGCAAGCATTGTAGAAAATAAAACTTCACAAAACTCGCTGAAACTTTTGCCTAATACAGAACATAAATTATTTTTCTGCAATGCTAGTTTACCTTGGGTGATCTGTTCCAGACTATTTAATATCGTATTAATTAAACTAATACATATTGAATTAATTGCTTATACATGTAATTTAGTTTTTTGCTATAAATTGTAGAAAAAAACCCAGTCATTTGACCTTTAAAATGACATCATCTTGTACAAAATTCAAATGTAACGTCAGGCGGATTGATCCGTTTTGACGTTAGTCTTACTATGACGTAGGCAACATTCTTTATACGATATAAAATAATTTTTTAGCCAATCAGAAAGCGCGTTACAACCAGAATTAAATTATTTAAGAATGAAAGACATTCTGTACTTATTTTCGCTTCATTTCAACAAATGGTTTGTTCTTTTGTCTGTAAGTCATTAGGTAAAATTAGCATCATTTAACGTTTCCTATTTGCTTAAATCATGTATGTTTCCTACCTCGTAAACACGTGAATACTACCCACTCAAATTTTGGCGTCAAAAGGCACCATTAGCTACTCTCTCTCTCTCTCTCTCTCTCTCTCTCTCTCTCTCTCTCTCTCTCTCTCTCTATATATATATATATATATATATATATATATATATATATATATATATATATATATACACATATATATATATATATATATATATATATATATATATATATATATATATATCCTGATGCAACAGAGCCAAAATACACTACCCCCGTACTCCGCAGTGGTGGGTGAAGGATATCGTCATAGCAGTGTGCAGTGTGACGCCGTATGCTCTTCGATGATAATGCAATTAACACCTCTTTTCTGCAGACCGATTCCATAAAAAAGACCCTCATTTCTTCACAGAAACGAATTATCCATACGCATGTGCTATGTACAGATAATTTGTCGATATACGTTCATTCATAAAGCCTTCCTTATATGTAATAGTATATATTCATAGAATATAATAATTTACTATATAGATATCATTGCATTTATAGACATTTCTCCCGAAAATGGTACGTCGTTATTAGGTATGATAATATCACCAAAATTATTTAAGGAATAAGGAATCATTCTTTGAGTATTATGAGGTGATAATTTCGGTCGGGGCGTGGTCAAATCCAATAAAGCCCGAAGGGCTTTATGATAGATTTGACCACGCCCGACCGAAATTATCACCAAATCCAATAAAGCCCGAAGGGCTTAATGATAGATTTGACCACGCCCGACCGAAATTATCACCTCATAATATTCAAAGAATGATTCCTTATTACTTATATTTATATTATTCCAATTTGTACATTTTAAAACAATAATTTAAAACAACTGCATTTTTTTCATGTAGCACATGTATTACTACGCGGCGCAGCCAATACCTTTTTTCGGTTATGCTAGAAGACACGTCCAGTTTGTGTCACTCATCTTTTATGAAGTTGTTGGACTATAGGGTTCAAAATTAATTTGTAATGTTATAATAGACAAAGACAGTTGAAAATGTAAATATATTAACGTAGAAAAATAATGCATAACCACGTGCATGTAGGATTCACTTCTTGATAGCCACGTGATTTGCAGTTTGAATATCTACATTTTAATGTAGCTACATGTACCAATAAAAAAGAAAACAAACACATGAAGAAACTAGTTTTTTCTTCTTCATCATTAGATTATCCAACAGATTGTCAAATGGGTGGTAAGAAGGATTGAACAAACATGGATATGCCTGATCTATGTAAAAAATTTGTTGTGAGCATTATCAATTCAGTTTAAATCAGCTTTTTTGAAAACTACAGTGGAAACTTGGTGATAGGGAAGTTTTAGACACCAGTAACTTTACTTCGCTATATCCATTAATCGTATACCATTATAATAAGTACATGTATAGCAAATTTGCGAATGCAGAACTGCCATTTTTTTATTGTTCAATCATAAATCAAAACTCTTTTGAAAAGTTGCCAGAGAACCCACAGAACTTCTATATATCTTTGATTTCGCTTTATTCGTGTTCGTAATAACTTAGTTTTACAATATTTTGTCTGCTTCAACCTGAAAATGTATATGTTTATAGAAGAAAAAAAAACCAATCTACGTAATGTGCAGGTAAAAGTTTTTCCAACTCAATATATGTCCGATTTTTTTTGTAAACGCCTTTGTTTTAATTAATGACAAAGATTATCTACAGGTAGCTATCTCGGACATTTATTACACGTGGGCAGCGGGGCTTAACACGTGAGCTTAATCTAACGGGTGTAATAATTATAAATATTTACATTTTCCAGTGCCTTTGCGAGTGATAACACTACGTATCGATTTTGTACTATATAACCCATAACTTCAAATGACGCCATATTGAGGCGCCAGCGGGGTTTGCTTATTTATATTTAAATATTTAATCGTACGATGGCTAAAAATTATATAAACTAGATGATATCCCGCGCAAGCGCGGGAATTAACAATTATTCACATTAGTATAATACAATGCTTAATTAATATGTTGAACCAGGTTTTTTTGTTCATTTTTCTATGTACTGTGTCCGAATTTTTTCTTAATTGCTTTTCTTAACATGTTTTATAAAATTGAAATAAAAAAGCAACTACGTGGCTGGAAATTTAGAGGAGAGGACAGGGATGAAAATCTAAACTGAAATGAAGTATATACACATGAACATTTACGTGGCCTTAATTCTTTTTGTTGCAGCTGACTGGAAAAAATTAGACTATTATCTTATTTCAAACCAGCGTGTGGGTGTATAGTGCGTGGTATTTCTTTTTAGAACTTTGTTCTCTATGTCAAATTTCACTTATTAATGCCCAAAATAAGAATTTTAGATAAAACATTGTCAACAAATTAATTTGTAAGGTTTACTACCAATCTGTCGTGGTATAAAAAATGTATATCTTATTTAAAAACGTGTACGCACTTTTCGCCATAGTGTTAATTAGTCAACACCATTTTTTTGGCATCCCGTTCTGTAAAGTTCTTTCCATTAAAAATAAAATCGCGTCTATTGGACCATTTTATTTATTAGCTTTTTTGTATTAACCAGATGTCCGATCCTAGGTATCTGACGCAAAGCATGGTGACTCATCCTACATTCTCCACCATGACGTTACATGTAATTAGTCAAACCGCGTTCTTGGTTACCCCGTTCCGGAAAGTTCTATCTATTCATCAAAACAAAAATCGCGCATTCAAGAAACGAATTGGTTCATTTTATTTATTCAATATTTGTCAAATCTCAATTCTTATGTATACCCGAAATAGGTTCACAGGATATATATTCACTCTTTACATAATCATTCAATAACATTTCATTGTAATTATATTTTTTGATGCAAACTCCCACTGACTTGGATCTGCCAAAGCGTGTCCACCACCTTACTCACATATTTGCTATTTCGGGCTGGTTTATCGAAAATGAAAGTAGGTTTTTAATTTATCTTATAATAATTACTTATCAGGTAAAATTCAGTTATAGCTTACGGACACCAACTCACACGTGTTGAAATGCCAAATGTGTGAGCAGTTACTCGGGTGCAGGCATTTCGAAGTTTATTGGCAAAATGTCTTAATTTATAAGTATAGAGATAAGTAATAAGGAATCATTCTTTGAATATTATGAGGTGATAATTTCGGTCGGGGCGTGATCAAATCTATCATAAAGCCCTTAGATTTGATCACGCCCCGACCAAAATTATCACCTCTTAATACCCAAAGAATGAATTCTCATTCCTTAAAGAATTTCACCAGCAACATTCAAACGATATAAGCGAAAAACAATAATTATTATATAATATTTACATTTTCAACTGTCTTTGTCTGTGATAACATTATAAGGAATCATTCTTTGAATATTATGAGGTGATAATTTCGGTCGGAGCGTGGTCAAATCTATCATAAAGCCTTTCGGGCTTTACTAGTATTGGATTTGACCACTCCCCGACCGAAATTATCACCTCATAATACTCAAAGAATGATTCCTTATTCCTTAAATAATGTTATACATTAGTCATGTAATTTTCCACAACACTATTAAGCACGTTAAGGACGTTTGAGTATCAGCTTTTGTTTTGTATATTTGCGGCCACCCTTGTTCTTGTTTCCATCTGATTAAAATTTAATTCTTGATACTTCAGTGGTTTACGATTTTGACCATCATTCAGCGTCACCTTGTCTCTGCAAAACGGAAGTTTTGTTGGCGGGTAATTACGGAGACAGACTACTACTTGTATTTCGTAGAATGAGACAAACGGTGTTCTCCTTTGTAACACAATGTTTTCTTTTTTAAAACTAGTAAGTCTTTGGCCAAAGGATGCGCTGGATTTCACAATAGCCATGTGTAGATTAATTAAAACATCTGTTATTCTCTGCAGCAATGTGAAATAAGAATGCCAAGCAAATAGTTTTTATCAGAACGTGGATCAAATAGAAAACAATCTATACTAGAAAATAACAAATATGCGATACCGTATAATCATATTTTCATGAAGGCATTTTAATTTTGCAAAACAACTTTGTAGTGTTGATTTTTTAAATTCACTGAGAGGGAAAATGTGCAAACCATGTTTCACTATGAGTTGATTTGAAATTAATTTAGATTTCTGACGCAGTTAATCCTAACAGTTTGTAATCTATATATGAATCATCAAATTGTCACTGTAAACAAACTTGGAAGAAATAAACATGTCGTAGGCGATTTTACTTCGGAAATTCCATTAGCGGTCTGCATGCTATAAACAATAAGATTTTAGTTTTATTAGTGATTTGGGAAATACTAGTACTTTCTGCTGACCATATGATGGATATACAGTCCATACAGTCCAACTACTTTACTAACCAAACTTGATCGATTAATATTGTTTCCTCACATGGATCCAAAAGGAATCTTTTTTTATCAATTTTCCAAACTTAAAAACAACTACCAACAAACTACGCAAACAAAAAAATTAATGAAAAAAAAACCCAAATATTAACAATTTTTTATTAAATGATTTGTTATTGACGGTCTCTTGGTTTCAAATATGAAAAAAAAAACACAAAAATTTTTTCAACACATCAATAATTTTTAACCACGTAACTTCTATTCTCCTCCGTAGTTCCACACAATAGATGAGAAAACTAGAACAAAAAACAAAAGAAAATAATAAAACGTGTAAACAGATCCAAAAGAGGCCGACTAAAATAGATTTACGCTGAAACTAATTTTCTACCACTGACTTTTGAATTTTATATCATTATCATAAAGGAAATATCTTTTAAACTGGCAATATTTTATTTCATAAACTAAAATAATTCACCTAGGCAATTTGGCTGTGCAAATTTCAATAAATCAATAATTTTCAACACATCAATAATTTTAAACCACGTCACTTCCGGTCTCCTCCGTAATTTTTTACACAATAGATGACAAGGATAGAACAGTAACGTTCCGGAACACCTATACTAGATAGGACGCCACAAAAAGACTGTCACACATAGTATACTGACAGTGAACAGTTAAACAAAATAGCATCAAAAACAAAAACAAATTAAGAAATTTGTCATTAAAGACATAAAACACAAAAAGGGGAGAACAGTCCCGATCTCAAAGTCTTCTTGTCTCAATTCAGACACACGTCCGCTCTGCTGGACGGTATGGTGGCATATTTCTGCCCCTTACATGCAAGTTAAATTATGTCAACATGCAAGAAAATATGTCAACATTCTAGAAAATTATGTCTAAATGCAAAATAATTATGTTGCCATGCAATTTGAAAATCTTTTATCTTGCATGCAGACATAATTATCTTGCATATAGATATAATTATCTTTTTGACAAAATTTATCTTGCATATCTTGCATATAGAGGACAAAAATATGCCACCATAGAACGGCACAGACCGGAGAGCGGTATTTAAAATTAGCAAAGCACGCCTAACTTGACTCTATAACAGGTTGGAAATCAATAAGTGTTCATGATCAGCATTAGCAGGTGCTCGCAAGCGCTCGCCAAAAATTGTGTCGCGGGTATAAAGGATTTTGGCGAGCGCTTGCGATCACACGCTCTGCTGAGCACGCCTCAGGTTAAAGAAGTAAAAGAAAAAACGGAAAATTCAAAAATATACACAACACAATCAAGGACGTTACAGAGAAACAACATATAATAAATGACATCATACAGGAAAGGGAAATTTGATTGTTATGTTCTTGAACAATTCCTGAGCAAAACGTGCTCCTTTTTAAAAAGCTAAGTTCAGCCTCTAGAATTTTTCGGTTATAATTTGAATGTTGTCAGCCGCCGTCTGCTTGAACGAAGCCTATTATTTGATGTTTTTCGTCTTATTTTAATTCAAAAATCCAACCTTGTTACAACCTGCTTAGACACGCTTCAACTGTTTCAGGCATTAAAGGTTATTAAACTACTAAGATTCACTTGCAAGGGGAACACCCAGTGAATACCCAGACTAAATATGTTTTAATTTATAGAATACGTACATCCGTGATTTTTGGGTCCGATTTAACAGGTCTTAATTTTTAGTTAACAGGTTGCACATGATCTGTTTGAAATCTAGACATAAACAGAGGAAAGTCGATTCAATTTAACATTTCAAATGTTAAAGGTATATGTGGCGTATTTTTGGGGAATAACAATAATAAGATCTGATTATTTGCTTCATTTATTTACTTAAAGATAGGACTTTCACACAAATTACGCTTTATAAGTCAATCGCATAACAAAGATACAAGAAATCAAAAACATATTTTTTATTTTTTACCGGCACGGTAAAAAATACAAAAGATTTGAATAACCCCGCCTTAAATGGGTCACGTGACATCCATCTTGGTCTATCAACAAGAATGGCGACGACGAGAATGATAGGTATACCGTTAAAGTTTGACAGATTTGGCAATGAAAGAAAAAAGAGACAGACTGACAAGGATAGGAACAAAGGGAAGATTGTCATCGGAGACCATGTAGATTGATGGAACAGGAATTAAAGCCAAATTAAACTTAAGTTTCCATGATGAAGTTGTAGGGGTTTTGCTATAGTCAGGTTCGTGCTCCATGTGTTCCGTGTCTTTATTGTATAAGTTTTAAACCACAAGTGGATTTTCGTTTAGAGGAATTTTTGAATAAAGAATAAATAAACACTCTCAGTACATCACTACATGCATCCCTCAGGGAGAGGTACATGTATTTACTCCCTTTACCGTGTCGATGATGCTAAAATCGTGTTTCGTCTTTATTACACGTAATTAACAATTTATATCGTTCTACATTAATGAATATCGGAATAATAATGCTTCGAGTATCATCTGATATAAGAATTATCTAATTTAAGACATGAAAAACGTGATTCTAATTTGTAAACAAACTCTTCTTCCATCGTGTTTTCAATGCTAGGTTTTCCCGCACTCATGCGCAGTGGCATTATAAATGGCGAATAACATTAATATTCATCAGACGTATAGCAAAGTTTAGAGACAAATAACTAAAGACAGAACATGTTTTATGGGCCTAGAGTTTGTGAAACGTCTAATTATAAGAAGCATAATGTATATTTTTACTCAAACTCGTGTCAAAAATTTTACTCCAAATACGCCACATATACCTTTAAATATTTCAACAACAACAAACAACGCACGGACAACCTTCCATGTAGATTTTCTACAGCTTTGATATTTTAAATCTACTTACATCCTAATAATTCAGTTTATCGGAATTTTAGGCTGAGTTATTCAGTTTATTTAGGTATTCTCCGAAATAAATGAAATTAAATGCATGTAAATCGTATTGCCGATATAAAGTACATGTATGTGCGGTAATGGATACATGTCACTGGACTCAATGATCAGGTTGGATGATATTATGTGAATTAAATGAAAATAAGTGATCAGAACTGAAATTCTGATAAGTCAAGGTATTTTAACCATTTAGGAGGAAAAAGAGCGACTCAACCCCATAAGTAAATCAGTCGCTTCAAAATAGCGAAACTCTAGGAATTTTGAAACCATAAATACAAAATTTACAACATGACAACTTTCAAGTTGTAAATTTTGTATTTACACCCACCCAGTAAATTCAAAATTTACAACAAGGCAGTAGCGACATTGCAGAAAACAAATATACGAGGGTTGTTCGGAAATTATTGAGACAACACAAATATTTTTCTTTCTAAGTGACAAATATTGATGAAAACTTTGAAGAAACCTAAACAAATAATTAAACAAAGTTATATTAAAAAATCTTTAATATTTTGTTTACGACAGTACATAAACAAGTTGGTGGTCGGGGTACCCGGCGCAGTCTTAAACTCAGAGATTTATTAAACAATTACTTACTAAGTGTCGGTGGACCAACAATTAATAGGAAAGTAAATCAAATTATATATGTTCATTTTACTATTTATTGTGACTAACTTGTGCGCAAGTTTCACTTTGTGTTCGATTTGATGGAGATAGTACAAATATATTTACCAAGCAATAGAAATGACGTCAAGGCGGCGCAGCAAATATACATCAAATTGGTCGGAAACACGGAAGAAGAACTTCACAGGGCAAGTAAATGCTAAAACAAAGGGACTATATATCTACTACTTTTTAAACAAAAACTGGTGTCAATAGTTCTTAAATATGTTCAGAATGACTTTAACAGACTTTTCACAGAAAGTTGACTTTTGGGTAGAAATAAGTTGATTTTTTCTCAAAAAAGTCAAGAATGGAGAAGATACGTAAACGTTGATATCTTAAAATGAACAAAATAGATGGGAAATGAAGAATAATTCATGTTTTCTGTTTGTTTGTAAGACGTATAAAACATAGGAGCACGGAAGCGCGTTAAAAGTTTGGGGTTTCGCCGGGTCACTGGACTTAAGTAAGTTTGTCAACTTACCAGGAATGATCTAATGATGTCATTGACTGGAAATTTTTCACATTAATAAATGGTTAACTTATTAGTGAAATTTCAATGGTTCATCTTTTTTCTCAAGGGAGTAAGAGTAAATGTCTCAATAATTTCCGAACAATCCTCGTATCGCCCGCGTTAGCGGGATATGTTAATTTTTTTTTGCAATGATTGCTACCTTCATACCAGCATGAATCACCAAAGAAAGCATTTTATTGTTGATACATGTAATAACATCTCTCTTTTAACAAATTAACGAACTGATCACATGTTAAAGACCAAGTGAAGGTAACTAATTAAAGTATATTGTTAATGGACATCAATATGTTAGATTAAAGAAATAGCTAAGTTGTCTTATATGGGAATTTAAATTTAACACCATCATGATTATTTCGTGCAGTCCTTGATTTTTTGCTGAAGGTTTCAACCGATCGATAAACTACAGAAGTTAGAACTGGATCGTGTAGATTTCAACCCTGTCGGTTTCTATAGAGCTATGAACAACAGTCAATTTTCTTAAGAAATAGAGGAGAAATTGCTCGGTAGATGTAAATATTATGTAGTTCAATAAAAAATTCCTGATATTAAACCCCAATGCTGATAAGGCATCACCAAAGAATTTTAAGTGTTGTTGTTGTTTTGTTTTTTTCAAACTTCACTTGTAAAATTTATTTTTATATTTGTGCATGTTTAATTTTGGAAATCCACTAAAAAGTATCCAATAAAACCTTTAAATCTTTGTAGTACTTTGATTAACATTCTTAGACAATGCATTTCCCATAATGATACAGATAAAACAACGCTGGTATAATTGATTTTTGTGTATTTTATTACAGTAAAATCTGTAGTAAAAAACAGTTTTCGTAATACGGGAAGTGGAAAAACCTGGATTTCAAAGGTTGGAACAAGTTTGTAAACATCTAATGTTACTTGATTGTTATGAAGGCGTGGATAATTCACAATAATAACAGATGGATAAATATCAAGAAATCTCTGTAGCAAAGACATGACATCATCAAAATATTGAGATTTCCCAAAAATGGAAATGTTTACGAACTGTACACAAAACCCTAGTAACAGTAATTTGATCAAAATTTGACCAATATATTTCAATGATAAAGAATACAAACATCTTAAAAACAATCAAGTGATTATCAATTGCAAAGTGGTTACTCATAAATCATAGCAACCAAATATCACATGACCCAAGAAAAATGACCATCATCTGGCAGATTCAAAACAAACCTAGAGTTAATAACTGTAAACAACAACATGACACGTGGTTTAATGTTGATGACAAGAGAACCAAACACAAAATAAATCCTTTCTTTGCTCAAAAGGGCAAAGTTGATTGTTGTTTTCTTGAACAAATCCTCTTTTCCTTTACTCTGCTAATTGTCTTGTCATGTTCTGCAGATATTCTGTGTGACTTAGGAGAGGAATCAGGACAATATGCTAATGATTGACACTTTGCCTGGGCTGGTTACCCAGAAATCTCATTCGTCATCCCACTCTACTGTGACATATATTTACAGGCCATACAATGGACTTTTTAAAATTCTTAATTAATTCATAACAGGATGAAATTGATTAACAATACATGTATGTAAGATAGAATATAGGACACCTGCCATCCCATACAATCTATGAAAATTTAATCCATCTGAGGTCGCCATGCTTTCCTTTTCTTTAAAAAATGGATAAGCATCAATTTATGTATATTTATATCTGCAATTAAATTAGGTAAAAAGTTTATGAGGTACCTCTCCCTGCTTGGATAGGTAGGGGGTGGTGGCTATGCAGACACATTTCATTGTTTTGTTGCTTTTTTGTTAAAAAAAAAAACCTGCATGCTCTAATATTTTATATCTTTATACTGTAATCTTCTTTGGACATGTACAAATCAACTCTGTTTCTTTACTTAGTCTTATTTAGTGATCTTGTAGTTTCTGAAGGGGTTATTGATTTTGTGTTTCTAGAATATTTTTTTCATTCTTTAATACATACTACAAAACCAAAAAAGTGGATTTTGTGGAAATACCTGTAATACATTAATAACTTTATCAAGAAAAAGAGTATTTTCGTTTGATGGAAAGAAATTTTTGCATTATGTCTTTCCCAGATTTTTGTTTTTTAATTGGCTGGATATATTACACGTTCAATTACACTTCCCGATGAAAAATACCCACTAAGTGTGTGAAGATATCCAATAAATACATGTACAAAAGAACACAAAATAATTTTAAGATTTTGTCCAAATCTTCCAGAGATTTGGAAATCATGTAATTCAGTCAGAAAACAATGAAATGCAATATAACAATGAACTTTAAAAACAAAACAACTGTAGTCCATTTTTTTCACAAAAAAATAGAACAGTCATGAGCGGTCATACAAATACAAAGATATTTATGGAAAAAAAAGTGTTTGTCTATTTACATGCCTGAAAGCCAACTTGAGTCTGAGATCACAAATCTGTATTCACAACAAAGCAACAGTAGATTTCTTTACTGTCCATCGTGTTTATCCTCATTAGGCTTTGGAACTTGATGGCGTATTGTTCAATAACTGAAGATAAAGGTCTGATTCAAGGAATCGGGGGTAAGAGTCTTTTTCCATTAAAGCTTGAATTTTTTTCTGTGCATCTTCAAATGCATGCCTTGTAGGGTGCTCCAAGTTAGTCACAGTTATCATTCGTGTTTTAGAATCCAAATTGATCTGCAAGTAACAAAATAGAGGTAAGCATATTGTCTTGGGATTAACTAAGGCAACACAATGCAAGTGAAATTCTGTATATATTGGAAAAAAGTGTCTATATATGCTCAGGAAGTAAATTCTTTTACTTTAATTTGTCATATTAAATTAAAAAAATCATTTATAAAATTGAAGTAGCTTTTAAGAATGACTAAACTCTTGCGTACCTCTTTCGGAGCTTGCACAGCTACGAAGTCGCCATATATCTTTTGGCTTTGAGAGGGAAGCATTTGAGAATCCTCACACTGTTTGTACTCCTGACATGCAATCCAGAACTCTAGATTCTCCTCGCTGAATTCCGATCGCAAAAATCCCCTGAACAACTCTATACCACCTGAAAAAAAACAAAGAACAAATCTTAATAACTTTTTCAGCACAATTTAAATTTCTGTTATGACCTTTTTTCGCTTTTTTTTTTCAAAGTGACTATCAGGGAAGTATTCTGATAGATCTATGAAGACACATACCTTTATCGTTAAGGAGGCTGTCGAAAGACCTGCTCCATTTCTGGACTTGATCTGGTGTTGGTCGCCTGAACACCGAAGAACTGTGACACTCGCCTCCGATTGCAGTGTCTGTGTTTCTTCGTCGAAGAAACTGGAATTTCTTTTTCATATTCTTTGCTCTGAAAAGACCAAAAATATAGAAAATAATAAAAATTGAAAAGCTGATTTTCTTGTTTTAAAATTGCTTAACCATATCCATACTCAAAGATTTTCCCATTTACCTCTTGTGTAGACACTTTTTTATGAATGACATTGTTCCATGCATATTTCAAAGTAAATCAATGAGAAATGACAAATGCATTCATGGACCACACTATATATATGTTTGTATTGTGATAATATGACAAGCCAACTGAAGACCCGACCAATGGGAACACTTTCTCTACATCCAGCAACCAGCTAATCATTTACAAGGGGAGTGTTGGCCATGTTTTCACATGGTTATTTTGTAGTCATTATCACTCGGTATCCTTACAAACTAATTTACCTAGCACATCAGCTGTAACTGACTTGTATGATTATGAAATGACTTTTTCTCTACATAACAAACCAAAGAATGTAAACAAATTGACAACACTCATCATGATTATTTTCACATGTAATTTGGAGAAATCAACATTGTCATTATAATGTTGTTTTAAAATAAGACTGCACTGTTGCATACAATATTGATTTTATCTGAACATTTTTTATCTTATTATTCTCTTACAATGAGATTGGACATAAGTTATAAGGACTTACATGTTAATAGTGTACATGTATATCCTCTGTCAACATTATAATAATTTTTTTCTCTATGTATCAACTGCTTGTGTAAACTGCTCATTATTATCAAAAAAAAAATTGACACGCATGAGGCAAATTTTATTAAAAAATTAATTGACAGCACGTAGATATTTGATTATTTAGCAGGTATATGCAACTAAATTTCATCTGCAGTTCTTCCAAATTTGCATCCATCAAAATCACGATTTGCACTAAAATCATCATTCACGTAACACTCACGACAAAGTAATAGACTGTACATACAGGTACACGACAAAGTAATAGACTGTACATACAGGTACCATCAATATTCTACATCCGCAAACGTCATCCCTAGTACATTTGAACATTTTAATGATTTGAATGCATTTACTTGCAAGGGTTTTTCACAGTTCTTTGATCAAACGTGAAAGCCATTTTTCCTTTGATGTTATCAATGCCTTTTGTCATGCTATTACGCAGTCAATTCAAACTTCCATTACCATATATAAGTCAATAGACCACTTCAGTTCATCATAAAAAATTTTTTTTGTGTTAAAGATTGAAAAGATTAACCAAATTTCATGACAGCATTTCACATTTTTCGCAGTACTCTTGCTGTAAAATTGTGAGGACAAACATAATGTTCTTTTTAAAATGGTTAAACAAGTCCTACTAGCATACTTCCAACAATTGCATGTTTTTGGATTGACAAATTAATGGAGTCTGTACAGAATACCCTGGTTTAAGCTCTTTCAAAAGAAAGACAATTGCATGGCCACAAGAAGTGCAGCTAGCAACGATGCAAGGTTGAAGCGCATAGCTGTGATCGATGAAGAAAGAGGCCATTTTTGTAACCCGCCTGTAAAACCTGTCAATTGCAAAAGCACCACTGACCTAGTGGTACATTACATGTTAGACTGGGCCTGACATAAGTAGGCTTTATGTCCAAAAAAAAATGAAATGTAACAGCAAACTGATTTCACATTTAACCTTTATAACAGGCTATATATTGTACTTCTAGCATGCCAACTCTTTCCCTCTCAGACTGATTTCAGCCATCAAAAACCCTCCTAACTATAACCAGCAAAGAACTGATGTAAAAGAACATATAACAGTAACAGTAAGTATTAAAGAAACGTAAATATTTTCAAAAACAATTCAAACGAAAGTATATAAAGATGCTACAATTGACTTACAAATTACTGGGCTTTTTAAGTCGAGACTGTGGATTATTCTCGTCAGTTCCCATCAGGGTGGCATCTGCTGAGCAAGTCTTGTAGACGGGCTTCCTGGCTGAACTGTCCTCACCGTCCCCATTGTGTCCCATCAGACGATGGCTAAAGACCGCAAGTTCTGAAGCTCGGCTTTCCAACTGTAAAAAAATTCAATTTTATTTTCTGAAAATTTAAACCATAGTTGGACATAAACTAATTTGTTTATGATTGGTACAAAAAAAGTTCTTTTCATCATCTTGTAGCAATTTGAATTATTGTACCGGTACTAGATAAAGGCACAGTTTTTAAGATCAAAAATATATTTTTAATTTGTCAATAAAAATTTTGAGTTTACCATACTGTGAGATGAATTATTTTTTATAATTTAAGTTTTAAAATAAGATACAATTGGAAGCAAGTACTACATGTTGGCCATTAGATGTAAAGAAAAAGCAAATTATGATCATTGAACACCTAGCTTTCTATCTATAGATCTATAACTCAAACAAATATTGGTCATTTTGTGTCGTAGGTCCATTCATGGACTAGCAATACCCATACCTTCACAATTCCTGGTATCTGACCGTGTGAAATAAACAACTTGTTTGTATGTTCCAAGCTTGTTTGTGATGCAAAACCTGATCAACAGGATGGAGTTGACCTAATATGCCAAGTCTCAATTCACAATATACCAGTGATCTATAATGGGCTGGAAATCTATCTTACTTTGAACAAAGCCAGGCCACAAATAGATCAGTAATGCTTGCATTGAACTGACAGAACCAGACCAATATTTTGTCCTTTCTGAGTATTATACTGTATATAATGAGGAAGGATTTCCCCAGTAGTTGATAGGAGTAACTGATTCCGTTTCAAGAACATTTTCTTCTTTTAAAGAATTGTTTTATTTTTTTATTTTTTGTATGCTTGCTTTTATTAAACTGATATCATTATTGTATTTTATATTCTATGTAAATACCTAATTTTTAATCATAAAATACATCAAAGAATCTTGGACCATAGGCTCAAGCCAGAAATCTATTTTTGCCTCTCATTATATAGTTAATGTTTTTAGTTATATAATACCTAATTTTTAATTATGAATACATCAAAGTAACTTAGACCATAAAGGCTCAAGCCAAAAATCTATTTTTGCTTCTCATTAATTAATTAATGAATTAATTAATTTTTTACTTATCAAAGTCTATTTTTAAATTATTACAATTCAATTTTTTTTTTTTTTACATATGTAACAAAATTTGACAGCTAGTGATAATAGAGTATGTACTGGTATGTTTTTGAAGGAAGCTTTATCTCACTTCTCAATGTGGTTATTATATTAAAATCTAACATAAATCAAACATACCTAATCAAAAATACTTAAACAACACAAAGAAAAAAAGGGGGGGGGTCAAAGTTCATCCCTCTAAGCTATGACACATTTAATTAGATCTTTTTGCACTTTTCATCCTTTAGTTACAAAATTTGTTGCTTAAACGATTAACAATTACTCAAACAAAGTAAAATCAATTCATCAATTGTGATTTCAAATTATGCAGAAAGATCAGATTAAATATAGAACTTTAAAAAAAAATGTTCTGTATGAAACTGGGGAAAATTGTGTAACCCATTTGCACTTAAAATTGAATTGGTTGTTTTCAAATTATAACAGTTTGATGATTTGCACTTTCTCAATAGTTAAACTTATTGATGTCAATTTTTAAAAAAAGAGGGTTTGAAAGATAAATATTGCAAAATATGACTAAAAACAATCTCAACTTTTTCTAAATATCGATGTGGTACATTTTAATGTGCTGAACGCCTATCAAGTTCTCTGATTATGCTAAATATCAATCCCAACATCTCGGGCCTTTCCGGCAGGCTAGGAAAAACACTTTGAATGTATTAACATCACCGGATGTTAGAATTTTATATAAAATGGAGTCGCTTCCCATTAAAATAAGTATCAGCTAGACAGCCTCGTGTATCGCCTCGTGTATCGCTTTTGTGGTATATTTTAGGGTATATCATTGACTTTAATAAAGTCTAGCTCACATCTCAACAGATCGTAAAATGTATTGTGTTTATATCAAGTTTTATAAAAAGGGGGGTTGTCGTGGACGCCTAGGTAATACATTTGAGATGTTTTTCCGAGCCTGCCGGAAAGGCCCGAGAAGTTGCGATTATGCTAAATATATATAAATGTTGCAAACATTTTACAAATCAAAAGCTTGTCTGCATATATTAAACAAGAGGCCCAGGGGCCACATCGCTCACCTGAGGAACAATAGCCTTATATCTGATCAAATTAGCATTACAGTATCAAAATCAAAATATCTTGACAACTAAGAACAGTAGATCTTGCTCAAAATATTTAAAACATCTGCCGATTTTTATCCACATATATTTATGGTAAATACATAGCCCCTTTTGTTGTTGTACCTGTAAGAAGATTTTTTTCTATTCCTATATAACCCCCCCCCCCCACTTTGTGGCCCCACTTTTCTCTAGGGAATCATGGTTTGATCAAACTTTAATCTGCACAACCCGTGCTTTCACACCAGTTACTACTTTTTGGACTGAAAACTTTCCCAGAATATTTTTAAAGATTTTCTCTATATATTCCTATGTAAAAATTCATCCCCCCATTGTGGCCCCGCCCTACCCCCAGGGACCATGATGTAAACAAACTTGAATCTACACTATCTGAGGATGCCTCCACAAAAGTTTGAGCTTTTCTGGCCTAATAGTTTTAAAGGAGAAGATTTTTAAAGATTTTCTCTATATATTCCTATGTAAAAATTCATCCCCCCATGGTGGCCCCATCCTAACCCCAGGGGACCATTATTTAAACAAACTTGAATCTACACTATCTGAGGATGCTTCCGCTCAAATTGGAGCTTTTCCGGCCTAACAGTTTTTGAGAAGAAGATTTTTTAAGATTTTCTCTATATATTCTTATGTAAAAATTCATCCTCCATTGTGGCCCCACCCTTCCCCCTGGGGACCATGATTTAATCAAACTTGAATCTACACTATCTGAGGATGCTTCCACTCCAATTTGAGCTTTTCTGGTCTAATAGTTTTTGAGAAGAAGATTCTTAAAGATTTTCTCTATATATTCCTTTGTAAAAATTCACCCCCCCCCATTGTGGCCCCACCCTACCCCTGGGGACCATGATTTAAACAAACTTGAATCTACACTATCTGAGGATGCCTGTGCTCAAATTGGAGCATTTCTGGCCCAATAGTTTTTGAGAAGAAGATTTTTAAAGATTTTCTCTATAAATTCCTATGTAAAAATTTATCCCCCCATTGTGGCCCCACACTACCCCCGGGGACCATGATTTGAACAAACTTGAATCTACACTATCTGAGGATGCTTCCACTCCAATTTGAGCTTTTCTGGTCTAATAGTTTTTGAGAAGAAGATTTTTAAAGATTTTCTCTACATATTCCTTTGTAAAAATTCACCCCCCCCATTGTGGCCCCACCCTACCCCCGGGGACCATGATTTAAACAAACTTGAATCTACACTATCTGAGGATGCTTCCACTCCAATTTGAGCTTTTCTGGCCTAATAGTATTTGAGAAGAAGATTTTTAAAGATTTTCTCTATATATTCCTTTGTAAAAATTCACCCCCCCCCCATTGTGGCCCCACCCTACCCCCGGGAACTATGATTTGAACAAACTTGAATCTACACTACCTGAGGATGCTTCCATACAAGTTACAAAATTTCTGGCCTAATAGTTTTTGAGAAGAAGATTTTTGAAAAATACCTACAAATTTTAAATAATTCTAAATTATCTCCCCTTTAAAGAGGGTGTGGCCCTTCATTTGAACAAACTTGAATCCCCTTTACCCAGCTTTGTGCCAAGTTTGGTTGAAATCTGCCCAGTGGTTCTGGAGAAGAAGATGAAAATGTGAAAAGTTTACAACGACAACGCCGACGCCAACACCGACGACGACAGACAACGGACAAATTTTGGTCAGAAAAGCTCACTTGAGCTTTCAGCTCAGGTGAGCTAAAAAGTCAAAACATATTTTTATTATTGAATGTAATGCAATTTATGTAATATACATATTAATATCAGCTTTATAAACTTACAAGTGAGATATATAATAATTACTTTTGCCATATTTTTCAGTTCAAAAAAGTATATTTTTTTATCTTGAAAAGAAATAAATTTGATAATTTTAATCTGATTGAAGCCAATTAAAGGTATTTTTATCTTGTACTCAAAGATGTATCAATATTCAGTACCTGACGCAGTCTGATTAAAACTATACCCCGGCCTTCTCTTATGAAGGGGGCGGGGGGTATTTAATCAGACAGCACCTGAATTAGCACAAAAAATAAATATTCTAACAGTTAATACTGTAAGTGATTTAGTCACTTTAATCAAAATACTTTAAGTTTTATACAGGTTAAGCTAACAAAGAATTTCCTGTAGTATTCACAGCAAAAGGGGAGTAACTCTTAATCATCAACAACTTGTTAGTCAGTCATGTGATCAATAATTTACCTGAATACAGGTACTTCTTCACTTTATAATTTGATTTAACCTCTACCTCTCTCTACCATTACATTTTGATACAATTTGAGTATGGGTGTTGAAAATAAAGGACATTTACTTTTATAAATATTGAGATGTAATTTACATGAATTATAAGCATATTAGAGAGGGGCAGGGTTGGAATTTATCGAAATAAATTAAATAACTTGGGAGAAAGGATTCATATGATGCCTGACCCTTTGCCTATGACTTCTAAATCAGTTTTATGTTATAAAATTCCTTTTAAACACTGCTTTAACCAATGTAACCCCCCCCCCCCAAAAAAAGAAAAAGAAATTGACTTAAAAATCTAATTTCTTGATGCTGATAAAATTTTGTCATCAATTAAACATTAAAAAAAAAGAGTTAAAAAACTGACATATCAAATTAAACAAGATTTTTGCTAAGGGACTTATTTGAACGGTATCTGAAATTAAAACCTGTTCGTTGTGTTAATTAGACAGCCATGCTCTCAAATGTCACAACTTGACCAATGATGACAATGAGCTTTCATCCTACTGAACACATATTTTACATTCTATATTAAAGTCCACCACTAATTGGTCATTAGGATCTTTTTTAAGTGATTTTGTACATGTAGATCTACAGTACTTACCATTAGCAAGTATGATCTATCACACATTATTATAAATAAGTCAGAACATCCTCTTGTTAATGTGACCCAAAAGAGGTAACATCTCTCACCAAATAGGTAAAAAATGAAAGGCCTCATTGTGTCCCTAAACAAAACTGAACTCTTCTGAATGTACTTACAGTGTCTTCATCGTCAGTGCTTTTTTCCATGAAGTGTGTTGGAATGTCTTTCTCCCAGCCTGCACTCTGACTGCGCCTTAAAGGCCGAGTGATCATGCGACGGAATCGCCTCTTCTTGGAATCTTTCTCTTTCTTTGTGGCCTTTTGCTCACTGTGAGTTGAGACCGGTGTTGCATGTAACTCGGACTCTGAGGTCTCTGTCGATGAGTCACATTGAAATGATGGCTTGTTTCCTGAGGAAGAGGAGACACTGTCGAAGGATTTCTCACAGTCCGTGGACCCGAAGGAGTCCATTGGACTGGTACAGTCTTGAGCCTTCGTACGATTTATCCGGCGCTCCATCATTCGCTGTCTCCAGTTCTGTTTAATGTCCCTTACATCCTGTTTTTCACTGATTGCACATTTTTCTTTCAGTTGACTTGATAAGTCAGCAGACTTAAGTCTCATTTTGTTCCCAGGATTAGCAAGCTTTTCAGCAAAGTCGTGAGTGTGCTCACTCGAATCCTGCTTGGGATTTGTTAAGTTTCGAACAAAGTCACTCAAATCAGTGCTGATTTGTTTTGAAATAGGGGAGGTCGATTCTTCTAAGTGGACTCCCTGCAAGAAGAAAAACAATCTCTTAACTATTTGCAGTGGAAAAAAAAGGCCTCTTTCAACAGCTTCCTTGATCAAAGCTCATGGCTCATCTTAACTCTAAAATCTTATCCATGGCAAGGTCTAGATATTCCAAACATGCTGGAATTTCACCCATTATCACTTTGACATGGATATTTATGAATTCCTTTACATCTCAAATTCATATTACATGCTTACAACCTCACAGATTTTTGACAGCTTGATGATTTGCTAATCAAATATCCAAAAAACACTTATTATCCCCTATACATTTTTTTTTAAAATTTATACAAATCATGTTCATGTACCATATACATTACCCTCCTCATCAGTCAGCCTAATTATTGGATAGTAAATGCTATCTAATATTAAATCATTACCTCATAAACTTTTGACAACCTCCTAATGTCAGAGGAAACACTTGTAATTCCATTGAATGTAGCAAATTAGGCAACACCCCACCAGATATCGTTTGAAACAATGTGTGCCATTTACACTAATATTAGGAGAAACGGAAATGGCCAGGAATGTAAGAAGCAATTAAGAGCCCAAGGCCTGATTACCGACTACTATAAAACTCCTGAAAACCTGTACTTACTGACAGCTATAGACGTATGAGTACTGGACAACTACTAATGATGACCCACTGCTCTTACAACACAGGTAAAGTCCCCACAAGCAGTTTGACACTACCTGTTACAAACTGCATAGATTTATGAATGGATCAAGAAAAGGTGCATTAGGGCTCTTGTTTCGAAATCGATGATTATTACCACAGGAACAAACACGTACGATATGACATGATTTTGCCATCCCTGGTACAATCAAAACAAATTCACTCCCTCTACATAAAAAAATACAGGATGTTATTATTTACCAATTTAGTTGAAGTCACCTTTTTTCTTTGTCAAAGCTGTTGAAGCACAAACACCATACCTTTAAAAGGCTTCCAGAAATTTGTCATGATTTGCCTCATGTTATTGTAGAGTCATTCATGTATCAAATTTGTCATTTTTCTCCCACGTATAACCTAGTCTTTTTAATTTGAATTGCTTCTTTTATATAATAAGCAGTCGTGCATGAAAACTAACCCAAAACTTTGGATGTACCTACCTATAAACTGGGCAAGAGGTATTTAGGATGAGAGAAAGAACTTTTTAAATTTCAAATTAAACATCCTATATAAATCATTACCTAACTGTATCAATACATGTATATTCCATCAACCTGGGAAATATCTTCTATATCTATTGATAAACCATGATATTATACCTATTGATATATTATCCAATACATTAATATTATCTGGAAAAAATTTTTGTCTGTATAATCAACACCACCAGAAAATTTACCTTTTTTAATTTCTGCAAAATCTTCCAAAACCACATTATTATAAAACTGAAATTCGAAGTGTATAATCCTAGGACCAAAGGAACATTCAAATTGAAATGTGCGTTTAGATTCACATTATTTATAGCTTGACGCAATATTTTTTTCTTTAAGTGCACTATACATCAGCGTTTGATAGGTTTTGGGGTGGGGTCAGCTGATTTTCTGGTTCCTGCACTCAGCCATCTGTTAACTCTCTCCCTACGAATATCTCGCATCAGGGGGGACATTTTGCTATAACTGAAAGACAGGATTGTCCGCGAGTGATGTACGCTACGTGATTTTTCTCACTAAAATGATGATCGTGCCTCCTCAATGTAAGGAACATTTTGTACCAATTGAGATTTCTAATATAAAACTCGTAGTGAGAGATGGATACGTAATCCTTCAAAGGCAACAAAAATTTAAAAAGTTGCAAAAATTTTATGGCTCTGAATATTTATGACAAGCAACAAACGTTATTGTGAAATGAAAAATCAAGAAGTCCATGCAGTTTCTAGAATTTTGTGAGAACTAGCATTGTCATGATTTTTGGTTTTTTTTGCTGAAAAGTTCATATATATAGATATTAAAATTAAAGGAACTGAAATTCCAAAGAAAATTCATATTCTTTTAGTTTTAAACATAGCCTCTGGTATAATTTTTTTAATTTGTTTCAGATTCAAATTGAGCCATCGCAATTGGTAAATTAAATTCTAGTAAATTTTTGATGTATATTCTGCAGAATTCATTTTGTATTTTTTCAATGAATTTGTAATTATAGTATAAATTCCCTGTAAAAGATTTGGGAAAACTTTCTGATAAATATCTTTTTTATCTATAAAATTAGCTTATAAAAACTGCTTTACTACTATTTATCCAATTTGTCCTAATGCTGTCAATTCTAGATAGTCCTGAAAGGTATTAATTACAGATACTAATTATATTACATGTATTGTAACAGACAGATCAACAATTACATGTAATACCAGAGCAATATACAATGCACTGAACTTCTGCCTTCCATTAGAAAATTTCTTTCCCCAACCAGTCAGAGGGCAGTGCACTCCCACCCCACCCTTTATTACAATATGCAACTATTTCCAGGTTCCTTAATTGGTCAGCTGTGGGCAACAACAGAAATAGAATGACCTACTGACTGATTGATTTCTTCTGCAGGGGGGAAAACTTCCAAGTGTCTACGTGACAGGATCAGCTATATCCCCACGGAGTATCCTGGCTGGTGGCAGAAGAAGATAAATGCAGACACTAATCACATTGTTCAGTTGTTACTGATCTCTGTTCATTGCTATAAAAGGCCTTACACACTCAATAATTCACCAGCATATGATGCCATTTGATAAATGTAGCTTTATAGATATAAGTGTGAATCTTAATTTAAGCTCATGTGGAAAAAAAATGAACAGATTTTCCAATAATTTTATATACTAGCTGCCATCAATGATGAAAAGATGATTCAGATGAAGAAAACATCAAACATAGTACCCGGGAGTATCTATTCATAGATGAAATATATATTCTTATCTTGCTAATACATTATCAAAAAATTAACAGTAGAATACAATTCAGACAAAAATTTAAAGAATTTTTTTAGAACAAAAAATAAATGCAAAAAAAAGTATTTCTCTTACTTATCGAGTCCCAGCTATTTTTGTGTCTGCGTGCATTGTACCAAGAAATACCCTTTAAATAAGCTGATCCTTTGCATAAATATAATAATTTATTAACTGAAAAATAAACCAATAGTGCAATAATCAACTGACATTTTACAATAATATGAAACAATATACGGGAGGACCCAGTACTTTATTGAGCCATACACAATTTCTTCAGGAAAAGTTTTATGATTTACTCTGAATAATTGATAAACCTAATGACGTATACATACTCTTAGCCACATTATCACGTTGGACCAGATGGCAGACTGAGTTTGGAGACCGCTGAGAACAGAAATATTGGGCCAGATCTGGGATAGTGCCTGATTCATTCATAACTCTATCAAACTATTCATGTGATGTCATCAGTGCAGGGATGATTCAATAACATGTTTCAAAATATTGACAAAAGACAAATGAAATTAAACAGAATCTAAATTCATTAGTCCAAAGTTTCCAATTTTCCTACAATTAATAGTAAAAAAAATTCCATCTGACAAATGTGTATAATTGTAAAAATGCATATTTATGAAAATGATTGAACTGCTTGTATTCTAGCCCTCATAATTTTCACTTTTGAGCATCAATTCGAAATTTTTTCTTTATCAAATCTTCATTTAATATGTTCAAGTCTCGAGATACCTGCATGCTTTAAACAAAATTAAATTCAAAATATCAAATATCGTTCATTCAGTTCATGCACATATATAAACATATTTAGAAAATGAAACAATTTACTGTAACTAAAGAACAAGTATTCTGCTTTCTCTTTGAGGTATGCTTATAATGTATGCATCATTTATTTTAATTTCATTATAATGAAACAATAAATCATAAATATTGGAGAAAATAACTATTTTAATTTTCTATGATGAAACAATTATAAATATCAGAGAAAAAAACCATTTTAATTTCATTATTCCTTTTGGCATTTTTCAATTACTAAGTAATTAGATCGTGGTAAAATTTAACAAAAAGATATTTCATACATGCACACACAGAAGCCATCAAAAGTACATGATCAGTGCCTATTGACAACATATGAACAGCAGCCTCCCATTCATTGATTATCAAGAGCTCTTATTATTTGAACTTTAGTCATTTGAACCATATGTCCAAATCTGTTTTAACCAAGAGTTTTAAACTCACTGACTCTAATTCTGATATTGACCGATGTGGTCTGAAATAGAAAGACAGCTACATAAACATCACAAAACAGCACAATTTTGAAGTGCACCTCCTCCTATTTTTTTATTCATACCCGTATAAATTCCATCCTCTTTCCCCACATTAGTGGAAACAAACAGGGGCAAACCCTTACATCTAATCATTATATTCTTGAAACTATCGATTTCTGAATTCAATATTTATACCACAGACTGTAAACAATGCAGAAGCAGTTTTAAACTACAGCTCCAAGAGCGGAAAGCCCAACAATTGGCTCCATTAAAATAAAAACTGATGTATGCCAATGCTTCCTGTTATAATAATGGCTGTCTTAATTTGACCATGTTACTCTAAGTGGCCCCATCGCCATGGGCTATACTGTCAAACACTCTGACAAAGTCAACAAAAAGCCATAGAAAAAGACCACTTTAAATTGCTAAAGACACATTCAGTTCAAGGGATCGAAATACAATAGTTCAGCTTCCCCATTAGGGCCTTCCTATTGATCCATACATAATAGCTTTAGGCTAATTAATAACGATAATAATTCTAATGCCGAATTACTGATATCAAATGAACAATCAACCCAATATCTACATGATACACATTTTTATCACACAGTTTCTTAAGTATCATAACTTTTTTGTTATAAACACGTGCATTGCATAATAATTTGATTAATTTCTGTCTTAACAATTTATGTTAATTAATTAATAAGCTTGGAAAATTATCACTTTTTGACTGTATACAGTTGAATTTATGTGTCCTCTGGGCCACCGAGAGGATAAGTACATGTAAGTAAGGAAATGGACTTTGTGCAATTCTGTTGTATAATGAAGTTGGAATTTTTGCTTTTAATTAGAAAAAACAACTAAAACATAGTTATAAACAAAAGTAAGGGTTTTTGTGTTTACTAATGGATAAAAAAATCATATCCCATCAAAAACAATAAATTTCAGGCTATTCAATGCTAATTATGCAAGGTTTGATTTAAAGATAATCTTGTTTGCAGTTGCAGAGAAATAGATAAAGAATTTGTATATTAAAGCCTTCAGATGATGAAAATGACAGACGCTAGTCTTATTTCAATCAGAAGAGCTAAAATGAGCGTTCTGCTGAAATTATGGAGCTAAAATTAAATCAATGCCTTGTTGAATTTTTAGTTTCCTCTTCTCCTTTTTGCTGATGTGGATGAAAAGCTTCTAATGCCCAATGCAATTGTCAACTTTAACTCCATTATTCCAAGAGACAAACATCTCAGAGGTATTACAAATTACAATGCATGTACAATTGTTCATGTTTATACAGGTATGTCAATGCATTTTGCATGCACACATATATATATATATATGTGTGTGTGTTATTATTTTTTTTTTATCAAATATAAATTGTGGTTGTAATTCGCAAAAGAACTTTTCATTCTAATTAAATTGGGCTTTGTAAAAAAAAGGAAAGTTTTAATAATGAAAGCCTACTACATGTACTATTAAATTTCAAAGAAAAATAATTTTCTGTCTATTTGCATTAATGAACTGAAATGGCCAATCGAATAATGAATGTTTATATAACAACAATCCTTACAATTATATGACCTAATGACTAGCTAGTGCTTAACGGCTTACCCCTGAAGGAGAACCAAGAAATTCGATTCTGAAATATTTACACCACTTCTTCCCCATTGTCTGCGAGACAGTAATTGAAATCAATAAATAAAAAAGAACCCCTAAAGACCAAATATATATTGGAAACTTCCTTCCTCTCTGAGCAAGCTTGCTAATTTTTCATATCAAAGTGCATTTTTTGTTGCAACACATCCAATCAAATTCCCTTATAGTTGGCACCAAGTACTCAAAAACAAAAGAAGTTTACTTCCTTTTCCAATTTCCAATCATTAGCATTTTCTCTGGAATTGACACACTTAATTCGATTTAAGTGCTTGTTTTGTTCTTTCTTAAACTGAGTCATTTGATTAACAGCTCCAATTTTCAAAAAACCTGAGCTATATTTTCCCAAAGTCCTAACTACACGAACATGCATGACTCGAAGAGTGCAGCCACAAAAAAGTACTGGCAATTTATAGGTTAACACGTTCTGCCATGCAAATATCATAAAATGTGTTTTGTGGTAAATTTAATTGCCACATAACATTTTTCTTGCCTTTTAACAGAACCAAGAATAGAATCTAGAAAATACACATTCAGCAGCAACATGCAGTCTTAATTTTATTCTGTTATTGCTTGATGAAGAGATTGGGGGGGGGGGGGGGGGGGAGGGGGAGGGTAGGAGACCAAACAAATAAAAACACCACAAACACTGATCTCACAATTTAAGCATATAGTTTTCCATCCTGACCTGGATATACTTTGTTGAAGACTGTACAATTCCTCTACAATTGCTCTAAGTAATTATTACTGGATGAGACTAGATCCATCTAGAAATGTACTCACTTTGACTAATGCAATTACATTTGACAACCCTAACCAACAAATCTCTATAGTTTCTTCCTTATTAGATATATATATGCTCCCGTCACAATGAAACTGGATATATAAAGGCCAGTGAAGATGGATTAATAATTGATCTGAGAGGTTCAGGTTTTGAAGTTCCTGAAGTTGTAGGCGGCTTGCTAATGGTCTCATATATCTTCAACAGCTGTACCTAATTACAAAGAGTACATGCTGACTTATAACATAGGTCAAGCACTGGGCTTCTCTCTACTTGACCCAAGCAAATGTTTTGATGCTTCTTGTCTGACCATGCACTTACTAATCAGGCATGTGCTAGCTAGGTCTGCATTTTACTGATAACAATTTTTAACCCCAGATATTCCAAAGATGGGCAGTACAAGTGTCAATGAACTTTGTGGAATCTAAAATTCATCTCTCTCTCTCTCTCTCTCTCTCTCTCTCTCTCTCTCTCAGTACATTATCCTCACATTGAAGTCTGAACATACCTGCATACATGAAGACAAACACAACAATCAGTCACTCTATGATAAACATCCATGAAACCACAAACACAATGAAAACCATAAACCACTGCAGATTATAAAGATCACTGAGCCTACCTCATCCTCCTGCAGACAAGCTACTACCAGCAAGGAGCTACAGAAGAGAATTAAGCCACCTCTCGGCACAATGTTCTGTCACATGCCACAATAAATAGCTCACAACAACTTCTGTACCCTGCCAAATCCTCAGTGGCTAGGTAACATACCTTTCCTCATTTCTCAGGCTCCTGTCCAAAATCCCCCTCTCTTCACCGTGAGGATACCCCCCAGTATAAACGTCTACTTACTGACTCATCAGCTGTATCTATCTATCTATCCATGGAGACAAAGGTGTTTTTGGATGTCTTACAATGCCTGGATTACGATTTTGTACAACAGAACTTGCATTGTTAATACTTCCCTTTCCTCAAACAAACTCCATGTACATCATGACATAAAAACAGGTTGCTAACATGTACCTGCACAGATGATTATTTTTCAGGTTATTTTTGCAATGCAATCAGAATAGGGATTAATGGCATGATGCTCAGATTGTAGGTTGCATTACATTTATAAAATAGAGATGTGAGTATTCATTTGGCAGCTCACCTCTATTTATGAAATAGTGCCTTGAACAAAATACAATCTGGGTCAAATTAGATCAATAGGTTTGGTAAAATAATATTGATTATTTTTTTAATAAAATTGTCACTCACTAATTCATTTGATCAATTCTTCTTTATTTCCTGCAGCCACTGGTTTATGACAGATTTATGTCATATATACCCACTTGTACTATATTAGATCTTGATTTGGAGGCTGTTAAGTTCATTCATTTTCCTGCAAACTTTCTTTCTTTTTTTAAAGTACATGTACATTTAATTAAGAAACTGTCAGTATTAGCTTTATTGAATTTTTCATTGGTAAGTTAAGTTCACCATAAATCAATATACATCATAATATGAATATAAAAGATACTATGAATTATATAATACGTACAATTCCCATGCATGTTTGTTAACAAATTAATATTTGTGAACAAGAACTATAGCATTTTTAAACAGCATGCACTTCTATTATTCTTTCTTCCCAAAAATTCAATACAAGAGCAGGATAATACATCAGACATTTTTTTTCCTCCCTCATTCATGTTTGCACATTGAAATTTGTGTACATGATCAATTTGCTGCGAGTTCACGTCTCATCCTCTTAATAACTTTCTTCTCTCCTTCAACGCATCAAAATAGCAAGCATTGAATGGGCAACTGTTAGCAACAGGAAGAGCATCCAGATAAAAGCTTTTAAACAATTGTTTTTCATGATCGCCTTGTTACTATGATTACTACCAAGAAAGAGGGAAGGAAGAGGCAAAAGTGGATCAGATTCATTCATCATAATCAGGACTGTTAAAACAATCCTAGATCTCCCAGCACTCCAGAGAATAAGTGCTAATTAGCTGTTTAAATATATCCATCAATATTGCCCAAATTAGAGCTGTGTATGTATGGTACCTCTGAACAAGAAGCTGTTGTACTGGAGATATGATACTCTATTGACAATCTCCTTTCCCCTAATTGATGGTGAGAAATCGATATATTGGGCTCTATTGGATACTTCATGGAAATATGTAAGCAAGATAATGTTACCACATCTGATGAAAGCTGTTGAAAACTGTCATTAATTTTCCATTTTATATGTGTGTATTATGTATACACTGGACTACAATGACCCAGCTAAGCACCTAAAAATATTAGTTTACTCACATACTCTACACAAATGCAGAAAAACTTTACAAGCCCCCTTTTTCCTATAATCCATTCATTTCAAGTTTTCAAAAAATTAGTATACCTTATATATCATACAAATCAGGGGTAAATCTACACTTTTGTTTAGTAAAACAGCTATTAGAGCTGTTTATGGTTAACAGATTCATTCATTCTCCCAGAATCTAGGGAAGATAACGAGCTCTTCCAAACTACTCCTTTGATGTAACAATCTTTTGATGTCGACAATTCATAAACTTCCCTAGAACTTTTAGTTAATGACTAAAAAGTCATTTTTTATAATCAAAGCTACAGTCTCTATTTGGTAGATGTAAATCAAGAAAACGCTATAAGGAAGCATGGAGAACCAAGGCAAATTGAGAAGATGTATAGTAATGAAAGGTCATATGTATAAAATCCCGATAAGAAGCTCTTTAATACCTGGTGATATTTTCCAAGTGCACCATTTTAATGAACTATTACCAATCTCTAATGATGACATATCATTGAGATGCCATAATAGTTCCTCATAGTCTGCAGGATCAGCATTTTCTCTTGAAAACTTCAAGGATGCAACTAATTCTTAAATTATAGGAAACTAAATGGTGACTAAGCTTTTGAGAGCATTAAACATTTTATGATTATGGGTTTATATGCAACTTCCTGTTACTATCTAGTTTGCAAAGACTAAATGATGTAATATATTTATTCCTCTGACATTTGGATATTATATCAATTGCATGAACTAATAAAATGTAATTATTATTATTATTTGATTAACAATTAGTAATATATATCTGAATTTGATCTACCTGGTACATATATTTCAATTCCACCTTTCAAGAGAAAAATACATATTTTCTGTGAACCATACACATTGAAATTTACAACTTTTCAAATAACACAAATTTTGTTGCGTCACTTTTTATGGACTTCTAAATAATTCATAGCCAAGCAAAATTACTGTATTGGATAAGTAATAAACCATTAAGAGCAGCGGTAAAACTCTTGCAGTATACAGATAAAGTCATTTAATCCAATCTGTCTCCAAAAGCTTTAGTGTTGTGCCTCTCAGTATATATACACAGATAAACAACAAAGCGTGATGCAGAGGAGAGAGCTGTCAAATCTTCCTCCATTTGTCTCTATCTTCCATCAGCCTCCATCAAAAGCCTCTCATATAAAACCAAATATTGTCTGCCCTGGCCCTCAGGGACCCTCAAACTTCATTCGGCCCCTAGCAGTGAACTCCGCTGGGGACGCAGGCATTGTCATTCAGAAATATCTGGTCTATTCCATTAATATCAAGAACCCAATAACTTTGTTACCGGCTCCCAATCAGAACAAGGGAATTGATAAGCAATTGGTTCTGCTCAAATAACTCTGCCTAATCAAATCATTGTTTTTTAAGACCGCATATTATCTATAAAAATGTGTGGATTTTTTTTTTTTAAATATGGTTGATAATTAAAGGTGCATCTAGTTCATTTCAGGTTTCTATATAAAAGCAAAATTTTTAAAAAGTCCTGTTTTAAATTTTCAATAAACTGAATAGAGTTAATTAACAAAGATTCCTGAAATACAGGCACTATAGATAATAAAATACTTCAGATAAATCACAAAGAAGGAATGAAAGGGAAATAAAAAGGAGAAAGATCGATATACAATTTCATTCACAGAAATATGATAATCCAAAAATCAAAACTCATTATTTATAGGAAAAAAAAATAAAACATGCTTAGATGATATTCAACTATGTAAAAATAGAAAGAGGGAGAGCTTTGTGCAAGATATATATACTGCTGTGTTCTAGTACAAGAGTACGTACCATCATAGCTAATGCTGCAGTTCGAGAAAACAAGGTATATTTAATGCAATAAATTCATCAAAGGATAAAATCGGAGCATTTTTTAAATCATCAATATATCTCAAACTGAGTTATAACCTTTCTCAATACCTGGTCATTCAATTTGTTTTCACATTAACTGATCAAATAATGAATGCATTTGACATATAAGAAAGTTAATGCTAAAATACTTAACCGCTAACATCTCTGCAAAACTGACAAACAAAATTAAAAGACTCGGGAAAGAGAAGAAAAATTATAAAATAACAACTGCATGATTTTGATATCTTAATTCTTACCCTCATGCTTTTAATTCAAATTGGATTCCAACTAACAAAGCCTAAGAATATTTCTCCTGTTTAACTTGCTGCACTGTCCCTGATCATTCACAAAAATTCCTGGTCCTGATGCCTAGTTCATTCAAATAAAACCTAATGATCCACCAGCTGATTGGTTGACATAGCAAGGGTTAACCCTTCGATTGATTAGACCACTTCCAATACTTGCTTAATTATAAGCATGTAAAAGTAACCCCCAGTGGTAGCTCCTGGCACATGACAGAATATTGATGGAGCTTGACTCTTCTATTATCTACCGTACTGCAGCCACTGTCCACAGTCTCCTGGCTTTATAGTATATCTAGTACATTCCCTGTAGACTCAGGTTTCATCAGACTGATACAGCTTGGGCACTAGATGACTTGCAAGATATAAGTACTGCCAACATCTCATCACTGCACCAGGTTACTCACACTGAGAGCAAGTCCTCACTAACCACTCTCCTATTTCATACAGTCATCTGATATCTTTAAAAGTCGAAATTTAATGCTGCACTTACTTTAGACTCTTATAGCAATTTAGTATTTGCCTCTATAGTTGAGTTGCAACTTACAAATAATGAAGAAAAATTCAAGATCTTGTACATGCATACACTTCTCTAATGTAAACACTCTAGCTGTTAATAGTCACGGAAAAGGCGTGCATACAAGTTTTAGGCTTCACACAGTATCATGATAAAAATATCATGATGAAAATCATTAGGAATTTACATTAGTGACCTTGACCGCTGACTTGTAGTTAAAAAAAGGTCTGCAAATTAATTTCAAATAAAATTTGTGTGTAAAAAATGTTACTGACTAAAGAATTCATTTCTACAATAGACTGATGAAAATTTAATGTGAGTAGGAAAAGCATAATTATGTTTTGATTCAAATCAAAATGATATTGATAGAACCATTTTTGATGCTTGTTTTCGCCACTTCAAACATTAACCATTCTTTTACAGGTATAATATCACCCGACCAGTGATTAGTTTGCAACTTGATAAGATAGCCTGTTTCTCTGTCACTCGTATATGTCACTTGGATCATTTTACATAATTTTTTCTAGATTTTGTAAATTGATTCTACACTTTCAAGCAATGGCCATTTTGTGTAAAATTATGATTATGTTTTAAAAATAGCTTGCTCATTGTCATTTTTTTTTTTATAAGGGAGCATGTAAAAATAGAGTTTTATCTCGACTATCGCTCAGACACGATGATCATCAACTAAAGTTTTCTTAGTCGATTATTCGTTATAAAGTATGGTGAATAAAATTTGAAATTTTCTTTCCGCAGTAAACATTGGGCTACAAATGAAATCAACAGCTTTCTTTTATCAGCATTTTTGGTCTGTAAGTTGCAGTCTGTTCCATCGGTGCCCCTGGTGTAATTTTTGAGCATACATGTACATGTACTTGAGCTAAATGAACTTTGATGTTTAAAAATTTTCCCATATCTCATTCTCAATATGCATGTACAAAGAATCTTGGTAATAAAGAATCTTGGTAATAAAGAAACTAATTTCCTTCCCTCTTGTTTTAGCTTGCAGGACTGATGGTTTTACTGTACTTGTACTTTTTTTCAGGACAGTGTTTTACACTGGCACACAATATGAACTTTTACTGACCTTGAGATTGTCTCAATTAAATTCTCTTGTGTATGATATACAATAATAAAATATCTTGCCTCCTGCTAAATAAAATCCCTTGGTGTCAAGTCTATCTGTCAAAGTGTTTGTATTGATACAAGGATATTTCTCACTTCCATCACCAATTTCAGAAGTTCTCTTGCACTATAAAAAACAATTGAAGATGCACTGAATAAATGAAGATTTTCAATGTGTGATCACTATTTCAACATTTTAATTACTGTGAAATTTTAAAGTTATATAATTTCAAGAACAAATATATTTTAATTATTTTGCAATACAGAATTATAACTTTATAGTTGTAATTCTATTAATCTACTATAGATTCTTAATTAAAATCCTTGCAAATGATGCAAAAAAAATGAATCCTAGATTTCAGAAATTTCTGCTTACAGCTACAACTAAACCAATTATCAACAGTTTTCTGAGTTTTAATGAGAGATCCATCTTTGATTTCGTCCACCCTGCTTTCCATTTACTCCCCATAAATGGGAAGCAGAGTGGTTAAAAAACCCTTTGCTAGCAAAGGTGTGACAGCTGATCAGTCACTGAACACTATTTATCATATTAAAATGTGTTTAAATTATCATTTCAAAGTTAAATGAATTTATCTTTTTTTTTGGGGGGGGGGGGGGGGTAAGAAAGAAAAAAAGAGAAGGAAAATCATAAATACTACATTACAATAATTACATATCAAGAACAATAGTTTACATTCGACACAATTTTTTTTCTTCTTAATTACAGTCAGATTGCATTGAGTATAAGTGCTACCATATTGGAGTGTCTTGAATTCCACCAACATGGAGACATTGTACAACATGTACCAAGATTCTCTTCCAGCTTCAAATCACCTCTGGTGATCAGCCCCCCCAGGTGGTAAAAAATCTCCACCGATAATCTCCTCCAGCAATAGGTTGTTTGATTTGCTCCCCATATAAAACAAACACCACCATCAGATAAAAGATTTGCAAAACTTCAAAATGTGCGAGGCTGGAATTACCGGTAAAGTTTCTCCTGCCGAGGTCCTTTGTTCATGCATTCGCAGATCTAGAGGGGGGTGGGGGTGGGGGTGGGTTGTGTCCCGACCTCCCCACCTGGAAAATGAAAATTGATTAAATTTACATAGTAAAATTAGCCCCTGGCAAACACAATTATCCTCGGACCTCCCCCCCCCCCCCATGGAAAAATTTTCTGGGTCCATGCATGTCATGCATATATATATGCAAGGCACTTGTTCTAGTAAGGATATATATTATGCAAACTTGCATTATTCAATACATGTATAAATATCATCAATCTGAGTCTATAGAGACAAGATGTGACACCTGCAAGAATCCATTTTATCAACATCTCCTGAAATGATTACAGAGATCATTTCGAAATCATTAAACTTAAATTCATATCAGCAATAAATATATAACTAGTATTGAATTAAATGAAAAAATAACAAAATTCACATTAAAAAAAAGAGGCCAAATGGCCTTTATGGTCACCTGGGAATAACCTTAAGCATAATAAACTAATTAGAAGAATTATGTTACTCAAAAACAAGATTGATAGGGTGATGAAGGATCAAGATCCTTAATGAGTGTATTACATTCTGATGTTTTTATTTTTTATTCCTTTTTCCAGTAAAAAGCGCATTCGCCAAATACATATGCACCTTGAGTAAGTATTGCATGAATATCTTGGCAGGTACCATTTTCATGTTTTTGTTCATATATACATACCAGTACACTTGTATAATGGTAAAGAATTGTACCTTAATTAGCAAGCATGCATGTGCTCTAGATAGTTTCATAGTCAATAAACAGACAGAAAACACCTACCGGTAGTTATGTGTTCCGAAATATCAATATTTGAAAAGAAGATGTTCTCTATGATTTCATATCTACATTATGACATCATTAAGATAATTTTCTTTTATATTATTAATAATTTCCTTCATGGTTTAAACTATTTTTTACCTTATTTTCAAATCTCTCTTTAGAACTTTAGATTTTGGAGGTGAAAAATAAATACTGCATATAGTCCTTTGGTATAAATAAATCCCTTAATTAGCCTGCTGGATAGCATGTACCAGTACTAAGTATGAGGACTTTAAAGTATAAACTCACAATACACTAAATCCGACCAAATATTACCACCCCATCTACCCCAAAAACAAGAATCCTGATAACGGGGTCATATGGATTTCAAATTTTTTGTATAAGCCTCCACATTGATGTTCATCCCTATCAAGTACTTAATTTACCTGCAAGGTGTCCAGTAGTAGAGAAGGTGACTTTCACAGAATTGTGCATGTTTACGATATGACCCACAGGCCCCTGATGTTAAAAATATTTCTTTTGATAATTAGATTATCCTCTGTACTATAATAATTATTATAGTACAGATGATAATCATATTACTAAAAGATCAGGCCCCTGTGAGATGATGTGTCATGGCCCTCATTGAGTAACATCAGTGTCATGCAGACCTAAAAAAAAAAAAACCCAAGAAAAATCAATAAAAGTTTTATGTAACATAATGTGATATCTTTGGATATAAGTCAATAAACACAAGGTAAAAACGACAGTTATGAAATATCACTTTAATTTATATAACTAGGTTTATACATGTATGATATAAATTCCAGTGTTTCAAAATAAAATCAATTTTCTAAACTATTTCAGGTTTCCATTTCATGTGGTCAATATATATCAACTCTTACATTATATACATGATGGCACAACTCATATAACTAACATGTTAATTCATACCTTTCACATTGGCGGGGGGGGGGGGGGGGGGGGCAAAAAATTGTGAAGCAGTACAATCCGTGAGCTTGCACTTTTGTTTTAGAGTGCATGGTTTTTATGACAAACAATATCAAAACACAAATTAACACCCAATGTATTATAGGTTGTAAACTGGTGTGTACAATTTTTATATCAAAATCCCTGCACTCTTATAGTTGATGGCGTTGAAATGTCACAATTAACTCCTCATTTGTTGTCATTTAAATTGACCACAGGCCACAGTGCTCACCTGAGTTTCAATACAGATGTCATATACTGAATTTTTAGCATGCTTTGATTTAAGAAAAAGCAGATTTGATTTTAAATGGAATATATCCTCACATAAGAACTATTCAATTGCTAGAGAGAAAAATTAGATAACAAACCAGAAAAACACTAATAAAGCAAATGGCATTCAATCTCTTTTTTTATGTATACAGCATTCCATCATTCTGGAATACAATTGGATATTAGGAGGTTATTGACACAGTCAGATATTCCTGTGTTTTTATATATTCGTCTGATAAAGTGGCAATACAATGTTGTATCAACAAAGATATTTTGTTCTATGAACAAAAGAATTCTTCTTCTACATCATAATTAAACAAGCAAGAAAGTATTCTGTCAGCAACAAAACAATGCCCCCTCACAAGCACATTGCCTTCTATACTCTGCTTTCTGTTTCACCCACAGCGGTACTTAATGTCAAAGAAGCAAAAAGGACATCAAAACCTGACAGAAATAAACAACACAGCACCCTACATTTAGAAAGACCCAACCATAAAGAATTCCAACCAAACCATCGCTGACATGGGATATTTTTAGAGGCTCATGGGCCACATCACTCACCTTAGTAACATACAGTTATCATGTAAACTTTTTTTATCCCATCTTTAACTTTCTCTATAAAAGCTCCTATTAAGGTTAAGCCAAAGACTAATAAGATAACAATTTTCCTGCATTTGTACTCTACATATTGAGATACTGGAAAAAATAATACCTTAGTTATTGGTTTGCACTGTTCAAAAATTGGTAAAAAATTTGAGGCAGATATTTGACCTTATCAAGTTTATTTTTTTCAAACTTTATCTTATACAGTTACATTTATATGATTTTAAGAGGCATCTCCTCTGCAGCTGCAGAACTGTATTTCTTGATGTATGAATTGATGTATTAAGAACCGAAGCACTACCAAATAATTTTGGTAGACTGACCAAAGTTACAATTCCATACTTTGAAAAGTTATTTGCTGTTTATTATGCATAGAAATTGTGCAATAACTATGCATTTTCCCCCAAGATCCTGAGCTTTTTCAAAGCTCATGTAAATATTTGATGCAAAAACTTAAGTAAGAATTTGATCTCTTATTTTGACTCAGGAATTCTTAATAATGCTCCAGCATCACACCCATTAGTTGAGATAGAATTGTTTCACTTACAGGTAAAAATAGCAACAGTCAGTTGCAAAAATTGTAAAACTAAGGAATACTAAATAATGTCAAGATTAAAGAAAAGGTCAAGGTTAGAAATATAATGAGACAGTTTAATTGTTATTACCAATATGTATCTTGGTAAAAAGTTTGGTAAAAAATATCTAAAATTGTTTTTCTGATCCTAAGGTTGATGCAAAATGAGATATAATGAGGTCAAGGTCACAGGAAAGGTTAAAGTCACAAAATTTTAACACATTTTAATTGGTCTAATACCCATATATCATGTATGAAATTGGTTAAAATATCTTGAACTGGTTTTTTTAGACTGAGCTTATAAAAAAAAGTGAAATATTAAAGTCAAGGTCACAGCAAATGACTGAATGTCACATTAAAAGTTTTGGTAAAAAAAAAATGATAAGAACAAATTTGAAAATGCCGTCATCAATATCATCTTTGTTGGAGGTTTATTAAAAATATCTAAAATGGTTAAAACCTTTATTATCTAGGTTGAGTTTCATAGAGGAATATTATAATGAACATTATAAAGAAATCTCATTGATAAGAGGTTTTTGGGGGGTTACTATATGACAAAGGTAGCCCTTCACTGTGAGCATCTACTGGAGTGAAATGTAATTATTCGTATATATTCACATAATTGTTTGTATTAGCTAGTACAAAATGAGTCAAAATGTAAAACAGCTTAATTTGAAACTGTATGAAAATGCAACAATGTGAAAAAATGTTGAATATTTCAAAAGCCCACCATGTATCATAATTGGAAACCCACAGCTAATCTTACATACACTTACATGTACTGACCATGGGCCAACTCACTTAGTTTTTCTCAATAATAATTCAAATATGTTCTACTTGGATTGGGTCCTTCACATTTTCATGCTGATTCTCACCAATCCTGTCCATGCTTATAATGCACGGATCTATTACCTACAAAATATTTTCATTACATGATTGTCACTTTCATAATTTGGCCCACGTTCAGTATTTAGTGTATGTGAGACAGTGGGTTTCCAAAAATGACCAGGCTGGTACATGCATGCATGTACATGTACATGTATAGTCCAACCATCCCCAAACAGTTACTGAAGGTTTGGTTTTGTTTTGCTTTTTATTTATTGTACGATCACTAGCAAGACATGATTGTAAATGTCATTCACAAGGATACAGGAGTCTACAATGATGAAGAAAGTTATACAGCCTCTGATAGTGACAATTGTTCTCTTCCTTGATCTCGCTCACCCCTCGGTGGGATGACTGACTGATTTGTTTACTTCCGTATCATTCCTGTATCTGTTCAGCCATGATATAACTGTCACCCTCTGCCATCTTTGTTTGGCAGATGCTGGCAGCTTTCACAAATGCTGCACCATTAAACAGAGTCAGGTGCCTGCCTTTGTTTGCTGACATATTATTCCTCATATTCTGATTAATAGTCCTGACCTCTATTTTTGATATTTTGTTCAGTTTTTGCACATTTGGTTCAACTGCTATGTAACATTCAATTGTTAATACATTTAGATACCAAACTAAATAAAACAAGATATCTGTGAGCCAATGCTCACTAGTGATACCCCCGCTCTGATGTGAATATGCAAAATAAGCAAAGTTGACATTTAACAGAAAGTTGGCATCCAATTGGTACAAAAATATATCCCAAATAGTGTGTTGAAATTTCAAGCATCTGCGATAAATAGTTGCTGAGGAAACTTTGATGGAAATTTGTTTGAAAATTTTGGCTAAAAATAAGCAAAGTCGTCATTTAACAGGAAGTTGACCTCCGATTGGTACAAAAATATATCCAACGATATAGCATGCCTATACAAATACTGTGTAAAAATTTCAAGCATCTGCGATAAATAGTTGCTGAGAATTCTTTGACGAAAATTTGTTTGAAAATTTTGGCTAAAAATAAACAAAGTCGTCATTTAACAGGAAGTTGACGTCTGATTGGTACAAAAATATATCCCACGATATGGCATGCCTATACAAATAGTGTGTTAAAATTTCAAGCACCTGCGATAAATAGTTGCTGAGATAAATGCGACAGAAATTTTTGTTACGGACGGACAGACAGACACACAAGGGTAAAACAGTATACCCCCTTCTCCTTCGGAGCGGGGGTATAATAAAAATGCCCACACAGTCATGTCCATTTTAACAAGTGGTTTATGGGCTACATAATTCATACATGTATTACTGTTCTTATGTTAAATTTCTAGCCCTTTCTGTCTATCATTTATAAAACTATGATTTTTAAAATCCTTGCTTGCCAAACACATTAAAGCTGAGCACCGCTCGTAAATAGGCACTGTCCGCCATATTTCTCTTTCATCACTGCTGTCCCTACAACCCTTATATAAGGGGCAGACCTTTTAACAGTTCGAAGTACTTCGCTGTAGAGGCCTCACCTGTGTGGACGTTACATCTTGCCTCGCTGTGTTACTCGGTCGCGATGAAATTATCAAATTTTACACACTTTTTTCAAGAGAATACTAACATCAAATAAATTGTTCAATTCATTATTTACAAACAGAATATGCACACAGTTTAAGAAATAAATGCATAAAATCCAAAGACGACGAAAGGAATACTACATGTCGGCCACGAGTGTCAGGTGTGCAATCGGGTGTAACGAAATCGAAGGGTTTATATACCAGGTACCTGTATGACGGTGCCTATTTAGGAGCGGTGTTCAGCTTTAAGCTTCAGATCATTTTTGAAATATGTTTATGACATATTTTAACTAAGGTGCTTCTTCAGGTAATAATTCTTATGAAAAATTCTTTTAATAAAAGAACTTTGCACCTGAGTCATAAATATGGCTCCATAACTGGCCCGGGGTCAGGGTTCGTAAAAAACCTGACTATTTACATGGCATTATAGGCTTGATCAGAAATAATTAATAATTCTATCTGTTAGCTGTAGCAACGTGGTTCTTAAAAAAAAAAAGATTATCAAAAATATATTAATAATTCCTTTATATATTTCAATGTGAAGTACTGCACCTTGTCTCTTATGGCCCCTTAATGATCGCTGCTTATGGTTTGGATTTTACAAACATCTACACAAAATCAAAATTTTTTTTCAAAATACATGTATTGACATTTCTTCTGCAACAGTGGATCAACCTGGGAATTTTTAAAAAGACATCAACCCTATATATGGAGTCTTAAAAAATGCCCCCCCCCCTACAAGTGTGGCCCGTGGCCCTTAAATTCAAGTGTGACTGAAATTGATGGCTCTGTGGTTTTGGAGAAGAAAAAAAAATTATATTTATAAAAATTTAAATACAACATCAAAATTGGACAAATTTTGATTTGAGGTTTCGCTGTTTTAAAAGCCAAAGAGTTTGAAGCCGTTTTTGCATTTTGTAAAGTCAATAGTTACATACTGAGATGCTGGTATTTCATTATGAATGAAAATGATAAATAACTTCTACAGCTCAGCTTGAAAAATTGGCACTATGGTAAACATGGGTAATCTAATACAGAGGGTTCCGCTTAATCTGATAGACAATTTGTCAGGGGAAAATTATCAGATTAACCGAAAATCAGAATAACCGATTTAGCGTTTTTGTAGTCTTTGATTTTGGTATAGAATTAAATATAAATTGTTTCAAGACATAATTTATCAATGAAAGGATATAATTTGTATGTCAACAGTTTGAAAAGAAATAATTTACCTTGCAATAGCAATGAAATGGCATGAAAGTCTTTATTTTGTTTGTAAATGCCCAAAAGAAAATGTTTCTCTTCATTACGATGGTTTTAAAGTGGCCGCCATTTTGACAGGAAGTAATAAGAGGAAATGGCTGTCTGAACAGTACCTCTTTTCAATTGAACTATTTATTTTAATTCTTTTTCTGTTATAAAATGCTCTTAAATAATTAATTATGCATGATAAAAAAATATTTGATTTTTATTTATAAGTTTTCTACCACGATGTGAAATTGAAAGTAGTCAGAATTTCCTCGATGTCACATGCTCCAAAGCCTGTCATTTTTTATTCAGAAATTATGTTTAAATAATTCTTAATGGTGCAAGCCCAGCATGAAATTAACAAATGCGATTGGTAAGTAAACAAACAATTAAAATTGTACACAGGTAAGGTCAGTCCTGTGTGCGGTCATCCGAAACAATTATCGATGTCGGTAGCTTTTATCTTACAAAGAAAGGAGTCCCTTGTGTGTGTTGAAGTGTAACTAATGCCCTGTAAAGAGTTACTGTGTACACAAGAGGGGTGTCAACCAATAAAACATAGGTGTATACAGGTGTAAAAGGGTGGGAAATCAATATTACATGGTCACAATCCTATCAGATTAACCGAAAATGACATTTTTTTCTATCAGAATATCAGGAAAAAATATAAAGGGATATATAAGAAATGGTTTGGTGTTTTGATATTATATCAGATTAACCGAATTATCAGATTAACCGCTATCAGATTAAGTGGAAAATTATAATTATAAGCAGCACAAAGTGCATATAAAATGCAGCACAAAGTGCATATAAAATGCTAGTTCACCTAAATCAACCTTGTTTAGAAGACACTTCTCCTCAAAAAGCAAGGGGTGATTAACTTTCCATCACAATTTTTTTAACCAGGAATGGTAGAAGATGTATATACTTCTAGCACAATATAAAAATTTTGATAAGCCACAATTCCTTTGTACAATAATTACAATATTGTGTTAGAGAGATATATATATATATATATATATATATATATATATATATATATATATATATATATATATATATATATATATATATATAATACAAATATTGACTGGGGTTGAGGGCAACATTGATTATATTAGCCCCCGAGGGACGAAATATTGCCCGACGCGAAGCGGAGGGCAATATATTCGTCCCATGGGGGCTAATATAATCAATGTTGCCCGAAAACACAGTCAACATTTGTTTTGTTATATGAAGAAACAAACCAAAAATCAAGAAAGGATTTGAAAACAGATCGCCGTAATTTTCTTGACTCAACATATAGTTCACGAATTCAGTTTTGCACAAAGTTCATTTCCAAAATATCGTTGGCATCAAAAGGTCACTGGTGATATTCCACTGTCTGTAGGAACTAGGCTAAAGATGTTTTACCTGATTTTACTTCACAATAATTCCCAAATCCATATTCCCGTTATGATAACAAACCATCGCATTGCGCGTCCGTTGTTTACTTGCCTTGACTGATTGCCTATTGTGACGTCACATTGTTTTGGAGTCGCGAAGGTTTATTTACGTCACCGTTTACGAATCAACAAATCAGAGGCGAATAATTGAAATAGAGGGAATATTCTCTAGATATTATTCCTAGCCGGTCAACATTAAAAAAATATTGACCGGCCAATATTTTTTGGACGAACTAACATTACAATTATTGACTATTCGTCTATATAGAGTTATATAGTGAGAATATACTACTGATTATAACAAATATATATATATATATATATATATATATATATATATATATATATATATATATATATATATATATATATATAGAGAGAGAGAGAGAGAGAGAGAGAGAGAGAGAGAGAGAGAGAGAGAAATGCATTAAAGTTTTGATCAATTATTAAATCTGTTTTTTTTTTTATTTATTTGCAATTATCTGAGCTTTCAAATTGTAAAATCGTTCCCTGTAGAGCTAATGCACATACATCACATTTACACCCATGAAAACCAAGAACAATGGGCTTTTCCTTGAATCCATCACCAAAACCCGTTTGGAGACTCCGATTAACTCGAGCACTGTAAATTAAATAAAACATCTAATGAAGACATATTTTGGTGAAACTGTTAAAGGTCAGCCATACATCTTCCTCCTGCTGAGTCAAGAATTAAGACATATGTATTGGAGTTTCCTAAAGAGGTCATAAACTCCTGTAGACTTAATAAATGACAGTTCGTCCTTCATTAATCAGCTGACTAATCAATATATACATCCACTGAATAAATACGACCAATATTTATTTTATTCTTCCAGATTAAATAAGAACATACAACACTTATAATTAAATACTGCAATGAAAGAAATAGTCATCGTTTTATGGTACATAAGTACTTTATTTCAAACAATAGAATAATGCTAATAATTAAATCTTATCCGGAAATACCATAATCCAAAACTAAGATTTCAGCATCAGCATTTCAACTTTTGCCATATACATGTAGGTGACTACCTGAATCTACAAACTCTAAACTTTTATAAAAAAAAAAACCAATGTGTGTCAAATATAAAGTTTCAATTACGTATGTTTTTAACCGCGGTGCAAGTCTGTATCGTACGTCCTACATTTAAATAGAAGAAGGTGGGTAGGGGAATTAGGTAACACGCAGGTGTATGCATGTGTGTGTGTGTGTGTGTGTGTGTGTGTGTGTGTGTTTGTGTATATATAATTTAAAATAAAGTATATATCCAGAATAAAATCATAATTTGATCAGACTGCAAATGTTTTCGCCATTCCTGGCTCTTCAGGCAGTAATGTACAAATGACTAATAATATTATGTTACCTAGTAACGTCAATAAGCAAAAGTTCATTGTGACGCCACAACAACGTAAAAGTGGGAATTTAAATTTAAGTTATTCCCATTTTATAAACTTCCCAATGAGAGTGAAATACTACATCTAGCCAAGGAAGATCATTTTATTAAATTATTCAAATCAAAATTTTTTAATAAAAAATATATATATACATGTATATATATATATATATATATTTAAACACACACACTCACATATATATATATGTGTGTGTGTGTGTTATATTCAGTATTCTACTACAGTTATTGCCAAGATCAAAGAGATGTCGCGGACATTATTCTCCAATATACCACGAACGTCATCAGTAAATTATCATATCAGAAATACATATTTGTCTCGCTCTGATCATGAAAGTACAACTTCAAACTGTAAAATGTTTTAAAACCATGTCAATTTCATGTGTTAGTTCCAGTCAAAACGATGTGTATTGCCTCAAATGTTTATTTTTAAAAGATAAATGTGGCTGTTCCTAGGACCTCCCTAGCACATTTTCATTGCGTGTTTTTACATAAAATATATAACGTGTAATAGTTATAATCTATCGTATTAAATCGCCCTTAAAATATTAGGAATATGATTCAAATATATTTTATAAATAAGTGAAGGGTATTAAAAATCCAAAGAAAAATTCTGTCGTCTGCATGTGATTCCTTAGATCGATACACAGTAAACATATTACTAACAAAACCGTTGGGGGTTACACAGAACAGTCATCAAAATGACCTAGATCGTCTCTCTATAAGGAAAAACGATCTGTAGAAATACTGGGCTGTTAGTAGAATAGAAATAAAGTTCTTGTTATCGTGAATGTTGCAGGATAACCTCCTCGGTCTCGAAATGTTGTTTGAACATTTAATTATTACATAGCATGTGCTACATGTAAACATAGGTAATCACAGATTACAAAGCTCACCGAGACGAGGCATCACCTTTAAGAGGAATCACCTTTATGAGACCACCTTTATCATATTATATGAAAATCATAGTTAATAATGATCTTGGATATACATGGATACTGTTTTGACACAATATCATATAACTATATCATATGTTAAAAAATTGTATGATAATCATAATTTTGTTTATCAATACAATAATATAAAAATACAATATTGCATCCTATGAAACTTACAATATATATCATATAATACAATAAAATACTGTAATAAATAATGATGAAACATGATATTGTAACATATGATATGACATTGTTTCGTATTATACATTATTGTATTTGATCACATAACACACTATCATAATATATAATATATGATACAAAATAGTATTATATGAGAGAATATCATATAACATTATACATCGCAATATTGTAACATATGATATTATATTGTATAATATTGTATCATATTTGAAACATAAAAGGATATTGTTTCATATGATACAATATAATTAGATACAACATTGTATCATATATCAATTGATACAATATCATGTGATATAGTGCTATATTTTATCAAACAATATCATTAATACTATATTGTATTATATAATACAATTTCACATTATACAATATCATATAATACATTGTGTTTAATTTTATAAATGATATCGAAAAAATTTCATAAGAAGAATAAATCAACAGCGTTTAACATATCATATAAAACGTAATTTTAAAACTCATTATTGTAAATAGATTAAATTAATCATGCATGGAACTTGTAGGAATAAGAATAAATTAAGGATCGTTATTGTGCCTATGTTTTACAACAATTTTTCACAAATTCATCTGAAGGACACTGTGCAGTGGCCAAGATTTAAGCATATGCAGAGATAAGCTCCCTTGGCAGGGACGCCAGAACAGAGTGACTTTCCCTTAAGCAAGAGGATGTCTGATTCTACTGACACTATCACTGTTTTATGTATCAACGAAACGATGAAAATCTAGATCAATGACAAGTAAGAAGTTAGTATTGCCATTTGCCAACATAGATGTCGATCATCATATTGTATTGAGAGAATAGAAAATTAGCATTTACGTAGTTTTGTACTATTGCATTATTTTAGCAAAAATCTAACTTGCTATTTGACCTGAATAAACAAGTTATATATGGCTTAATTTATATGTATGTTATATATTATATACTGGTAACATGCATCCATGTAGATATTTCAGATTAGTTAACACACAAAGTGACAATGCATTTACGTACCTACATAAAGGAACAATGCAATAGAAACATGAAACACCAAGATGTACCAAGATATACTCTGTATAACTTGGATGTACATTTGCATGGATAAATAAGTCACTGTGTGTTTTGTAAATCAGTACTGCTTTGAATTGACCAAAACAAACAGTTCATCTGTAGCCAACTCAATCTATCAAAGCAGCAATGCATTAACTTTGTGAACCTGCTGACCTATAGCCTAGGAAAGTACTACTCATAGAACCCCCTAATCACTTGTTTGTTTGTCTAGGGGAGATGAAGCACATTGGCAGACCCTAGAAAATGATCGCATGCATGTCTTTGGCTTGGGTTAACCGCATGCATCATTACAGAGTGTAAACAAACAGTTAGCCGTCTGGTCAGAGGGCATATCATTCATAAGCATGGAAGACTAATGATATCCCTAACAAACAAACCAAATGGATGAGAAGGCTTCATCTTAACGGTCAATGGAACATTCAACTCTTCAATAAAATGAGGGGTTTAAATTTGCTTGTCAGGCATTCTTGTTTTATCATTTTGGTATAAAACTATACCATTGATGTTATCATTTATAACACTTAAATTTTCACTGTTAATACCATGTTGTACTATTCACAAAAGAAATAGATTTTTTAAAATATTTTGTTTGTTCAAGTTTGCACTACATGGTTTTCCTGAAAGAAAATCTGTCTTAAAATAAGCTGTTTTATGCAAAAAGTGCAAAAATGGAGGGGAAAAAATTGATTTTATGATGTCATATTTGGCATTTGGATCAAAATAAAACGTACTTCACATGTACATTAATGTACAAAAAACCCCATTGTTACATACAGTAAATAAATGATGTTTATTTTGGGGGGCCATTTTAGGTCCTTATCATTTTTAGGGGGTCATTTTAGGTTCTTATCATATACAGTTCTTTAATAATGATTATTTTTGCAATTTTCTGGCTATGGTGAAGGCACAAAAACTGAGCTCTAATTTGTTAAAAATCACAGTTTATATATCATGGGAGATCTTTTAAGTAAACCAATATTAAATCTGGTATATATTTACAAGTACAATATCTTAGCAACTTATCTTTTCTTTTTTTCAAATTGAAATTCAAACAACTAATATTATTCTTGCTTGCTTTTCTAACTTAAAACATAGCCTTTGAGATATCTTGATTGAACCCTCCTTTATCTAAAACAACAAATACAAGATACCCTTCTTTAAAATATTAGCCTACAAAGCTCAAACAGCAACAATGTACTGTGATACCTTAAAGCTGTCCAGTTTATATTTTTAAAAGACATTAGCCCTTTTGAAATCTTAAAAAAAAAGTGATTAATCATAAGAGAATTAGTTCACTTAGACCTAATGTTAAAAGAGCATTGAATCTTTCTTATTGTGCTGAAAAATACTGGGATGAAAAAATAAGAAACTTAAAGGTACAAGTATTGTCTAACAATTTAAACTTTTTTTTATTGATCAGCTTATTTTTTGGTTTGGTTTAATTACATGCAGGGTTCTAGAAATATTTCTGGGGGGGGGGGATCCCCCCTCTATAGATCCGTGGTTGTTGTTTGAAAAATTTTCATGTTTTTTGTTTTTTCAACATGCAGCCAACAGCTTGCTACAACACTGGACAGATTTTTTTTTTTATGTCAAATTAAACACAATAAACCTTTTTAAAACCTAGAAATACTTTCAAACTTAATGCAATCTATAACAAAATTTCTAGGAAATACAAAAATTTACTTGATAAACTTTGAATCATATGTTTTGCCAATCAAATCATTTTTACCCAATGGCATTTTACAATGATTACTTCTATATATAGACCTCGAGGAGAATTTCTCTTTAGGGAGAAAGCATGCTCCTATTTAACCAATAAATCTTCCTCAAACAAATTAGTTTTATTTTGCAATATAGAGGGGTGAACTCACAGTACAATGGCTAGAGAATTCGGTTACAAGGGTTTCAGAAAGGTTGGCTTGATCATGTAGCATCCAAAACCATAACATTTGTAGGGTGGTGAGAAACAGTATGGTACGTAGAATTGGAGACCTTGAGATATAAATCAGTGGATGAAAGTACTTAAAATATAATCATCACACAAATTCTAAATTTTCAAATTAAACAATATTATTGACCTTAAAATACATTTCATTATACTTTATTAAGTAAAAGTTTTAAAATCCCCAACAGTTCTGAACTGATGACTGGCAGATCAGCTAGTGGCTGATTATGCATCCTATTGTATTATACACTATAAGACATCTGAACAATGTACCGTAAAAAAAAATTACTTGAAATTATGCTATGACGAATCTCCGTTTTTTTTTCGCGTGTCACAAAATTTGCGAAAATGAGAAAAATCTGTAGCATTTTTAATGTGCGTCAGTCATTTTTTGTGATTTTATAAGTTTTTATTAGAAAATAATACAGAACATAATTTCTGCGCATTCAATATTTTGCGATTTAAAAGAGACCGCACAGTAAGCGAAAATTAGATCATCGCGAAAATTACCGGATATGCGGTATTTTACCACACATTGATTAGTACAGTACTTCCTCAATACTAGCTGTGCATACATATCAATGTGCAGTAATTCTAAAATATAATTTCGTATATTTTTGATTTAACACAATTGAATTTGGGTGTTTTCATAGCTATATTGAAGATCACCAATTTTTCAATTAAATCGAAAAATATTTACCAGTGACAGAAGTAACATAATTAACTCTATTGAATATCAATTATACATAAATAAACTTATTAACACTCTGTTGTTAATGAGAAAAGAAACTAACTGAAGATGAAGTAATCTCTGTAATTAGGAAATCTAATATGAGCTCCAGACATATATATAGCCAGACAACATGATGATGTCTACAAAAATAAGCAGCAGGTGTTTATCAGGGACATAATGTACTGTTTGGTGGAGACCATCGGGGAAATATTTGGATATCCACAGAAATCACCTTGAAAGTCATCAATGTTCAAGTCTATACACAAAGGAAATTGTTGGAATATTCAAATAACAAGAGGCCCATGGGCCACATCGCTCACCTGAGCAACAATAGACACAATAAAATCATGCAGGTTTATGGAGTCATATACAAAATATTTGAACAATGTGGTATAATAGATCCTGTATAAAAAAAAATTCCCCAGCATATTCTTATGTTTATCATTGACCACCTTTGCATAAACAGGATTATTTTACAGCCATATTACATATTAAGCATTAAGCAATGCAGTTCTCGAGAATCAGACTAAAACAACTATCTATATATAGATTATAAACCTACAACAACTTTGAACCCCTTGTGAGGCCCAAGAATTGTCCCAGGGGCCAAAGTCTAAACAATTTTAAAGAATCAACTAAATGCTTGCATATAAGTAAAACCATATATAATAACATTAAAGTTTTTGTGGATAATTTATATGTTTTCCTTTGTAAAATTGCCCCCCCCCCCCATGTGGCCCAACCCTACTCCTGAAGATTATGATTTTGACAAATTTTAATCTATACTATCTAAACTGACTAAAGTTACAGCTTTTCTAGGCAAATTGTGTTTTAGAAGATGATTTTTAAAGATTTTCCCCTAAATATTTCTATGTAAAAGTTGGAATCCCCCCTTCCATTGTGGCCCCACCCTCCCCCCAGGAGATCATGATTTGAACAAACTTGAATCTTTTGTACTGAGGATGCTTCCACACAAGTTACATCTTTTCTGTCCGATCGGTTTCTGAGAAGAAGATTTTTAAAGATTTTTCTCTATATATTCCTACGTAAAAATTTGACCCCCCCCCCATTGTGGCCCCATCCTACCCCCGGGGATCATGATTTGAACAAACTTGGATCTACACTACCTGAGAATGATTCACATGGGTAACAGCTTTTCTGGCTGATTATTTTTAGAGAAGAAGATTTTTAAAGATATACTCTATATATTCCTATGTAAAAATTCAACCCCCCATTGTGGCCCCACCCTACCCCTTGGGATCATGATTTGAACAAACTTGAATCTACACTACTTGAGGATGCTTCCACATAAGTTTCAGCTTTTCTGGCCAAATGGTTTTTGAGGAGATTTTTGAAAAATACCAAAAAATTTGCAATGTTTTTTAACTATCTCCCCATGAAGGAGACGTGGCTCTTCATTTTAACGAACTTGAATCCCCTTCACCTAAGGATGCTTTGTGCCAAGTTTGGTTGAAATAGGCCCAGTGGTTCTGGAGAAGAAGTCGAAAATGTAAAAAGTTTACTGACAGACGGACGGACGCCGGACAAAAAGTGATCAGAAAAGCTCACTTGAGCTTTCAGCTCAGGTGAGCTAAAAATCAATTGTCAATGAAACCTTATAACCTTTCAATTCTTTGTCATTACAGCAAAACTCATTTATAGTGATTTAAAGGGACCATAGAAAATACTTTGTTATAGCTGTAATTAATTATACGCTTATTATATAGCGAATTTGTATAAAATGTTATGACAAATTTGTTATTAAATTATCAGCTGACAATACTTTAAACTGTCATAAGTTATAAAATCAATATTACCGTCATTTACAAAAAAAAGTCAATATCACCATTTCACTTCGATTTTTAAAAAAGATTCTGTATGATGTTCCAATTAAAGTATTTCATATACTGGGTATGCATCTTAGAATTTCATCTATCTTTAATAAAAATTTGTATTAAGGAGAATATATGTTATATAAATGATAAAATACAATAAAATTTTGCCATAAGGGGTCTTAAAAATACTTTAATTGTTATAGCAATAGATTTGTTATAGCTGTGTTCAATATATAAGGCTATTTTGTATAGATTTATAAGAATTTTGCAGGGACATTCATAAAAATTCATTATAGCCGTAAATTCGCTATATCAGTGTTCATTATATTAGAGTTTTGCTGTAAATAAAAGATGGCTTTTTCTTGGGAGTTTTTCTTTTCTTTTTTTTTTTTTTTTATGGTAAAATAAATTTTTTTCTTTAAAAGGGCATGCATGGTCACGATTTTGGTCAAAAATGATATTTCCAATTTTAATGTTTAGAATGCTTCAGTAGGGCATGTTTAATAGGCAATCAAAAATTGAGTGCAAGTCGAGTTATAAGCAAGTTACAGAGCTTACAATTCTTTGCTATGTAAAAAAACTTTTTGTTTACATTTGGAATGTTGAAGTGAAAATTCCAGTTTTAGACCTAAAACAAATGTGTTAAACGGTTAGCACTGTTTATTTTTGCTTAAAATGAATAAGAAGATAGACAAATCAGCTTGAAAAAGGTTTTTTACTGGTATATTGTAATAACCTATGTAAACAAAAACAGGGCACGAGCCTTGTTTACATGACAAAGAATTGTGAGCCATGTATCTTGCTTATAACTCTACGACTGACTCTCACATTTCATTTGATTATTAAAAATGCATTCCTAAAGCATCGTACATAATAAAAACAGAAAAATAAAATTTGACCAAAATCGTGCCAATGCCCCTTTAAAACTTTGGATAAAGCTTTTGATAATGTTCAGCCTGCCTATAAGAATTTGTCTAAATTTACTCATCATATAAAGTTACTTTTTTTACTTGATAGATTCTCAGTAAGACATTATAAAAAGCCTTCTTTCAATATATATGTTTACAACTAAAAACAGTTATTTTTAAGTTGAATATACCATTTGTTGCACTAAAAAGACTAAAAACCAATAAATCATGAATTAATTACAACATAAAATTCTTAGACATTTCATTAATATGGTTGTAGGAATAGTTGGTTAATTATTGACATTGGAATGAAAATTAACAAAATAGCAATTCAATCTTACATTTAAACGATTAAAAAAAAATGCTTTAAAAATTGTAGGCATGTTCTTGCATCAAAAAGTTCCAAAGACAATTAGAAAACTAAGTTAGATATACATATTTCCATTTCTATTGTCCATGCAAACATTTTTCTAACTTCATAAGAAATAAAAGAGTCTAAAATGTTCCATATCAATTCATAATTTAAATATTCATACCAAACATAATCAGGTCTCCCACTCAGAGTCAAAGAAAATTCATTATACTAACATTATTTTTTAATTATTGTAGGTATAATTAAAATTATTAAAATTTTTTACATTCTTTTCATCATGCAAACCCAGCAGCGTAGGTTATTTCGTGATTTGACATGTCATATTGATAATATTACATATGTACCACACAGCGCAACCCTGTGATACTAGCTATTAACACATTCATTTCTGGCTATGTGCCAATGATGAAATTATTGAAAAATAAAACAAATTTAATATTTGTTTGTAGTTCTATCACAGACAAAAACACTGAAAAATGTAAATACAGTAAAACACGCTTATAACGAAGTGCCAGGGACGGGCCATTTTGCTTCGTTATAAACGTAATTCGTTATATTCGTCAAGTTTACAACATATAATAAAGCCACGGGGAATGAAAATCACTTCGCTGAAAGCGTCAATTCATATTATAAGCGTGTTCGCTATAACCGTGTTTTACTGTATATGAAATTCTGTTTATGGTGGAGAACAAAACCCAAAACAGGACATATTTATTAAAAACGTTTTATCCTCCGCAACTCTTAGCTTGAGGTATATAATGAAGTGTTAAATACTTAAAATCTTTATGATGCAAATGTTAATTTTTTTATTTTAACCTTTCAAAGCTGTGATTTTTTTGTGTAGATTATTTTTAATCTATTAACATTAAGAGCAATTTTAAAAAGACAGAACAGATTGATAAAAAACATGTTATCCTTCGCAACTCCTTGCTTGAGGTATATAACCAACTAACAGTACCGGCCTGACTCAACCTAACAGAGAGCAGACCCCAACCAAACCCAGGGTCTGCTTTCTATGTCCACTCAGTTTCTGCTTCAAGTCTGCTATGGTTGACCCAGACTTGACTCCAAGCAGACCCCAGGCTGACCCAGAGTGGACTCCAAACAGACCCTGATTTCAGAAGCAGATCGCCCTTAAATCACTACTGAAAAATGAACAAATGTCTCTACATTTGTTATATTCAAGGAAGGCCTTACAGGCGGTAAGAAAAAAGATGGGTCTGCTTCACACTTCACAGTGCGTAGAGTGGACCCCAAGGGCTGACCACGAGTAAACCCATAGCAGACCTTAGGCAGACCCCGAGCAGAGGCAAATTTTTAAAAAGCAGAGGTGAGACCCCAAGCAGACACAAAGCAGCAGGAGTCAGCTTTTGGAGTCTGCTTTGGTCTTAGGTTGTGTCTGGTTGGTACTACAAGTGTTAAATAGCTTCATCCTTATGACGCAAATGTTAAACTTTTTAACTCCTAAAGCTGTGAATTTATTTTTAATTTAGATTTATCAACCAACATTAAGAGTACATGTATATATATACTGCTGGACTCCAAATGTCAATCCCATACATATAATAGTATATGGTAAGATTACATTGAACAAGAGATGCAATTGTACAATATATGTATTGAATTTATATTTTGTAAATGAAAGTATGTGGTATCATGTGCAAATATTGTCATTTATCAGACAAACTTTGTCTCAAGAGTCAAGCAGGACACAGTCCAAATTGGTGTTTACATTTTTCTCAACATGTTTAAAGGAATTGTGAGTACAGGATTTAAACTTCATACTGTATTTTTTAACAGAATCAAAATCTCAAGCCCTAAATCACTTTCATTTCAAAGCAAAATACTCAGAAATGCTGCTTTTTAAAAAACATCAGTAGTGATCGAGGTCTCAATATGTAAAACATTCTTGTTATGACATTAAAAATTATAGTTACAATATTAATTAATACTTTTCATATCGATTCAAATGCAAATTTCTTATCTTGAACAAACAAAGCTGCTGGGGGAAATGATGATGCAAATGATGGGTTATTAATGTAATCTGTGATAATTGTTATTTTTCTCCTTATTCCCATATTCTGCATATTACCGCCTACGGAGTATTGTCGCAGATTATTGCAATATTTACTGTATATTACAGTTATATTTAAGAATCTAAATAACATCACATAACAGGATGTACGTGTCTCCACGTAGCAATTAAATTTAAAAGATCAATCTAAGTAAGTAATACAGGCAATGTCCAGGTAATTGTTGTTATGCTGCCAAAAGGTGATCAAAGTACCGGTATACACAATTTAAAAATTGTCAAAAAAACCCACAATTTCTAAACAACACTTATTAATAACTGCTTGTTCTTTTTGTTGTTATAAATTGTTGTTTTTTTGAAATACCAAAACCAAATCAGGTTTATAAGAAACTAAACTCAGAAGAAATGAGAATAATATTAAGATACTTGAGAGTTGCTCACTTCGGAGGCAACATTACAGTCTAGAAGCTTCAGGGTGCAACTGCAATGTGTGAAATGAGTACGAATAGCAGTCAAGGTCATGTTGAATTATTCGTCTTTGATGTTGATTGACAGCAAACAAACAGAGATGGATCATCAACATATCCTCACATGATTGTTACAAACATTGTTATAATCTGTCAGAAAATAGCTTGTGCAATGTGGATCAATACCAGTACATTGAAGCTAAGTGCTTGACAAGGCACGGAAAGTGAGCCGAACTGTATGATGTCCAGATAGGAACAATGCAAAAGCCCTTGAACAGTGCTTTCAGTAAAATTAAGTCCTGTCACACAACTCACCATCGAGCTAACGCAACTTCGCTCAACACCCCATTGCACTCTTACAGTTTTGATGTGTAAGTATGATGACACTTGCCTTGCGGGGTTTATCAGTAAATTTTTTAATATACATGATACATAAACTAATGTACGTATACTTGTAATGGATGGATGGATGGATGGATGGATAGATAGATAGATAGATAGATAGATAGATAGATAGATAGATAGATAGATAGATAGATAGATAGATAGATAGATAGATAGATAGATAGATAGATAAACCTAACCCATGCAAAAGCCTGATTTGATTTATTGGGGACATTGCAGTGCCTTGATGTCTCCCATTAGCTGAGTAGGGAGACAGTCCCCTCCCAAATAGCAATATTGGGGATAATTAACTGTTAATACTCAGTATGTATATCCTAACCTGGGCTTGAATAATATATGAAGAAATAATTTACTCAAGTAGGAATTGCACAGCCAAGCTATTCCAATCCTACTTTTCATATGTCAGGCAATAGAGTTGCCAACTTAATGTGTGATCTACAATATATAGGTGAAGATTTGTCGAAAACAATTTAAATAATTCAGTAGGAAATCACATCTCATATAATTCTTGCCAATCCTATCCTGATCTTCCATTACTATAATTCACCTCTATTTTCGAAATCTTTATTTAATTTTCAAAATTATACATTGATTTAGGTCTAGTATAGCTGCGGGGCTGTAGCTCAAGGTCTGGAATATTTCGGATTGATGACCAGGGAGTATGAATTTTTTCAGACCAGGAGCTACAGACCTGCAGCTAAGGTCTAAATATATACTGGCCTAAGACCAATACTCACCAAGTATCCTACCATTCTCACCAGTGCGAATTCCATCATTTTATCAACACATAAAATTATATACAAAAAATGACGGAACATTATGCACAGGTAAGAAATGGTACTAGGCGAGAATTAGTCTTAGACCAGTATAATTCAAGAAGTTATATACAATAAATTTAAAGTAAAATGTGCTTTTATTTCAAAATTGGGTTTTGTAGTTTTGCTGTAAAAAACATGTTAAGATACTTTTCCATGTAATCTATTGCAAATGAGGCTTAAACAAAGTTTTTTTTTTTACAAATGTATTATATAAAGAATATATTACGAAGGCATTATATCTGGTAGATTGTGTACTGGATTGACATTGGCATGCAATTTTGGTTCATGCATTAATTCATAGTCTCTAAATATTATAAATAATGAAGTTATAAACCTTAACTACTGGAGAAAATTTCATAAAGATTACTGAAGCAAGAAGTAATCCAAATAAGAATATATTTTTCATATCCAATAGTTATCTGTAATTTTTGTTAGCAGAGTGTCTTTATTATTTCTCAGGACAGTGACATTTGTCTGCACTGGAAGCCAGAGAGCTTTTAGTATTAGAATTCTTACACAAATATAACCTCATTCTACCATCAGAGGTGGGCTCAGTCAGTATTACCCAATAGCCATAGCTATTCCAGGCTTGAGGCCATTGTTCTGGTTTTACAATCTGTTACGTAAGACACAGACCACGTACCATAAAGCCAACACCTACTCAAACAGACATGATTCAATGATGGACAAATGGCCACAAAAGTAACTTATGTCATACCCCAAAATAATATATGGGGATTTTATCTGTGATATACAATATGTTTAAACTTCAGTCATTTACCAGAATACAGTGCTAAATTTACATTGTCTAATTATATAGCTAAAAGTTCACACATTCTATAACCAGTTCTAGAGAAATTCGAAAACTCTGAAATTCACTGGTATAGAAATAAAGTGCTAAAAACAAACACACTGTTACTGTTATTCTAGAGCTTTATCAAACTGTGGAACAATGATGTTCAACAATTCAGAGGTAAAAGTACCTTTACCAACACTTTGGTGAAATTTTGACATTAGCCAAATACAGTTCAACATTAAGTCAGGTCACTAACTGTTCAAACATTATGATTTTAGACCAATAAATGGTCCATGATGGTACACTCTTACAAACCTTCACCAACTAGACAACATTGAGATGGTGACCATCTCAAAGGTCCCAGCTTAAATAATGGACAATAGGATGAAAAGAATTTCAGAGAATTTTGCTTTGACCTTGATCTATAACTTATAAATTTTTAAGCTTGCAAAGAACTTCTAATTCGATCTCATTACCCCTTACATACATGCAGGCATTTTGTTCAAACTGATTATAATGAAATCCACTATGACCTTCACATTGACTTGGCTCAAGGTCACTGCACACCGTTAACCAAAAAGCTTTCAGTAAAATATTAAACAAGTAGGGCTAAGTGGATGGTATATATATGCTCTTAAAAAAGGATTTTTGTGTGATCTAAAATGACCTTGACATTTGAACTACAAACTTCATTCAATGCCACTGCATATTCTTTGACAAAAGGCACCATGTGGGTGAAGTATGAGCCAGATTGGAGCAAATGGGGAGAAGATATGGATTCTCTATGGAAGACAAGGATTTTTCATATAATTCTGCTATGATCTTCACATCTGACCTTGAAAATTGGTTCAAGGTCACTACACACCCTTTACTCAAATGCTCTGTTTATGTTAATTATGAGCCAAATAGGGCTTAGTAGAAAGTATATATGTTCCGAAAAAAAGGTTTTATGCATGGTCTGATATGACCTTGACCCTTGACCTACAAACTTCATTCAAGGTCACTACATGCCCTTTGACCTTAGACACTCTGTTAGTGAAGTATGAGCCAATTTGGACCAAGGGAAGAGAAGATATGCTCCGGACAAGCGATCTTGGATAGACAGATGGACGAAAGGATGCACGGACTGATGGACAAAGTGATCACTATAGGGCCCTAATTAATGTGTACAGTACATGTATTAAAGAAAAACTTGACAATTGAGGATACAGTCTGCATAGTAAATTCGGAGACCTTCACCTATAGCAACGTACTGCATTTGTTAAGACCTTTTCTGATTTTCATAAACTTACAATGACCAACGGAATTGCATTTGTCTAGACCTTTACTAAAACATTCCTACAGTTTAAGACTTAACTATAATCTTTTTAAAAAAAACTCTGTTTGAACACTACTTTTCAGTTTAGCCATCTCTTGTCAAATTACATATTAAGACTTTTGGTAAACCTTGATCACTGATAAGCTTAGCTCTTTTAAAGAATGTTTGCACGGCAAACATACTCATTGCATGCACGCTCCAAACAATGCAAGCAAGAATTTCCTGTCTTGGGGAAAACAGTTGGGGGGAGGGGGGTGGGGGTGGGTAATGTGGGTAACAAAATGTTAAATTTCTTTATTAATTTCACCAAAATCATATTCCAATCTTTAAATATTCACAACACTTTCATAACTGTGTACCAAAAAATGAGTTTGGAAACTCATGTCTCAACGAGATTGAACCCAGAACCTTTGGCATCGATACCAGCCCTCTCACCACTGAGCTATTGATTAATACTGAAACACATTAAGCAGATGTTGTAGCCCCCCCCCCTTCTTTGTAGCATCCAATTTAAGGAAATGCTCTATTGGAAGTTTACTTGGGAAAGATAGTGGGTAGTTGTACCCTGGCCACAAAATGTAGCATGTTGTGATAATATCAAGTCTCGACAGCTGGGACTCTGCACTTTTAACACAAAGATACTAAAACCTAGCTACTAGCTGATACATAGACTGATATTCCCACACCTATAAACTTCACAAACTATGAAATTTTAAACACTGCAACATTTCAAAAAATATGACTAATGTTCATTGAATTCTATCTAAGATATACCGGCACCCAGTATAAGAATGAATATGGTTTATATATGCATGTATATGATCATCACTGTATCACACTCCTTTTTTAATCCTGATTGACAAGTGACTGTTACCATATTTCAGAGATCATATACATGTATTTTGTTCAAAATATAATCACATCTTGGTTTGTATTGTTCCTGACAGTGGTAAAGTCCCATTTATATAAGTATATTTGACCATTGAGGCTTGACCTCTTGAAATAACCCTGACTCTTTTCTGTTACTGGTCAAACTACATGTACTTACTTACTTAATCCTCTCCATGTCCTGAAGGATGTATTTAAGGGGGATGTGCGGCCATCTTTTACATTTGGGAAGTAAAATGTAAACATTTCTTGAACTGGCGTGTTTCCGTCCAAAACTTACTAAAACTGTTGTCAAAACATACAAAAGCAATTAATATGACTTCAACATGTTGTTTTGTATGCAAATTACGCATACAAGGGCAGAACAATGCATTTTTAAATCACTTAGATCTGTGCAGCTACAGACTTAAATTTAAGACTTAAAAATATGAAAGGAGGTCATTAGTGTCCACTCTACAACCATTTGTTGAGAAAAAGGTCAAAGCTCGCTTATTTCAGTTGTAACTTTGCCTTATCGGATAAAAGATGGTACCCGTATTCTTAAAATGAGTCTCAAAAACCATCTGATATTTCATTGCCGACTGATAAAAATAGGGTACCCTATTTTGAGGCAAAGTTTCTACATTAATGTGCAAAATTCAACCTTTTTCTCAACAAATTGTTGTAGAGGGGACACCAAATAACCCCTCTGTTACTTTTTTTAGATTTTTAAGTCTTCAACATAAGTCTGCAGCTGTGCAGTTCTATATATACAGCTGTTCTAAGTGATTAAAAAAGCACTGATCTGTTATAAAATGCATAATTTGCATACAAATTAACCACATGTAGAACCTCATATTCATTGCTTTTTCATCTTTAGACAACAGTTTTGGCCAGTTTTATGCAGAAACAAGCCTGTTCAAGAAATGTTAACATTTTTCTTCTCAAATGTACAAGATGGCCTCACATCCCCCTTACTGTTGTTGCACTGGTCAAAACTTAACACAGAATTAACCTCTCAAACTAATTAACATACAGATGGGTAAGTGGACCTTAAACAGTAATCAGTCTGTGGGAGATATATAAAATATCCTGTACAGAATTTTGCTGTTAGTGTATTAGGGTTAATGTTAGTGTGGTTGTGAGATGAGAGCATGAATATGATAGATAGCCAGCCTCAGTACTGTCTGGAGAGCTGGGGATACAGGGATCAGAATCTGTTTTCCTACCAGCTCTACCCAGGAGTCACCTTCCATCACCTTCAGGTAAACACAGGTCTAAGTTTAGCCATCTTGGTATCATTTACTGTCAATAATAAAGACTGAGAGACAACACATGTTGTAAATCAACCCCATCACAAAAACAAACAAATTTATGCATGGTGAGTAGGCACTCATCTTCTCCAGGGGCAAAGGTAAATTACAGGGAAACAAGCTACTGCCCACTGGCTGAAATTTTGACAACTGCAGGAGTTCTATAGCAACCATGCATGTGTTTAATTTACTTTGTTAAACTAGAATCTCTAGGTCAAAAGTGAAACCATCAAAGAACTTTCAGTATTTGCATGACACCATACATGGAAAAAGTGAATTTTTGTTGGTGTCTTCTGTTGTATTTTATTAAAGGAATATTAAGGAATCATTCTTGGAATATTATGAGGTGATAATTTTGGTCAGGGCGTGGTTAAATCCAATAAAGCCTAAAAGGCATTATGATAGATTTGACCACGCTCCGACCGATATTATCACCTTATAATTTAATTTTGGTTGTATCGCCTCATTTCATTGGCTGATACAGATGGAGAGACATGTATTATATTGTATAACATACCTTGGTATGGGGACACACCCCCTTGACAACATCTATCCGGAACTACTTTTTTTACATGTAAACCTTACATGTACACATGCATGCATGCGTAGGCCTATGAATATTAATGAATTTCTACGAAAAGAAGCACAAAATGAGAGGAGGGAAGTTGAATCTTTTTCAAGGTATGTTATGGAAAAATAAAAAAAATATCAATAAATGTTACACCATAGTAAAAATAAACGCATTATTTACCAAAACACCTCATGATTTTAACCCAGAAAGGGATTTGCACCCAAATCTCTCTTTTCAGAGCGCTTTACTTTTAAGCTATCTAGGTTTTTGATGGTGTTTTAGTGTGGTTTTAATATTCTGATGCCTCTTTGACGAGCAAACAGATTTTAGCCCCCCCCCCTTATACTAACGTTAGACTGTTAAAGAATGATGTCGGGACTTAAAACATAAACTGTAATTAAATATGAATCCTCTGTGAGCAGTTACAATCGAGATAGCTCGACGGCTAATAGAAAACAAATGAGCGACACTCTTAATGTACTTACTGTAAAACCATGAAATACAAACATGCTCGATCATTTCACACACCGCTCCCAATCCCGAGTCGATCTCCGAACATTAACTTGCCTCGTGTGCTGCATCCACGGCCCTAAGAGGCCTGCCTCTGCAATCTTCACACTTCCTCTGTTCTGAATTTATGTCCAATTCAACTTTTAACAACTGTCCCTTTACATTTGAGAAGTAAACTGTGAAGTCGCGAGTCGCGAACCAGCGTCCAAATACCAAATTCAAATATGGCCGCCACCCTCGCTTCGTTCTAATCTGGGTCACCTGTTACTAAGGATGTTGTACTAATGCGCGGGTAGTTTAAAATGTCATTTACGGTTAAAACAAAAGCATGAAAATGGTACGGAAAGTTAGTTTTGTTAAATGTATTAAATTATAAGGAATAAATTTAATTTGACGTATGTTATACGATATAACATAACTTGGGGCAGTTTACGCTTTTTTATAAACCGCTTCGCGGTTTATAAAGCGTAAACTGCCCCAAGTTATGTTATATCGTATAACATACGTCAAAATTAAATTCATTCCTTAAATAATACTCAAAGAATGATCGATTCCTTATTACATGTATTATTTCAAATTGCTACACTTTTAAACAACATTTTAAAATCACTATTTTTTACATGTAGCACATGCTATGTATTACTATGCGGCACAGTCAATACCGTGTTTCTGTTATGCTATAAAACATCCTTATTTTGTGTCGCTCATCTTTCATGAAATTATTGGGCTATAGGCTTCAAAATTGATTCGTAATGTTATCACAGACAAAGACAGTTGAAAATGTAAATATAAATCTTTAATACAGGAATGTAAGTTAATTATCTAAAACATATGTTCAGATAAAATTAATTGAGTATTAAAACTAGTGTAACTGACAAGAGGCCAATGGGCGTTAAAAGTCACCTGTAAATGTACCCTCTTTTCTGGCCCTTTATTTGAACAAACTTTAAAGAGAAAATGAAATGCACAAAATGTTGTTTGAAAAATTTACATGTATAAAAAATGACTGCATGAATTTTCACCATATAACCCAAAAATCTATATCCTAGTACCATCATAATATCTAGCCCTCGGACCATGAAGACTACAATTTTGGTAGAGTTCTTTGGCTCAGATAAACCAATATTATACTCTGCTTGTCTGCTTGATACCAAGGAGTAGAAAATAATAAATCAATGAATTATTTAAGGCATTTTGTGTGGAGTCATTACAAGAGTTTTTACAACTATGGTTGCTAAACATACTTACCAGTGCTTTAATTTGTATAAGATGAAAAATTGTAAATGGACAACAGACCCAAGAGAGACTGTTGTGTTCTGTCTCTGAGAGCCTTTTAAAATTAAGCAGGCATGAAGCTTGGGGCTTTAACCAACAGTAAACAGTGTTAAAATTCTTTTTATATATACTAGCTATTAAAACTTTTATTTCCATATATCACAAATCGACAAACAGATAATTTATGGGTGTTCCCTATATATACAGTAACTCTTATAATCTGGGAAATAAATGCAGAGTTCTTGCACAGTGTATACATGTATTATATATAAATGTATGAAACAAGATGAAGATTATCTTCAATATTTAATTAGCCGGGATATTGTAGATATATATTAATTATCACTTGTTGCATAATACTTATAGATAATCAATATCATTGGCAGTATAAATGGAGATATAGACAGCTTTTGTGGTGATCAAGTTTGCTTAATTAATCATTAATTTAAAAATCTGACACCAAATTGAAATCTTTCATAACCCTTCTACACAATAATTTCTCAAAATGTGATGGTTAACCAAAAACCAGCACTCTTGAAATAACCAATCTGTGTTAGGGAATATTTACGACCCCGCCAAAGCAATTTTAATTATAAATCACCCACTGGTTATTCCAAGGAATAAAATTTTATCCCAACTTATTCAACGCATCCTTGTCAGTTTGCCCCAATATATTACCTTAGATACCAAGGCAATTCAAATGAAATAGCACAGGAAAATTCTAAGAAACCTCTTCAAATATACAGTCTCTCAGCTTTTCAAGAAAAACCTCCATTTTATCCAAATATTGACTCTTTTAACAAAGATCACTGGATGTTTCAGCATCTTAGCTCCACTAATTGACCCTCCCTGGATGGAGATAATTATGGCCTCTGTCTGCAGCTTTTCTAGTAATTATAAGTTTAAGATGCAATGGATGGATTCCCCAGATCTTAAGAATATCAGTAAATGACAGGACAATCTCCACTCCTTTCTATATAGACAATTTAAACAGTGCTACCTACATATAGCATGAGCTGGTCAATTTTACTTGATGTTTGAACATTAGAGACTAACAATTATATATACTGTATTATTATCTAATGTAACATAATGAATTGCAAGGATAGAATATTGCAAAAGCCAAACTTTTAAATCAATATGTATAGTTCAGAACTGTCTGGAAAATATTTACAGCAAGATTTTAAAATTTGCAAGGAGTGCGATATTACATTGATATCAATTCCTTGTGTTTATAACAAGAATAATCACATTTTAGGTAATCTGAAGGATGACTATTTGTACCATACAGTCAATCAATATCTCTGTCTATTTATCAATCAATAAATCAATTAAGATGGAATAACACACCTGGAAAAAGTCACTCAAATTAACAGTAAATTATAAAAGACAACAGCTCAACACCAACTGGCATTTTGGTCATGGATTATTTATTAAATTGAACATGCATTATAACAACCGACCTGCCACCCAATAGGTGAGAAGGTATATGGCTGTACAATAAATCAATCAATCAATCATCACATCAACAATCAAATGTTCAATCAATAAATATAAATCAATTACATCAGCAATAGGATTGTTCAATCAATCAATCAATCAAATTGTGTGATCAATCAATATAAATGATATTGATTGATTGATTGGTTGATTAATAATGGATTGATTGATTTGAAAATCCTACTGCTAATGTGATTGATTTTATATTGATGACATTAGCATGTAATTGATTTTATATTGATGACATTAGCAATAGAATTATTGAATCAATCAATCCATTATTAATCAATCAATCAATCAATCAATCAATCAATCAATCAATTAATCATCATTGTCAATTGATGAATTGGGTCAATAAATAATCACTGGATCAAAAGTGGATAAAAAGCGCTTTGCTTAAAGTGGGTTAATGGCTAGGTTAGGTAGACCCTGGGAGGAGTTGACCACCTATTCCCAAGCTTTGAGCAGGCCCTGGGAACAGTTGCCTACATCAAAGACCTGAGAAACCCTGCCATGTTGCAAATTATGCCATACAAACAGCTTAACTAAGGTGTTTGTTCGCCAGATGATTTGCAACCCAAAACCCTTTGTAGGGGTGAGCATAAGGATGAGGGCAAGTTTAAGGGTAAGCAGTGACGAGGAATTGGGGCAACTGGGAGCATGGATCAGGAATGTGTTTATACATGTACTAAATCAGAAAACCAATGAATGTTAGATTACCCTGCAATGTGAAAAAGCAGAGTTGATCTTTTGGGATATTAACTTATTGTATGCTAAACGTATTAAATTGGACAAGTAGATAATTATAAAATTGTGGCAAACTTATAAGTCCATGAAACCACAAAGGTTCAAAGGATATGTAATGTTGACAAGACATTGTATAGCTAACAGTCAGCTAGAAGACTATTGAATGTAAATGATAGGGTTATATACATGTATACAATTTGGACCAATCTCATACCGGTTGTTATTCTGTGTAGGCATAAAGACCCTTTTTATTGTATCCATCAGATGTTTGAGATAAGGGTCACAATTATAAACATGCATAGAGCCTGACTTGTAAATGCGTATGGTAGGATTGGAGCTAGCAATGGTTGATGTCTTTGCTTTACACCTACACCTTGAAATAGTTTCTAAGATCAGAAGAAATTTAATTAATTATGCTAGATGATATGATGGATAAGAAGTACATAAGACAAATAGGTGAAATAATTTGCAATTTGAATACAAGCCAGATACTTAAACCACTTTACAACCAATTGGATTGATAGTTTAACAAAGATTGAATCGCCATCGTGCGAGGTAGTGTCTTGAAAAGTATAAGTCTAGGTGAGTGATGTACCTTAACATGGTGTCCCCAATCAAGTAGACTATATTTGTAATTGAAATCATGCAACTTAAGTAGTCTATGTGAGAGGTGAATCGTGAAAAGACTGCGGACAGGTATAATGTGATAGTTATTAAAGAAGATAAGCAACTGGCCTTCGCAGGTGGCCATACATTAAATAATTCGTTAAAGCTTGTGTCAAATAGCAGAGTTCGCCTGGCTAAATGGAGAAGAAGTTGCCTTACCAACTTGATAATTTGTTGAAATAAGGAGTGGTTGTACTGTGGTACATGATTAAAGCTTCAAATTCCTTGCAGTGAGATGCATAATGTGTGATATTTACTCACAAAAAAAGATTAAGCTTAAAGGTGAGTCGAGATGAACAATGCAGCTAGCTTGTAAATAAAGGAGTGCTTAAATTATTGAATGTTTGAAGTGCTGCAATAAGTATGTAGGTGACAAAAGGAAAATCTTTTTATGGGTAACGACAGTGATGTTTGATAAGTTGATAAGATCAATGCTCTATAAAAAAAAAAAATTTCAGAGAAAAATTGCCAGGATTTGAAACAATGATAAAATATGTTTGAAGCTGACATGGAACATTGAATTTAATATGGGGTTCACATAGTGGTAGATTAAGCTAGAACTTGATGCTACTTCTTGACAACTGCGATGAAATATTTGAACTTGTAAAATGTATACTTATAATCATTGCAATAATAGATTACTGTGGAATCATTAAAATTCGTGATGTCCCAATTTTTGTGGTATTTGTGGGTAACCCTCACCCACAAATTTATTTCCTTGATGAAAAACTGATTATAAAATAAACTAAACCGACGCATCCACGAAATTACATCCCCACGAATAAGCAAAAAACCTACAATCCACGAAAATTGGCCCCCATGAAATTAAATGATTCCACAGTATATTGAACCCTGTCTGCTGGAGGCCCTGTATATGTTTATCATTGATTGATGCTAAATATGCCTATGAGCTAAAGAAAAATGTGTACCCTCCACAAGCAGAATTTGATCCAACAGTCACTAATGTCCCTCTGTTTCTACAACACACTTCATTCGATCATGGCCATTTGCCTTCGACTGAATTCATGAAGCATGAACTTAAGTTGTAATGGGAGATGTTGTAATGGCTAAATCCTGTGTTTGTACCAATGTAAGCCCATTCCCTAGGAATTAAACCTAAGTACTTTTAATCAACATGTGTAAAGAATTGGACGTTTTTGCATTAGGACCATGACTTAAAAATACCAGAAAAGGGAATTACAGATTAAATGAATGTAACGAAATATAACGAGTTGGTCTTGAAAATAAAGTTGACCGCTTGGCATTTTACCAAAGGTGTAAGATATTTGCTAGGTATAAGATGATTTGACAGTGTGACTGGCAAGATGGTTACTGGTGTGATTGTAATACATGTATATTGTAAATGAAGAGATGATGTTACTGATATATGACTATAGAGATTAGAAATAGTGATGGGACACTGCATTTATCCCTATAATCCCTAGTAAGTGATTAAACTTGGTATCAGCGGCAATGAACACACCCAAATCCTTAGCATTTGAACCAAAGTTCAACATTACGATGGGCTACTAACTGTATAAGTTAAGGTCAACATTGACAAACAAGACATCATGAAGATAATAACAAAGGTTAGACTAAGTATGATGGGTTACTGTAATTTTTTTTTTAAATAGAATGTACATACACCTCCAACTGTCAATAGTAATGGGATAAACATAAAACTTTATACCAAGAAAGTACATTACAATGGGATATGTACTAGTAGAAGAGGCCAAAACCAGACCTAGTTGATGTTATTATCAAGAGGTCTTAAATTGCAAATGAAATAAAATGAAAGGCCTTCTTGAAAATATGAGTAATTAGCCTTATTTGACCCATCCATTTTCTGCAGACATGCCAAATAAGAGCTGCCAAGATAGAGAATAGTCTGACAGCATTAAAGTACACTATTATATATTTATATCTAGTGAGTCTGATTCCCTCTATTTCGGAAACTTTAGTTAATTCATAGCCCTATAGAAACTAACAGGACTGATATCAACACACCCCGTTTATTGATTGGTCGAAACTGACAGCAACTGAAACTGACTGGAAGTTGACAGCACTGAAATCTACACGCCCTGTTTATTGATTGGTCGAAACCTACAGTGATTTAAGACAAGAGGCCAATAGGCATTAACGGTCACCTGAGTAGCATATAACCCATACACAAACTTGTCTCATATATGCATTTAATTAAGTTTTATTCTGGAGTAGAAAAATTATAAATTAGTATACATGATTTATCTAAAACAACCTCCAATCCCCCATCCCAAGGGGCAAACAGAAACTCTCCCTGAGGGCATTTAAACAAACAAACAAAAACAGCTTTAAAAGTCATCATGAGTTCCGCACTTCTCCTGTTCCAGCTTTTGAATATTCAACCTTCATTAACAATTAATCAACATCTGGCATTTATACCAAAATTATTTTACATGTATCAGTGATTTTAGTTAGCCAATTATAACTTTTAATTACTATTAACAAGTTCATTTAGAAAGTTCAAAAACTGTTTTTGTTGCAAATGATAAAAATACTTGAATAACTCTTTGATCATACAACTTCCTTATAAATTCATTACATTCAATGATTTATATGAACAAGCAAAGGAAGATAACTCCATTATGAAGAAGCAGGGAAGATAATAACTCCATTAACTGTAACCTCCCCCCCCCCCACAATCTCTTAACTTTGATAGACAGCTCCATTCTTACTCTTTTCTATATTTGTGAATTTACTCATTTCATTCATTGAAATTCCTGAGCAGAATAATATACGACAAATATAAGACAAATATATACCCCCTCCCAGCTATAACCCTTGCCTTACATGTAGGTGACATGAAATATTACTAAAGATGACAGCTCAATGTTTTTTTTTCTAAATATGCAGTCAGTTTTTATTCTGTGTCAGTAGACTTTTTTTAAACATTATATTAAATATATATTAACACAAAATTATCATTTTGGCCACACCCTGCATTAAGAACCCCTACCCTATACAATTTATGAGTGTTTTGGCCCTGCCCTAGAGTCAGAAACCCTACCTCGGAGGACATGAATTTAAAATTTTGGCAGATGGCTTCCTTGTCTACAAAATCATGAATTCAGTTTTCCTTACAAGTGTGTGGGAGAATAGAAGAAAATTTTTAAACATTATAATATGCATTTAACACTATACATGTACATCCATTTTGGCCCTGCCCTAGAGTCAAAACCCATACTCCAGGGGACATGGAATTTCAAATTTTAGTAGAGACTTTCTGGTAAAAATGATTATGAAGTCAGTTTTTCTTACAGATGTATGAGGTAGAGAAGAAATTTTTTAACATTATATGCATTTAACACTAAACATCCATTTTGGACCTGCCCTAGAGTTAAACCCATACTCCAAGGGACATGAAATTTAAAATTTTAGTAGAGGACTTTCTGGTAAATGTAATTATGAAGTCAGTTTTTCTTACAGATGTATGAGAGTAGAGAAGAAATTTTTAAACATTATATGCATTAACACTATATGGTCATATTGCCCCCCCCCCTCCTCTAGGTCCTGAACCCCTGACCCAGGGGCCATGAATTTCACAATTAAGGTAGAGTAGTTAGTGGGCATCATAACCATGCATTAAGTTTTTTGCCCACATGTGTGGCAGTAAAGAAGAAGATTTTCTAAGATTTAATACATTTTCCCTATATGGCTATATTGGCCCCGCCCTGGGGCCTAAACCCCTGTCCCAGGGGTCTTGAATTTCACAATTTATGTAGAAGACTTCATGGACATCATAACCATGCATTTAGTTTTTCACAAATATATATGGGAGTAGAGAAGATTTTCTAAGATTTAATACATTTTTACTATATGGCTATATTGGCCCTGCCCTGGGGCCTAAACCCATGTCCCAGGGGTCATGAATTTCACAATTTAGGTAGAAGACTTCATGGACATCATAACCATGCATTTAGTTTTTCACAAATATATATGGGAGTAGAGAAGAAGATTTTCTCAGATTTAATACATTTTTACTATATTGGCATATTGGCCCTGCCCTAGATCCTGATCCCCTGACCCAGGGGTAATGAATTTCACAATTTTGGTAGAGGGCTTCATGGACATGGACATGGACATCATAACCATGCATTTAGTTTTTTCCTCACATGTGTTGGCGTACATAAGAAGATTTTTGAAATCTGTCATTTTTGTCATTCTTTGTACAGATATACATGTACATGTAAAGTTTTTTCATTATTTCCATTTTTATGCAAGTGCCCACAATTTAGATATATGACATCATAAAGTTAAATATTTCCGCCATTTTCGCATTTTTAGCATAAAACAGCTTGTTTTTAAGCAGTTTTTCTTTCAGAAAGCATTGAGCGCATCCTTGAACAAACAAAATATTTTTTTTATTAGAGATGTATCTATCCAAGACTAAAGAGTGACTGATAGATTTTGCTTGTTCAAAGCTGCGCTCTATATTTCCCATTCAAAAAACGATGAGAAAAATGTCAAGTTTTGACTGATTTTGCTTGAATTTTAAAAATAGCGTCACTTCTGACGTCATATACCGCCAGTGAGTGCAAATAAATCAAATAAATAGGTGAAAAAATATCTTACATCAACTCTTCGTAAAAGTAAAATAACAATTTAATGTATTTGAAGCACTTAAAAACATGGCAAATTATAGGGGGCGAATTTGACTCATATCATATATAATTCTTTGGTTATTTTTAGCTTATTTGGCCCCGCCTGTGGCGCCCTGGGGGTGGTAGAGCCATGAATTTCACAATTTAAATTCCTCTTACCATAGAGATGCTTCACACCAAAAATGGTAACAATTGGCCTTGTAGTTTTCAAGAAGAAGTTAAAAATGTTAAATTGTTAACGCCCGACAACGGACAAAAACTTATCATGATGCTTTTATGAATTCATGTCAGCTTTTATAAAACAAAATGTCGTTTCAATCAGAGGTCAGCCATTTTGTGATGATGTAGTCGATGTACATGTTATTCCACCTTAATCATTTAACTTGTAAACCAAACTGTAGCAATGGAAGAACAATCAATGTCTCCAGTCAATTTAATATAAAAAGTAACGCTATCAATTTTTGTTACCCAAACCCTTTTTTTTTTCATTTTTAAATTACATTTTATGTGTCAGATGTACCTTGACATACATTTGTAATAATCAATATCTTTATAGTATTACATATTATTATTTTTTGTAGGAGCAAGAAAGGAACTGCAAGAATAAATTTTATTACATTACATTCACATGAAATAAATGCTGAACAAGATATTCTGTTGACACCATGCAGTAAATGACGACATGAGGAATAATAACACAGGCTCTGGGAACACTTTATTTCTCACCAGCTTGGATTTTTATCTTGTTTTCATTGTGTATTCCATGTTTTATATTCCATTAATCAGGATTTTTTTCTTTTAATTAATACTCTCAGGTCCATAATTAGTAATACAATGAGAGCATCGCTTTCTGGTGGGTGCATGCGTACAAAACATGTGCCCTTTTACAGCATGTGACATATGCCTCTCATTGTCTGAAAAGATCATCTAAAATTGGCAAGTTGATATTTCTGCCATTAAGTTGTTTTTCTAATCAGTCTGGCACTTTGTTCTTTAAAAGTATATACTCCTACTGATTATATTCCCATTTCATAACTAAATAACAAATGCAATATGGTACATGTACATGTATAATTATATGAATACCGTAAAATAGGATTATTTCTAAACCTAGCTCTGCTCTTCTATGGAAAATAACCTGTTATTTAATATACCATAAGTTGTTGAAAAGTTGCAACAATATAAGAGATCTAAAACTGGAGTTTCAACATGCTTATAAAGGACACTAGTCAAAATAAATAAGCTTTAAATTTTACACATTTTATAGATTTCATGATAAAAAACAAACACAAATTCAAATGATGAACAAATCATGATGAAACTAAATTGACAAATAGTACTCTACCGATCAGTGACCATTTGTTGCTGCAGATAAACATTTATTGCAGTTTGATCACACAATGTGCACAGACAGATTTTGACAAAAGTTCACCATTCACAGTAAGCAAAGTTCAAATATAGTTCACAAATCCTCTATGAGCATGCAAGGGCCATGTTACGATTGATTGAGGCATTCTTCCTGTGCATTCCCAATGTCCAAAAGTTTGGTTGAAATTTGCCCAGTGGTTCTGGAGAAGAGGATTTTTAAAACATTGAACCCTGGTTACACACTTTCCTGAATATTTCCCCTTTAAATAGAAAGTGTCCCTTCATTTGAACAAGTTAAAAGCCCTTCCCCAAGGATGCTTTGTGCCAAGGTTGGTTGAAATTGGCCCAGTAGTTCTGGAGAAGAAAATTGTTAAGAAACCTAGCCCTATTTTGACTCTTTTCTGATTATTTCCCCTTTGTAGGGGAAAATAGCCCTTCAGTAGTACAAACTTGAAAGCCCTCCCCCCAGGGATGCTTTGTGCTAAGTTTGGTATAAATTGGTTCAGTGGTTCTGGAGAAGAAGTTTTTTAAAAACCCTTACCCTATTTTCACTTTTTCTAATTACATATATTTTCTCTTGGAAGAGGAACTGGCTTTTCATTTGAAAACAAATTCAACATTTGGTGGAAATTGGTTCAGTGGTTCTGGAGCCAGAAGATGAAAATATGAAAAGTATACGACAATGAAAACAACATGCAATGATAACAACAACGACAACAAGAATGAAAAATTCCCTGTACCAGTATATGTTAATATGGTGTTAGTTTATGCATCTTTCTTCTTGACATAGCTAGACCCTCTATATCTTTAAATTCTCATCAGAAATTTAAATTGCAAACTTCAGATGCAGAAAGTACATATATAATTTTCTATTTGATTTTGTCTGTAGAAGTTACCTAATGCAGCAAGATATAATAACATGTACTGACTAGACAATAGAAATTGCCAGACGTCCTATCATTATCTTAATTATCTATATCCATAATATGTAATATCAGGTGTACCCCAATTAAATAATGATGTACTAATAAACTACATGTACTGTTCAGCACCTTTTAAAAATTATGACACAATCACAGCATATTTTTCATTTCTCAAAAATAGATTTTTCAACACACTGTAAACCTAAATTGCAATGACCTGTGAAATTAGTTGGACCAAAACAAGAGGCCTAGGGGCCACATCGCTCACCTAAGCAACAATAGCCAACAAAAGCTTTAGAGCTTTAGACCATCTTTAGAGTATCAAATACAAATATCAAAACAACTTATTATCATTAGTAAATCTTAATTTTCAAACTTTGTTCAACATATTCTTAAGTTAAACATTTAGCTCCTTTTGTTGTTTCAGGTTTTGAGAATAATGGGGTTTTTATCAATTAATTCACCCCCATTGTGGCCCCACCTTATCTCTGGCGATTCATGAATTGAACAAACTTAAATCTACACTACCTGAGGGTGCTTCCACACAAGTTACCGGTATATCTTTCTGACCAATTGGTTTTTGAAAAGATTTTCTCTATTGTTCCCATGTAAAAATATGCCCACCCCCCTAATGTGGCCCAGCTACCCTACCCCGGGAGATAATGATTTTACCAAACTTGAATCTATGCTACCAGAGGATGCTTCCAGCAAAGTTATAGCTTTTTGGCCAATTGGTTTTTAAGAAGATTTTAAAATATTTTCTCTATACATGTATATTCCTATGTAAAAATTTGCCCCTTCCCCCACTGTGGCCCCATCCTTAACCCCCAGGAATGATGATTTGAACAAACTTGCATCTACACTACCTGAGGATGCTTTCACACAAGTATCAGTTTTTCTGGCCAAATGGTTTTAGAGAAAAAGATTTTTTAAAAATACCAAAAAATGTTCAATAATTCAAAACTATCTCACCTTCTAAGAGGAGGTGGTCCTTCATATGATGATTTAAAAAGAAATACTCAACTCAGAAGATTAAAGTTTGAACTAAAAGTAACTTCTAAACTTGAATCCCCTTCACCCAATAATGCCTTGTGCCAAATTTCCTTGAAAAAAAAGTGAAAAGTTTATGACAACAACTACAATGCCAACAACAACGGCTCACAACAAGAGGCCCATGGGCCACATCACTCACCTGAAGAACAATAGGTATGATAAAATCAGCTTAATGGAGTCATAATACAAACTATCTGGACAATGTAGTATAATACATGTTGATCCTGTATAAATAAAAATCCGTTTTTTCCCTATTCTTATGTTTATTATCATTAGTCCCTTTTCTAACAGGATGATTTTATAGTAATATCACATGTTGAGCATTAATGAAGCTCTCAAAAGGATCCTAAACAATTGTTTATCTATGGGATATAAACCTACATCAAACTCTGAACCCCTTGTGAGACCCAATCTTCCAGGAATCATCCAGGGGAGAAAGTCTAAACAATTTTAAATAATCACCTGGCTGATTAGTTTCAGAGAAGATTTTTAAAGATTTACTCTATATATTCCTATGTAGAAATTTGATCCCCCATTGTGGTCCCATCCTACCCCCGAGGGTCATGATTTTCACAACTTTGAATCTACACTACCTGAGGATGCTTCCACACAAGTTTCAGCTTTCCTGGCTGAATAGTTTTTAAGATTTTAAAATTTTAAAATTTTAAAAGATTTACTCTATATATTCTTACGTAGAAATTCAATCCCCTATTGTGGCCTCACCTTTCCATTAGGGGTCATGATTTTCACACCTTTGAATGTACGGTACCTGAGGATGCTTCCACATAAGTTTCAGCTTTCCTCGCCAAATGGTTCTTGAGAAGAAGATTTTTGAAAATTTCTCAAAATTTTTTCAATAATTCCTTATTATCTCCCCTTGGAAAAGGTCCTTAATTTTTCAAATTTTGAATTCCTTTTGCCTAGGCTAAGGGTGCTTTGTGCTAAGTTTGGTTGAAATTGGCCCAGTTGTTTTTGAGAAGATGTTAAAAATGTGAAAAGTTTACGGCTTTCAGCTCAGGTGAGCTAAAACAATCATTGGAACCAAATATTGGTTCTTTATTTCTTACCATATTATTTAACATACATTAAAGCATTCTTACCTGTTTGAACACATGGGTTCCACATCTACAGAATCAGTCAAATCAGTCCTGTTGGCCGGGGATTTAAAATTTGTCAAATGTATAACTTATATACGGTAGTTTTAATCAGAAAAGTATCCACTCTTGTCCATTCCTTTTAGCATGAAATGACAGACATATATCTTTTCTGGGGAGGTGAGCTGAAAAAAAATGCAGATACCGATAACTTAAGAATTTTGAATCAGTTTAATGTCTAAACACACGTATGCACAGCAGAACATCACAATCATCAGATTACTCCAAAAACACAAAAGGTCACATTAAAATTCTAAAAAATTTATATCACTATTAATTATTAATTTATAGTTGTATACATGGGATTATAAACTTCAATATTGCGTTGTTAGTACAGTAAAACATGCTTATAAGGAAGTCCCAGGGAGGGGCAATTTTACTTCACTATAAGCATAATTCAATATATATGTCAAATTTACAACATGTTATCAAGTCACGGGGAATGAAATTCACTTCGCTATAAGCGTCAATTCATTATAAGCGTGTTCGCTATAACCGGTTTTACTGTACATTTATAGCATTTAATTACCTTGATGTTGGTTTTCAGGAGATCAATCTTCTACCCTAAAAATTAAACAAATTATATGTTGTTCATGCATTTTATGAGGGACACAATCATAATTCAATGTCTGACAAATTTAAAAACAAAAAAGAGGCCCATGGGCCACATCTCTCACCTGAGCAACAATAGACATAATAAAATCAGCTTAATGGAGTCACATTGCAAAATACATGTATCTGGAAAATGTGGTATAATATCTGTATAAATAAAAATATATCCCCCTTGGATATTCTTATGTTTATAATCAAGTCCCTTTTCTACCAGGATGATATTATAGTCATATCATATGTTGAGCATTGCAGTTCTCAAAAAGATCTTTAACAATTGTTTTTATCTGGGATATAAACCTACATCAAACTCCTTTTCAGGCCAAAGAATCGTCCAGGGGCCAAAGTCTAAATAATTTTAAAGAATCAGCAATATCTCAAAATGCTTGCATAAAATTAAAACCATATATGATAACATTTCAGTTTTTGTGAATAATTAAATGTTTTCCTTTGTACCACTAGATCCCCAATGTGTCCCCACCCTACTCATCAAGAATTTAATTTTAACAAATTTGAATCTACACTACCTGAAGTTGCTTACACTATATATATAACTTCTCTAGGCAAATGGTTTTTAGAAGAGATTTTAAGATTTTTCTCTATATATTCCTATGTACAAATTTCCCCTTCCCATTGTGACCCCACCCTGTAAAAATTCAACCCCCTTGTGGCCCCACCCTACCACCGGGGATCATGATTTTCACAACTTTGATTCAACACTACCTGGGGATGCTTCCACACAAGTTTCAGCTTTCCTGGCTGATTGGTTTTGAGAAGAAGATTTTTTTAAAGATTAATTCCATACATGTATATTCCTGTGTAAAAATTCGACCCCCAATTGCGGCCCCACCCTACTCCCGGGGGTCATGAATTTCACAACTTTGAATCTGCACTACCTAAGGACACTTCCACACATGTTTCAGCTTTCCTGGCTGATTGGTTTTTGAGAAGATTTTTTTTAAAGATTTACTCTATATTCCTATGTAAAAATTTGAACCCCATTGTGGCCCCACCCTACCCCTGGTGGTCATGATTTTTACAACTTTGAATCTTCACTACCTAAGGATGCTTTCACACAAGTGTCAGCTTTCAGCTTTCCTGGCTGATTGGTTTCTGAGAAGAAGATTTTTAAAGATTTACTCTATATAATCTTATGTAAAAATTCAACCCCCAATGTGGCCCCCACCTTACCCCTGGTGGTCATGATTTTTACAACTTTGAATCTTCACTACCTAAGGATGCTTTCACACAAATGTCAGCTTTCAGCTTTCCTGGCTGATTGGTTTTTGAGAAGATTTTTAAAAATTTCTCAAAAATTTTCAATAATTCCTAATTATCTCCCCTTAATTTTCACAACTTTGAATCCCCTTTGCCTAAGAATTTTTTAAAGATTTACTCTATATTCCTATGTAAAAATTTGACCCCGATTGTGGCAATTGTGGTCGAAATTGGCCAAGTGGTTAAATAGAAGATGTTGAAAATGTGAAAATATGAAAAGTTTACAGACAGACGGATGACAGACAAAATGTGATCAGAATAGCTCACTTGAGTGGAATATAATACACAGTGATTTGTTAACAATAATCATTTATCACATGATGTTTTTTTTTTATTTCTTTAATATTTTCTATAAGTATATGATATTAAAATCATAACATGGCATAACATGGCAATTATAATATATTAGCCCTCGGACGCTGCATATCAGCCCTCGAGCCTGACTATTTTTGGGCTGATATACACAGCGACCGAGGGAGCTAGGATGCGATATAAAATTTGCCATGTAATAATCTATCTAGGTATAATCAGTCATTATATAGGTACAGTATAATCAGTAGTATATTCTTACTATATAACTCTATATCATGTATATAGAGGAATAATCAATAATTGTAATATTAGCTCATCCGAAAAATATTGACCGGTCAATATTTTTTAATACTGACTGGCTAGGAATATTTATACTGTGGTATCTGATACCACAGTATAAATATTAAGGTCCATGCTTCACCTTTGCGATATCATGTCAAAATCAAAAGAATACATATATAATGACTGTCAAACTCATTAATAATATGTTTTACGGTGCGACCCTTCGGCAAGCGCAGTCTATGATTAAAATAAATCAGGGATGTATATATATACTTTTGTTTATTTTCTTTATATCTAAATTAATTCACTACATGTGATTAAAAATGTATGAAAAAGCTATATCCCTTTAAACAAGAGTAAATAAATAATCTAATAAAAACCGACATATTTTACTCAGGGATTAAACAGAGTTTTAAAAACTTGGCAAGGCTCGCGTGATAGTTTGGAAAGTAAACATGGTGAATATAGAAGTTGCCTATCCTGTTAGTATATTATATGGGTCATTCTCAAAAATTGTCGAAATTCATGTCCATAGGCAAAAATAAATATTTCTGTATTTGCTAGCATAAATATTTTGGACACAATTGTTGATACTACTCTAGTGTAACATTTTACAATAGTCATTGAATATTAACATGCACAAAATTAAAAACTACAAGCAAGTATGTAGGTGTATTCTTCAAGAAAAGCTTTGTCCATACTATGGGTATGCTTAATTCGCTTTCATGATTTTATTAATAACAACAAATTTTTAGTCGTTTCTTCACTTGGATTTTGTTATTATATCGTAATTAATGTTTGGAAAATATTTTTTCACATTTTGCAAGTAAGATACGCCATATATCTCAACCAATGTACTTGTCCATAAATTAATGTCATTCCTGTTACCAAGTTGTAAAATAAAGAATAAATTAATAATAATAAACTCAAACTCTTCTAAATTAACACAAAAACAGTCCAATTTATTCATTAAGTTTGATGGTAGGAAAAATATAACCCATTCACATCAAATAAATGAAAAAAATTCTCTCTCAGAGGAATCACTGCATGGTTATCTTTCCCAAGTGTCATTACTGTTACCATTGTAACTCCCTAAATAAACAAGAAATTTACTTCTTTTAACTTGCATAGTTTATCAACAGCATACCACACTAATATCCATTTACAATCAATATCAGCAGTAGTTGTCTATATGATTTACTGTACAATATATAGTGATTTGTCATTTCTGTTACTGTCATTTCTGTTACCTCATTTAAAGGTAACAGGAAGGACACATATGGTAACAGTAATGACATGATGGGATAGTTTGACATTATTTGTGTGCAAAGAACTTGTTTTAAGCACATCAACTATGCTTAATAACATTAGATATTGTTGCTGAAACACATCAAATATAGATATTGAATTTAGAAGCAATCTATAGGCTTATCATAAATGCTTTTGTGATTGGTAACAGGAATGACAAGTAACAGCAATGACATTTGATTGTGTAAAATGGATAATACAGGAATCTATAATTATTAGAATATAATATCATGATTGCCATTATATATAAATGTTGGTATAAAAACCATAAAAACTGTTTGAAGAAATGATTTAAGTAAAGAAAGTGGTGTTTTTTATGTAAAAGGTATGGTAACAGAACTGACATTTACAGTAACAGTAATGACAATTGAGTTCTGTTTTCCGCAATTATTTTTTGTTACAATGACATCTCATTGATAAGAGTTAAGGTTATGATGAAGTGTTTAATAAAGTCCAATAGACATGATTTAAAAGTTTAAAATTGTCTGTCATTTTATTAAAGGATGCAGATTTCCACTGAATCGTCATTCCTGTTACTTTTAAAATTGAGCCATCATAAAGTTTAAAATCAACAACATTACTTGGTTTTTCTCTGAAAAAACAATGAAAATTTGAAAAGGATTGATAATTACTAATTTATAGGATTGGGTTTTTGAAGCGTAGGCAACGCAAAGTGTTGTTATTGCATATAACAAATGTGAATAGAAAATACATTCAAGTCCTTATTAAAAGCACCAAGATCGCACTTTTGTTTTGTTTCTATCTTTCCTTCTTTTTACCATTGTCATCTTTTCTAAAATGTGTGCATTTGCATCTTAGTAATGTTATATTAAATTCCTGGATGTTTTAGAGGTACTTGTTCTTATCACATGCCAGCAATAAGAATGTGAAATCATCTTACATTCTGATAAATGCGATTTCTGATACACCAATGTCATTCCTGTTACTGCATTGTCCATCCTGTTACCGATGAAGTTTTTTTAATTAATTGCAATTTGCTTTGTATATTCTAAATGATAGTTTCACAGTATATTAAGATAATAAATGTGGATTGGTTGAAACATTCATATGTATGTTAGGGTTTTCTGGAAGGATTTTTTTCAAATTGCAAAAATTGAAAAATGAATCCAACTTCAATTGTTTAACTTGAACATTGCATATTTTCAACAAAATCCATGCTTTTGAACAATCATTCACACACATGTTGAATAATACTGCAATAAGTCAATTTGATATTGAAAATTTAGAATTTTTCATTTAATCTACTAAATCTTAAAACATTCATATCTGGTAACAGGAATGACATTTTACCTCAACACAGTTTACATGACCTGTCATCAGAGCTTTATATGATGTAATTAAGATTGCAAAATTCACTCATACATACGTCATACTTTGGTTAATATAATCAAGTAATAAATGTCTTAAAATTGCAATGTAGAATTTTTTTATTTTTAGTACCGAAATATCGACAATTTTTGAGAATGACCCATATACGTCCCTGAATAAATGTATCATTATAATTCCAATTTTTGAAAAGGGGGTGTTACCATAACTCATGTGTAACATTTTTGTGATTCAATCATAAAAAGCCACTAGACTTCGTATTTGACGTGCAACATGGAATTTAACTTATTCAAGTCATGTGGGATACGAAAGGCAACTCCAATACCATGCACTTCATACGTGTTGGAAATCTTGTTTACATTTTGCAACGAATAAATAAGATTCTATTAAAGGTAAAACGAAGATATTGATTAACTGATAATAATATGTTTTTAAAGATTGAACAAACTTTTAAGAATTACTATTTTAAAAATTGCACATAAAAAATAAAATTTAATAGACAATAAGAAGGAGAAAAAGAATAAATATTTATCATAGATGATATCGGTTTGTGTGTACGAAAAAATTCTAAATATGAATTTAACCCGAACTTGTTCTATATTTTTACCCAGTCATACTCCGCATTTTGCTTTTCTTGATTCTGATGCCACATGAACATGAAGAAAAGGACTTTGTCAATTTTTTGTGATACTTTAGTGAAATCACTAAAAACTGGAAACGTGTTAAAGGGATGTCATCGTGTTGTGACTCCAGATTTTGTGGAAAGAGGGAAAAGATCATTTCACACTCAAGTGTCGTCTTGCAGTCCGACATCTATTCTATCGCAGGAGGAACAACACAGCTCCAGGACATGCCACCTTCCACAACTGGATGTTCCTGACAATCCAGACGATCTTTTTAGGGGGATGTCCACTGACTTCCCTTGTCTGACAAGAAAGTAAAACCATGCACTCTTAAACTGTCATTTTGCTCTGTATAACAGGATACATGTACCTCAGTATATTTAAGGGGGATGTGCGGCCCTCTTGTACATTTGAAGATATGAATGAAAACATTTCTTGAACTGTCTTGTTTTTGTTTGAAACAGACTAAAACTGTTGCCAACAGATAAAAAAGCAATAAATATCGGGTTCTACATGTTGGTTTGTATGCAAATTATGCACACAAGAACAGAACAATGCATTTTTAATCACTTAGAACTGTGAAGCTACATGCAGACTTAAATTCAAGATTAAAAAAATCTGAAAACGTATGAAATGAGGTTGGTGTTGTCCACTCTATTTGTGGAGGAAAAGGTCCTAGCTTGCTTATTTAGGTTGCAACGTTGTCTCAAAGTAGGGAACTCCATTCTTAAAATGGGTCCTAGAAACTATCAATTTTCACAAGATATTTTTGTCTGTGTCTATGGAAGCACATTGAAGTTATATTTTCATTGAAAAATATATTTGTATATTTTTTGTATATGATAATCACTTTTTTGGACCCCTACATCACTTATTTACTTTTATTAATTTATATTTATAGAACTGAACCCCCCCCCCCCCAAAAAAAAAACAAACTTGGGTGATGTATGTTACATCCCTCACAGATTATTTTGAATTGACATTTATTGTTTTCTAAGAAAATATAACATCAATGTGTCTCCATAGACACAGGAGTTCTATGTTTAGACTGGATTTTTCTCGTTCTTAAAATAGATCCCATGCAGACTGATAAAAATAGGGTACCCTATTTTAAGGCAAAGTTACATGAATTTTTTTCAGATATCTAAATCTTCAAAATAAGTCTTCAGCTGCTTTGTTCAACAGCTCTTCTGAGTGATTAAAAAGGCATTGTTCTATTCTTTTATGCATAATTTGCACAAAAAAAACAACATGAAGAACCTCACATTTATTGCTTTTTTATCTTTTGGTAACAGTTTTTGGTCAGCTTCGGGCAGAAACAAGCCAGTTCAAGAAATGTTTACATTCTTATCCTAGCTCAAATGTACAAGATGGCCGCACATCCCCCTTAATCATTTTGTAGCTATATGTGTATCTTGAATTTAAATAATTGGAAGCAAGAAATGGGTTTAATTTGGAAATCAACTTAACTTTTCAACTGAAGCGGATAGGATAATGTTACACCATATATATAACCATGCAGACAACATTTCTTTTGGAATGATTGAATATATTATCATTTAAGTTACATGTATGTTATTTTTGAAATGCAACTCAATGTTATTGAATTTAACTTAATACTAAAATAAAGTGTTTCCTCAACAGTAAGATGACAGGTCCTGAACCAGAATATGACAAAATCATAACCGGTTACAAACTCTTTCATCACCATCATCCTTTTGAGATGAAGTATAACAAAGCTCGCCTGCCTGAATTACAAGTGGCCTATGAAACATGGGGGAAATTGAATGAAACCAAGAGCAATGCTGTGATGATTCAAGCAGGTTTATCTGCTAGCTCCCATGCCAAGAGTCATAGGGTATTTGATTGCATGTACATGTAATATATTGGATTTTTTTTTTAAGATCACAGCTGTTCAATTATTGCAAGCAATAACTTAATAAATGCATGAGATCAAATGAATTTAAAATTGTTAATCAGGTCTTACGGGTAAATTAATTCAGTTGAATTCAGGGATGTGATATTACTGCTCAAATGCTAATCTCTATGGATTTTAAGTCAAAATGTTAGGGATCATTTTTAAGATCAGTGCAGACCCAATATTTATTTGATTACCTCTCTTTTCTTCCTATGCCAATTATATTGATCGCACACCAGCATTTGAGTTTCTGTATCAAGAATTTATTATACACTTCTAGGAGAACTTACGGCCTGGCTGGTGGGAGAAGTTTGTGGGGCCAGGATGTGCTGTGGACACTGACGAGTTTTTCGTCATCTGTCCAAACAACCTAGGAAGCTGTTATGGTACCACGTAAGGTTTTTGTTTTTATTTTATATGTGTAACTCTGACAGTTTTTTGCTTATCTACCTGTATACATGTGCTTTACATGTTTTATCTGCATGAAATCTTGTATGATTGATTTATTGCTATCATCAAATCAATAGAATGGTCATTTTTTGTTTTATTTGAATATAGTCTGTTTTTTTTTAAATGGAACCGTTCATTTTTAGGGGGGAAAGCTATTTGTTCATATTATCGCAAATCTAACGTGAAAGTACAAATATTCTGATTGGTGCATTTATAGACCTGCCCATTTATCAAATGCATGTTGAGAACACATGCCAACACGTGGAAAGAAATGTCGGAGAAAGAAAACTTATAATAATAAAATTGTACTTGCAAGTTAAAAATTCCATACAGAGTTATTAGAGAAAAAACAGGGCAATGTTTACATGCATGTGTAAATAATGTTAGTGAAAAAAAAACAAAGAAAAGTTCTCTAAAAGCAAGGCTGGGTGCATATAGATTAAAGTCACTTTGTAATTTGTACTTCGTTTATTGAATAATGTTATTCAGTTTATTGTGAAGAAATTAGTCAGAAACTGTTTAGTGAACAAATATATTTCACGTTACCGTTCATAATTGGAAAATCGTGCGAGTTGAAAAGACTGTTTTTCCTCACAAAATGCTTGCTGCAAAATGTAGATCCATGGGAAAATTTGGGTTGACATGTCCTGAAATCCATTAAAAGTTTTACAGCATATGTCTTCACTGTTTAAATTTACAATAAATCTGTACTAAAAATCTTTGAAATGTCGTCATCAATTCCGTAAATTGAAGAAGTGTGGTTTGTTTATATACCCGCTACATGCAAAATTGTTAAATGGCGACTCGATATGCACGTGAATTTTACAATCTGAGGTCGATTAGCGTGTTTGAGATCAAGTCAGCGGCAAGTAAAGCGTCAAGATCAGTAGTAAATATTGTCTGATGAATATTAAGCAACATGTAATTAAATGAATGTTTCTACAGACTGAGTGAGTTACAAAATAAGGCTAATCACAGATCAGTCCAAAATTGAACACGTTTACATGCCGTATTTCAAGTTTTGTGTATGTTTGAAAACACATGCACACTTGTAGAAGTGTGTCATTGATCAATTTAAGTTCAATAAAATGCAACTTATGTAATATTTATTGTCAGTATCTGTTGTGAATTCTTCGGAATAAGCTACAACAAAATAAATACTGCCTCAACTTAAATTGATGCTTTAAAAACATTAAAAGCATTATACTGAAAAATGATATTGGAATTGTACCTGTTTAAACAGTGTGATTTTGACATTTGTTTACATCATAAAAACAAGAAGCGATTATTGTGAGAACTCGTAGTCAATTTTTGCAGTGATTCAGTTCTTACAGTTCTGAAACAGAGTTTAAACGACACATCTTGCAGTTGGTGCATAAATTATCAATACCAGGTAAGAGTGGGCAGGTACTTAAATGGCCAATGAAAATGCTTGTTTTAAAAACTAAAACTCGCGATCCCAATAGTGTTGTCACTCAACACATCAGTCCATCGCTCACAGCGTGTACACCCATGTTAGATTTGCAATAAGACCTTCTTTGAATATTCATGTTAAAAAGTCACTGACCTTGGTCTCGGACCCTTAGTTTTCATGAGGACTGGATGATACTAACAATGTAGTTTGATGTGGTACATGTATCTTTGTGAGCATTGATGTACAGTGCGTCTCCATTAGAAATATTTGTCTGATTGTGCTAACTGAAAATAAGATAATGAGAAAACCTCAAATTGTGTATTCAATTTTTAGAATTTACAAATAGTTTTGAACCTATCTAGCTGTTATAAACTAATATTTACATTTTAATTGTCTTTGTCTGTGATAACATTACGAATCAATTTTGAAGCCTATAGCCCAATAATGTCATAAAAGATGAGCGACACAAAATGGACGTGTCTTATAGCATAACCGAAAAACGGTATTGGCTGTGCCGCATGGTAATACATAGCATGTGCTACATGAAAAAATAGTTTAGTTTTAAAATGCTGCTTTAAAGTGTAGAAATTGGAAAAATATAAATATAAGTAATAAGGAATCATTCTTTGAATATTATAAGGTGATAATTTTGGTCGGAGCATGGTCAAATCTATCATAAAGCCCTTCAAGCTTTTTTGGATTTGACCACGCCCCAACCAAAATTATCACCTCATAATACTCAAAGAATGATTCCATATTCCTTAATCAAATTTCATCGTAAAGCATTTATGGAATGACATGTTCTTAATGAAATTAAGAAAGAAAGTGTATGGATGTATTCACTTGATTGTTAGATGGGAAAGCCAGGGAAACCATCATTAAAAAATTTGTACTTGTCAAAACAGATGGACTCACCAATATTAAACAATAAATTGCTCATGAAAATACAACAGAAAATAGAACTATTTTTATTTTTAAATATATGTATCTTTTTGTAGAAGTACAAATAGCTGAGTTAATCAGTTTGTTGTACTGCTATTAAAGTTAAGATGTCCAGACATCAACCTTATTTTTCTTTCAGGGGCCCATCTTCTATCAACCCCCTTACTGGCAAGGTATGAGAAAATAGTCAGAGCGGTATCAGTTTTGATTTTTTATTATCAGCTTTTTACTTCATTGTTGTTTAAAAATTATCATTTTAAAAGTTATTTGCTTTTGAAATCAAGAAATTGCATGTACCAGTATACAGTTCTTGCTCATAAGCACAATATATATAGAAGAGTTATTTTTTGCAAAATTCAAAATGCCTCAAAAATTTTCTATTGATAGTGCACAAACATCTCAAATTTTCTAGTAAAAGTGAATATCAAATGATATGTATGATGTATATTTATTGCTTTTGTTCTGTTTTTATATTTGATAAACACCAAACAATTTAAAATTTAAATTATTCTGCACTGTTTTAAATTCACAGATTTAATTATGAATTACTTTATTATATTATGAATAAAAAAACAACCATATCTTTCACTAGCCAAGGGTTCCAGTTCGTTTATTCTCATCTCTATTAAAAAAACAAAACAGATCCTAGCTGCAATAATGTAGCCCTCTCCCAATTTTTTTTTTTTTGGGAGGAGAGTAATATAAACATCAGATATAAAAATCGGAGAGGGATACAGACCCTTGCGGTTAGAGAAGATGGATGAATGTTTAACATTTTGAAAAACTTTTATCTTAGCGGAAAACTGTGTCATTAATTATAATTTGTTCACTTTCAGCAATATGCCACGACCTTCCCATTGACTAGTGTAGATGACATGGTAAAAGCCAACTTCCTCTTATTAGATGAACTTGGAATTGACAAGGTTTGATCCATTTTCAGGCATTTAATTAACATTTGTTGTTGATTGCGACTAATGTATTACTTATACATACATGTACTTAAAATGAACTGATTAAATCTTGTTCTTTTTGTGCATTTCTAAAGAAACAATGATGATTTCTCACAACTAATTTTTACTGCTACACATATGCATCTAGGTTATTCAGGGTTGGTTTTTTACGCTTTGATTTTATCACATATTTGAATGTTTATAGAGTAAAGTTACATGTCTGCTTTGTACCTTGTATACTTTCTTTGCTTTCTTGTTTATTTTCCTTGCTTTGATTTCTTCACATCTTTGCTTGCCAATGATGACAGTGGTTTCAGTATCTGGACATTGCTTTTACTCACTTATTTTTTTATAGCAGCTTCATGTCTGTGCTGTTGTTTTTTTTGTGGGGCTTGTGTGTTAATTTTATCACCGATTTTATTTTCTTACAGCTCCATGCCTGTGTTGGTTCCTCTCTGGGAGGTATGCTGTCTTTGATGGCAGCAGCTGCGTTTCCAGATAGAGTTGGAAGGTCAGTAGACATGTAGATTGAGGTACATACAGGTGACACTCGATGGCTCGAACTTCGATCTCTCGAAGTTCTTGATCTCTCGAAGTGAAATCACGGTCCCGATTTTTTTCTCTATATAACTAAGCAAATTTACTCTTGATCCCTCGAACTCCTATCTCTCGAAGTTCTTGATCTCTCGAAGTTAAACCTGGGTCCCGTTATACATATTTTATTGTTTTCCACTCTTGATAACTCGAAGTGGGTGCTGTGTACACACGCGGCCGATCAAGCGTATAATTATAGCTCCGCGTGGTCCTTACCTGGATGGTCGAATGAACGCCTGGGGGCTAGCATGGTAGTGTTAATTGGTTAATTACATAAGTGACACTACCCCTTACTTCCTTCAAGGGTAGATAGGTACAATGTAGTTTGAATATGATCTATTAATTTCAACAACTTGTGAAAGTTACGTACGGTATATTAAACAGCTCTTTACCGCGGTACTTAAAATATTCTGTGATTAAGAAAACATAATATACTTAATGTTATTAAGTTGAAAAAACACACTTAATAACCACACAACTAAGTTCTGTATTGTTTAAATTGAAGTTCTGTAGCAGAAAATACGAATGAAATCATGTTAGACTATCTTTCCATGCTATGAATATAAACTTCCAGCTACTATAACTTTAGAACCAAAATGAGCGGAACAAACATTTCCAGATTCTTTTTTAAACTTTCGATCTCTCAAACTCTTGATCTCTCGAAGTTTAATCATGGTCCCCTGAAGTTCGAGTTATCGAGATTCACCTGTATATATTTGTAATATGGTAGCTAGAACTTTTAGTTTATACTTGCATGAATCCTTTGCGTATTTTTTAAAAATCAAATCTATCCATCCAAAAGTATCTATTGGGTCTTTTTGGGATATTCCAATCTTGGCGAGAGAATAGAAGTTCAAACATCCTTTCCTAACTGAATTTTTCTAATATAGTGTTGTTTTGGAATGATTTGTTTTGTAATACATTTTTTTTTCATCATTCAGCAAGTTTTCTCCTTATGGCAAATTGGTAACTTTTAAACTCTTTACAGGTAGATACTAGTTCAAAAGACAAGGAATAATAAATGTGTGGACTATTTTCAGGATTATCTCCATCTCCTCCTGTGCACAGTCTCACCCCTCATCCATTGCAATGAGGTACCTCCAGAGGAAAACCATCATGTCCGATCCAAACTGGAACAAGGGCCACTACTATGACGGACCCTATCCCAAAATGGGCATGAAGCTGGCCAGGTTTGTGACTTCTGCTGTACTATATGGCACTTTGTGGCTGCTATACAAACTTTTATCATATATTAATTGTAAAAGGTCTGCAAGGTAATAGTCCAGCCAGATTATTCAACTGGACAAGAGAAGGCCAGCGGACATAAAAATTCACCTACATATATAATTAAGATTTTTTATTTGTTCCTCATTGTATTGTTTACAGGATTTGATAAATCAAATATGTTAACAAAGTAAGTAATATTTATGATTTAAAACGAGTCAAGTCTAATGATATGTTCGTGTATTTTCAAGTTGCAGGTAATGCACACCGTGTGTTCTGTTTTCTGTAACCACGCAGATTTCCCCACATTATTTTGCATGGATTTGACTTCTGGCTTTCCTAATTCAATTTCACTATTATTTAATCTAGGAAATTCTTATCATAAACATTTCTATTAACAAATATTGAAACATTTTCGATGTCCGAATCATAAGCCGCCATCTTTGTTTATTGAACTAGTATTTCTCCTTTATACACAGGTAAATCGCGTGATACTTTTTTTTAGGATTAGTGAATAATTAATCGGTATACAAGGCCAGTTGTATACATGACAATGTTTATTAAAAACAACAAGTCCACACTACTGAGCCTTTCAATTTCGACGCCATTTTTCATAGATACGGATTCTAGCTATTACACAAATCGGAACCGATTCGAAATCCGGAAAAACAGAACCGAAACCGAACCGAACAAATTGTTCCGCGGTTCTCGGTTTTTTCGGGTACCCGTGACAGCCCTAAATTTGTTTTGTCCTTGCACCCTTTTTACTGAGCTCCATATGTATCTGATATGTAAAATAAATAGGACTTACTTGGTAAAAGGTGATGTAGTAATATGTGTACTTGTACATGTTATGTTTTTCAAAGACTTTGTGAACAGGTTTGCCTCCATATGCATTCTCATTAATTTAAAACTTACGGGTAAGGTCAAGATCTAGTAAGTGAAAGGTGCCTACAGGCTTATAAAATTTAAGACTTCATAACAATAGCTTTGTTTGATAGGGTGTACTGGGGCTAAAATTTTTGGTAAACACAATGAAAAATCTTGTTTTAAACTGTCATTTTCTATGAAATATGAAGGAAATAAGGAACAAAGAACTATATATGATATGAGTTAAATTTGGCCCCCATAATTCGCCATTATTTAAGTGTTTCGGGTACAATAAAATGTTTACTTATTTTTTAGAAGAGTTGATGTAAAATATATTTTTCATCTATTTATTTGATTTATTTGCACTCACTGGCAGTATATGACGGCAGAAGTGACGCTATTTCTATAATTCAATTAAAATCAGTCAAAAATTGACATTTTTCTTACCTTTTTACGAATGGGAAATATAGAGCGCATGCTTGAACAAGGAACATTTTTTTGTCACTTATTAGTCTTGGCTAGATACATCTCTGATTAAAATATTTTGTTTGTTCAAGCATGCGCTCTATGTTTTCTGAAAGAAAAACTGCTTAAAAACAAGCTGTTTTATGCTAAAAATGCAAAAATGGCGGGAAAAGGTTGTCTTTACGATGTCATATTTCTAAATTGTGGGCACTTGAACCAAAATGAACATTATGTAAAAACATCACATATATATCTGTTCAATGAAAACAAAGAATTACAGTAAAATGATGATGTTCATTTTAGGGGGCCATTTTAGGCCCATATCATAATTTATATAGTCCTTTCAGAGTTTTAACAATTTTTGACTAATAAAATATATCTAGAATCCCTACAGTCTCTCCAAAAACGGAATTAAACAAGCTTTTGACCTCCTCTTTAAAATAATGTCAAATTGAATATAAGTATCGAGATTACTTTTCCCATGATTTAACATAAAATGCCAAGAAATTGTTTAATTTTCTACATAATTCCTTGAAATGTACGGGAAAAAGATTCTTCAAATCAATTATGACGTCATAATGGTTCTAGCACCAAAAAGACACTCTGGAATCATTTACTAGATCTTGACCTTAAGGAGTCTCGGGGGAGAATGTTTCAAACATACGGTTTCCTTTAATTTTTTCCCAGTGGAAGGTCAACTTAAGAGTAAACTATGTGCAAAATATAAAGTAAATTGACCGGATAGTTTTCCTGTTTACCGCGCTCAAATATTGGTCGTATGTTCGAAGTATCGCCGACATTTTATATAGGATTATATAGAAAAAAGGGGGTTATCATTTTCAATTTCATATTAAAAAAATTACAAACATACGATTTTCTTTTAATTTTCAGCGATGGAAGGTTTACATATAAGTAAACTTTTTGCAAAATTAAAACGAAATTGACGGGATCGTTTTTATGCTATCCGCCCTCATAAGTTGGTCCTATAAACGTGTTTTGGTAAACATTTTACATATAGAATTGTATAGAATAAAAAGATGTTTACGACTCAAATTTATTTTTATTTGTAATAGATAAAAAAATTGCCTTTCCGCTCACACAGATCATGATCGAAAGATCCCGCATATGTTTTTATTTTGCAAATTATACTTTCAATTTTGATTATTGACGCTGCAATAAAAAACGCAAGACTTTTTTTTTTGATCAATTGTTACGTCAAAGTCTCAACTGACGTCATCGTAAGACGTTGACTCCGACGTGGATAACGTCGATTTTGAAGAAGCGGCGAAATGATTAAAATACTTACTGTATAAATATTGTTTTAAGGATCCATTTCAATAAAAATAATTTTATGATATGTAGTTTTTTTTTAAAATAAAAACGTTACATAATATGCTGTTGATTTGAACATTGTACTCTACATTTGCGTTTTACGACAGAAATGCGCAATACCCTGCGCAGAGGGCGCAAAATTTTAAACCCGCGACCGACCTTAATACCAGTATTGTATATATGCCTAAGGTCATTACCTTCCTCATGATATTAGTTCATTCTATTACTTAGTAATGATTTCATCCCCACAGAGAGATTGCTACGATGACATACAGGAGTGGCCCCGAGTGGGACCAGCGGTTCAACAGGAAGAGGATTGACCCTGGTGGTCCCAACACCCTGTGCCCCACCTTTACCATAGAGAGTTACCTGGAGCACCAGGGAGAGAGCTTCAGCACCAAATACGACCCCAACTCACTTCTCTACATCTCTAAGGTCAGTGGTCTAAGAGTTACAAATATCATACATCAGTACCTTTTATGTAATATACATTTGTATGTTCGGGTACATGTATATGCATTATTTATAAAAAGATGTTTGGAAATAATATCAATATTAGATAATACATATACAATAGACTTTTGAAGTATAGATGTGATTCATTATATTTTCACAATCTTGGTCTTTTCCACACCAGGCGATGGACCTGTTTGACATAGGAGAGGGCTACAGCTCCCTCCAGGACGGACTGTCGCAGGTCAAGTGCCCGGTCATGGTCATTGGTGTACAGACAGACATACTGTTCCCCATCTGGCAACAGAGAACCCTGGCCGACCTACTACAGAAATCAGGTAGTATAGGTCATAGTATGATGTCTTCAAACATTGAGGATTACAACATTGCAAATTTGATTTGTACATTGTATACCAATATGCATACACAGAGCCCTAGCTTTGTTTCAGTTTTGCTTTATATGAATGGTAGCACCTCTCTTTTTTTATCCATGCAGCTAAAAAATGTCAAAATATATGTGATCAAAAGTTTCAAAAATTACTTTTCAATAGATTTTTAATTGCTTCATTCTGGAAAATTTTTCTCTCTATTTTTTTGGTTATGTTTGTTTTTCTATATTGTAAATTGTGTGTACATTTTGACTGTAGGAAACCTCGGAGTGACATTTTATGAGCTGAATTCTCTCTATGGACACGACACATTTCTTCTGGACATCAACGGGGTGGGGGCAGCTGTCAAGGTGGGTACATCCTAATTGTAAATAGACTGTCAGAGGCAATTCAAGTCAGTATTCTAAAAAACATTTGGTTCATTCTTGTTGAACTTTGAAATTTCGAGTTGTCTCTCTTTGTATTCTTATGCTTCAAAGATGTTTTTGATTGGATGTTCATGGATAATTCAAAATCAAAATTATTATGTCTTTTCTCATACCTGTAAATATCAGCTGCTGATAAGTTCTTATACATGTAGCGGTACTGGTAATTTTCAACGACATTGATAATTTTGTTATTTTAACTTCTTTGTTTACTATATATTTCCATATAAAATAAATCATTAACAACCGACACAGAGCATTGCTAACATATATTCTGTAGGTCATTTTGGAGTCTTTTCATTTGTTTTGCTAGTGTGTCCAGTCAGTCATGCCTTTAATAGGCTTTTATCACGTGTGTGTGTGTGTGTGAGTTTTGTTTATGTACACTTTTGTAGGGATTCCTGGAAACCAATTTGAAGTCACTGGGGATAGACTTAGTAAATACGGAAAAATTTCACAACAAAGATAGACGCTTGTTTTGAATGCATAAAATTATGCTTTTATTCTCAGGTATGGTGAATCCAGCACAAACTTTTAATGGTCGAAAAAGATTTAGAATCAAAGAAATATTATCCAGGGTGTACACAAAATTACAAATTTTCAATGTCCTTATACATGTAATCTTATTTTTATGTTTGAGAGAGAGAATTAGCTGTAATGATAAAAGATTAAATACTGGAAATGCTGCATGCTGCTTAAATACACATAATCATGCAAACTAATGCTTTGTGAACACTTTTATACTAAAGTAGTATTCAGACATGATTTTATGGAATGAAGTTTACATTGTGTTAAAAAGTTTCCTCTTAATTGTTTTACACAGGGATATTTAGAGATTGGTCGCCAGTTTTACCAGCACTCGTAAGAAGCACAGGCCAGGTTCTGATGATGGGGTGTCTTCTGTTAAATCTCCTGGACAAACCCATTCCCTATGCACAGGTGATTTTCTGCTGCTCCCATCCATAATCAATAACTTGGGGATGTTGACAATTATTAAAACAGGCTATGGTATATGGTCTTGAGTAAAAAATTTTCATAAAGGTGCTGAAAATTGATGAAAATTATGTTTTACTACAGTAACTATAAGAACATGATTGGAGATTTTATGATATTGATTGACACTTAATTGTTACCATTATTTTGAACTTTATAATATGGTGGTTTCATGTATATTACATTGATAGATATATATATATGTACAATAAGAACATTGTGTGAAACTTATTCATTTATAAACTGGTGATGTTTTGATCTTTAAATTGATTTTTTTCAAAGACATTTGAATACATGTTATTGAACTGTTACTTATTGTGTTACATGTACTTCCAATACACGGTTGAGAGTTTTTGCAATTTACAATGGAAAAATAAACCTGTTGTCATTATTATCCCTATTTTAATTAATTTAATTTGTTTGATAATAAAATCAAATCAAATTTCAATCTTCTCTTTCTTTGTTGTCCATTAACCTGGGATTGTTCTGAAGTATTTGGTTAATAAATTTAATACAGTAAATTCAGACTTTGTTATTTACCTGCAGTTGTATCTAAAGTCGAGGCAATTATTATAGATGTTGCTTATACTTCCTGTGGATTTAAAGGAGAAATAAAATTGACTGTCAGGCCTTTTATTCCTTTGATTTTTATTAAACTCTTCAAGCTTTTCTTGTGAGGCGAGTTCTCGCCAACATTTGTGTTGCAGGTATAGGGACTTTTGGCGAGCGCTCGCTTTGTTAAACTCGCCTCTGGTTTTCATGAATTTATTTTATTGTAGATAACCATGTTTAACAGATCTTGAGTTGAAATATCAACATTTTGTTATTACTGTATATCACTACTGTCGATAATGTCAAAAGAGTTGTGAAAATTTGTGTAACGTACATGTAATATTGAACAAACAAGGCCTGGATAACGGATAAACGACAGCCGCCTGACGTTAAAAATGTTATTTTTTATAACAAGATTATTCCCTGTATTATATTAACAATAAATCTTTTTATAAAAATGAATATATAACGGCAGGCGCCTGTGGGATGAACGCACAATTCATCCATACGGTAAGATCGTCATTTTAAACGTTAAAAAATTACTTCTGATGTCATAAAAATCACTTGCATACTTTCAAATTACGTTATTCCACATTATTTGTATTGCGCAGAAAATATACTAACCCCGCTGAATGATATGGGTTCTGCCTTCATAGCCCGCGTGAATCACCAATGTACTGCATATGTAAGCATATTTTTTAAAATCCCTCTCCTCGTGAATCCACATAAGTAGTACGTAAGTACACAAGATGCCTATAGAAAATGATTGTGTCGAAGAAAGCAGTAGAGCGGATAGTGAATTAATTTAATCAAATTGATACAATTATTGATTCATTGAACAATGCCGTAAAGATAAGACTAGTATTCTCATTTGCAGATAAAAAATGGGTTTGGGGTTTTAACCATTAATATGTTGGAAAGGTCATTTCTATCTGAGCGTTCTCACAGGTGCTTGGGGACGGGACCCCCCACCTCCATATTCACCCCATCATTCCCGAGTTATTTTTTCATCATTTATTTTATATATATATATATATATATATATATATATATATATATATATATATATATATATATATATATATATCGATGTATGCTACACTAAAAAAAATAAAAATCACAATTAACGCAAAACAAGCTATGTATATATAATATATATACCACTGGTATACCACTGGTATACCACTATGTTGCTTTGTGTTTAAGTCTCTTTTTCTTCTTACTAATCAGTTTAATCTTGTGTAAGCAGTGGCATTAAAGAAACTATAATAAATAAATGAATATAATATATTCATGCAGATATTGGTGTGTACATTTAAATGGTATATTACTGCATGTTCATTAAATCCCAACCCACCTCACCCCACTCCACTCCCACCCCCCGCAACGCGGAATATTAACACAGATGAGACTGTCGAGTTGAATGAATTTCAATTCATCGAATCTTTTTAATCGGCAGTAATCCATCTTATATAACAGTCACACGTACAATCTTGATTTGATTTTAAAAAGAAAAAAAGAAAGAAAAGGTGTGTGTGTGAAAGTGAAGTATTCATTCTGAACATTATATTTTATACGTCTTCCATGCCTGAAAAGATTGTCTCTGAACGAAGGATAATTTTCGGAATAATGTTACAAATATGTGGTAAGTTTACTATGGTGAAATTATCGAACGACATAATGCATATCAATAATGACATCTTTCTTCAATAGATAACTCAATATTGCAAGAGATAAATGTAGTTGGTAAACAAAAGAATTAAGTCAAAACAGATCGTAGAAATCCGTCAAAAATATGAGACTTTATATACAATACTGAGTATATTTGCCCGTTGATGTAATTTTGATTATATTGTATCGAGAATTCGAACAATCAATACGAGTGTGTTCTGTGTATTTAAGGAATTTAGTTTATCGGGCTTAGATAAAGTGATAGTAGCACGAAAAATTTAAAAACGACACCATAAGTCAATTACTAGTATCATTATACTTTGAGATATTTTGTATAAAAATGATGTACGGGTACATGGGATTTTACGTTATAACGTGAAAACTTTTTTTCTCAAAAACAAAACTTCACGTTACTTCTTGTAAAGGAAGCTATCTTTTTATTTAAGAAAGTATATACATGTATATATCTTTAACCTCATATATACGGCTGTGTTATTATGACTGAGATGAATTTTATATCACATTTTTCATTGGCCGGGGGGGGGGGGGGGGCGAACATTTTAAATCATGACAGGGACTGACGTACGTACATGTCCCTGATCTTGACACACATAATTAAATTTAATGCATATTCACAAAGCCATGAGGGTTTTCGGTCAACCCCGCTACAATTTGTGGAAACCGAACTCGGCGGACTAAAAAAACCGTATTTATAAATTGACTTGCGATTATTATCTATAGAGAAGAACTTATACGTGTAACAGACACGTACCATAGGGGTGGGGGTGGGGTGGGCTGCCCCACTTTTTCTGACAAAAATAAATTCAAAAATAAAAAATATGAAGAAAAAAAGAAATGAAAAAAAGCATGCATAAAATTTTAGGGAAATTAACAAAATAAACGTCAAAATAAAAAGTGTCAAGATTTTGGATAATCTGCCCCATGATGATGGGGGTGAAATATATACACATGTCTTATATGTGATATAATTAAAATACCCAATATAACTTCCAAGATAATTTGAATGACGATAAGGAAAATAACACACACACACATACACACACACCTCTACCTTTCCGCAATCTTTATTTTTACGTTTTAATGTAGTATTTTTATTTAGGTCCTAATCTGTAAGCTTTTTATTTTGCAATAGTTTGTCGCTCTTTTAATTGAAAAATCACATGCTGCTTAGGTCGGAATTTTTAATTTGAACGTCCCGGTTTTTTGCAATACGCTCATTTTACCCATCATGCAAAATAAGCATCAAAATGGCGGTGAGTTCAGTGTTAGTTGAGGCATGTTTGGTTTGTAAACATCACTTTGGTATATGCGCACGATTTCGAAATATGCTCAAACATAAGCGATTAGAATATGGATTCCTAGTTTTCTTCGATATTGTTGTTTTAGAAGTCCCCTTTCATGGTTGCTTACAACAATCATAAAATATACTTGCATGTATTGATGTAAACAAATAGTGCTCAGTGTAAAATTATGCTTTACCAATCTCTTCTGATAAAATGTGACACATAATGCGTACTCGCTGAAGAAAAACAAGTTGTTGTCACGTGTTCAAGCCTCTAGATTTATGATTAAAAACTTGTCAACCTTGCCAAACAGTTGCCTGCAACTTGCTTGGCAACGTTTCAAATTCATTGTGCATGCTGTTACATTCCTAGATTAGAGGGGCGTTTAAGGTTTGAGGACCTTGAAGTTAAGATTAGTAAACTACAGTAGTTTTACACTCTATTTTGAGTAAAGAGTTAGACATATTTAACATAATTTTAAAAAGCATTTATGCATATTAGATTTTTGTCAGAAACTTCAGTTTACAATTATAGTGACATCTAAATGGTATGTAGCAAATCATACAAGTGCTTGTTTGATACTTTTGAGTCTTTCAAAAGAAGCAGACGAAAAACTTATATACATGCACTGTGATGCACATAATATGATAAAATATGTAAATATCAGGTGTAATTGTTAGACTAAGTGCAGTTTCAGAGTACAGTTTTAATGAATTTATAAGCCTTTTAAAAATACATTGTTTGATTTTAATTTTGTAAACAGTTCAGAGAACAAAATTCAGTGTACAAACTACATAGTAGTGTTGTGTATTGATCAACTTGAATTGATACTATACACTATTCTAAAAGGTGATGTGCTTAATAATAATATTGGTTCAGGAATTATGTTTATACCATTTCATAATATATTTAATTTTTGCAAAACTGGGTTAACACTACTGTAACATATCAATATCTGTTTATACAAATTTCTATTTATTTCCATATGCATAAATACATTGCTTAACAGTGAAGCAAAGGGCTCTCCTTTGGAAGGCTGAAGATTTCCAAAATGATCTTTAGTAGATTTTGGCTAAGATAAAAAAAAATAATATAAATTTGTTTTTACAATGTATTGATACTGTGAATGTAAAACCGATTTAACTGGCAGTACCAGATAGCTCAGTTAGTAGAGCTGCAGAGGGCCCATGCAGGTTTGAATCCCTATGTAGTTCGTCATTATTTCTCCCATCCCTCTACTGGTACATATGATGCTGTGACCCTAAGAACTAGCTGATAGGTTAACTCTTGCCAGGGGAGAGAACCTGGGATGTTAATCTTCCAGGGTGAAGATCATTAAGGGGGAAGGAATATCATTGTCTGACCATGCAGTTCAATCTCCTGTGCCAAATAGCTCAGTTGGTGAAGCACCTTACCAGAGACTTGTGGGTCCCAGGTTTGAATCTTGGTCTGGTCCATAATAATTTGCCCATCTTGTTAAACAATACACATTCTGCATCATCTACAAATATCTGAGTTAAATGTGCTTCAAATAAGCATATAACTTGGTCATGTAAGGCCTAACGTTCATGGTGCAGGGGTGACCCTCCTATAAAGAATGCGCTGATGATTTTTTTTCTGTCGAACTTGGTTTGCTTTCTTTGTGACACATATAATGTGTAAAATAGTCCAACATACATCTGTCCAAATAATTCTTTACAATTACTGATCCCTGAAGACCACACCTTACTGAATGAAGGAAATGTGATACTGTGCATCTTGCCATGAAACATTGATGCTTTTCACTGTCTTTAAATAAGGTCGACATTGTTTAAAACCCACAATTTCGGACCATAGAAGACTGTTTGAAAAGGGCACAACACACTCAAAATTGTACAGTTTTTTGGCAGATATTAATCACTTTAATTTTTATTATATGCAAAACATATAGAGAGAAATTTTATGTATGAATGATTGCATATTTGAAAACTTTAAACCATTACAGATCAAATAATGGAAAAAGCAAGTCATTCTTAAAATAATTAAAATTTATATAACAATGGTGCCATATTTTAGCTCAATATTAAACAGAAGAGAATCTTTATTTCTTGAGTAACTACCTGTGTAGTTTTCATTTGAGCCCAACCCTCAACCGGTTAAATAAGTTTCATAAATTAAAAGGCTATAAACGTGTTGACTTGAAATTGGTACATTTTTTCCCTTGTTTTCAGAAACAGAATGATTTTCAAAAAATGACTGGTCAAACTACGATAATTGGATATCATTTTCTTTAATTTGTGAATTATACGAATGAAATGTTTTTCAGTATTTTCTTAATTTTAAACAAGATGTATTATCTTTACCAATTGAAGTCTTGACAGTAATTGAAGGATACTCATAAAAGTTGAGGGATGTAAATTTTGTTTATGTAAAATAAATGGGTTTTTCATAGTATATCAACAGAATTTGAACACTCCCTAATTAAAGTAACAAGACATCATATTAATGTGATATATTTATAAAATGAATGTATATACATTGAAGTATTTAGTTTATATTTACCAACTAGGTGCACATTAAGTGCATGGTAGGTGCAAATAAAATTATATTTGATTTAGTGCATACTGGTGTAAATTTTGATGGCATATAAGACAAATTTTCATATAGTTGGCAGGTCTGTATGTGTAATATATATTGTTGAGGTATATTGCATACTCCTCACCAGTACATGTTTGACTGAGTATGACCATGTGGTGTTCTAGGTGAAATTTTAACTTAGTCGAGATGTTTATGGGCAAATTTGACTTTGACAAAGATCAATTTAATCAATGTGTGACAATATTTGTAGGTGTAGGAACAAAATGGATGAAAGAACAGCTGTGAGATGTTGAGGGGAAGAAAAGTGACCAACCCCACTGTGTCGGCAGCTGGGGGTGGATCCCACAGGCAGGATGATGACCGAGGTAAAACACGCTATCAGCCCCACTACCCCCAACCCCCACCTCCCAGCCTCACCCACACAATTACTTAAAAAAAAAACTTGTGTATAATAAATACAAATTTTGCAATACTGTTCTAGATTCCAATACTTTTAAATTTTTTATTAACTTTTGAAATCAAATCCTTGTATTTATTTTTCTTTTAGTAGTATATGTATGGAAAAGTGGTTCAGAATATTTTCATAGAGGTCGAATAAGAGATTTATATCTGAAGGACAAAATAAACATGCATAATAACCCTGATTAAAATTCACAGATTGTGGGCGTTTTTGAGGACTAGGTATTAAACTTCTGGACAGATAATTCTATGCAGACATTTTCAAATTTTAATAATCATTCTCGATATTTATATACCAGGGTAGATCTTTTAATGGTTTTAAAGAAAAAGAGGACTAATTATGTTGTCACCTTCACACAGAATATGAAATTATTTTTTAATTCTATGTATTTCATGGCCTTTTAAAATTTCTATCATACATTCTGTGTCATGAATGCGGCGAAGATTGTAGAATCCTATTTTTGAAAAGTCCAGCTGGATAAAAGTTCTTAGGAATGTATTGATCAGCTGTTAAATTGTCAATGATGCATTTCAGCAGATAAGAAAAAATGATAAAGGGAAATGTCAATATGAATTTATTTGTAAAACAAAGCTGTGATTTATGAGACTTCAGTACAGGTGCTTGTCCCATATCGCTGAGAGCCTATAAAGTCCTAATGTGTCGATCTTTACACACTCCAAAAACATTCTTTCAAGTAATCATATTTTTTCCAGGCAGATATGTTTTATTGATTCATGTGAATGAAGAGCTGAAATTCAAATAAATTAAAGGGTAGAACTGCCATAAATGGACCATTTTTACTTATTTTTGAGGCAAAATAAAAAGCATATCTGATATATATTCAAAGCTGTGATAAAATGATGGAATGTTTATTATTCACATTCATTCAGTTTATGAGAAGCATTACCTACAAGGTTTATATCCATTGCATTAAATATTTCTGCCTGCTGGCCAGACCTGACTTGTAAGGATGAAGTTTAGTATGCAGTTTCTCCCCATTGAAATCCTCTAAAGTGGGAGAATTTTCATATTTGGTGAAGGTTTTCATGTACAAGTCGGCAAAGTTGGGCTATAAAACAGGATTTCCATGCATCCCCTCCAAAGCTTACACAAAGCTATATGAGCTGTAAAAAAACGATTTCTCTTTATAAGGTTTTCTTTAGATGAAATGTTTTGATGTCTACCAGTATGGTGTCGCAGATCATTTGGCAATGTATTAGACAAAATTTGGACTATTTCCAAGTGTTTACAACTGTTTTATCAAAATGTGTTTTCCCCTCAAAATACTCTGATATCAAATAGCTATTTTCATTCTTTAAAAGAAATTTGCCAAGGACCAACTCCATGTATACATGTGATTTAGCTTGCTTTGTTTGGGATATTTTAAAACTTATTGAATTGAAGTGTTTTTAATTTTGTTCAGAGTTGAACTGTTTTGATAACAACGGAAATGAATGTCTTTTTTTTCACATATTAATTTACCTGGAAAAAATTGTTATTGAGATTCTTTTCATAAAATATTTTTTTCCAATCAAATATGGCTGCTAATGTGAATTCTTGGCCTTCTATTTTGTCTTGATATGACACTCTTTTGTGGCTGGCATTCAATTTAAATCAAACCTATTCGATCAGATCAAAAGAGTATGGGTAACATGGAAGAAATACACTTGAGATTCCTCCATTATTTTTTGCAGAGATATAATGTTTATCTTAAAGCATAATTATTTTCCTAACCCTCCTATTAACTAGATAGCATAAAGCTCACATTGACCCTTGTGCACTAGTTTTCTGCTTGTTTGATATGACTACATTATCTCTTTCATTGACTGAGCAAAAGGGTCCTTGTTTAATGTTTGTTAAGTAAAGAACATAGGGCTAAGGGCAAATTTTTTGCCAGTGCAGGGGTCTGGTCTTCAAGTATTATAATTAGTAAGAAGTGTCCAAACAAATGTTTTTCAGAAAATTGAAGTTTTTAGATCTTATGCACAGACATGTATTTCCAAGAAATATCTCATTACATAAATTCAACTGTAATCTGAAAATTTCTCTCTCATTACATGTATGTTAATTTTATTCCTTGATGATTTACTTCAGTATGCCCATTGGACTCACAATTTGGAAGAATTGAATTACATGTATTTACTTTCTTACTTATCCCCATAAATTACAAACTTTAATTAATCTTCTAATGTTTATGCAATGTGCAGCTACTTACATTGCATATTTGTACACTTAACATGAGAGTATTTTGCTTTGCCTGGATTTATTTGGATAGATGAGAAACAGGTGTTTGTTGACAAATCTAACATCTTCTTCAGTAACTGGTACATGTAGCCACCATCAACTGGATTGGAAAATGAAAGTAATTTTTTCCCTTATATCGCTCTGAATTTGTGAATTTTAGTTTTTAAAAAAGTTCTTGTCAAGGTTACGTAGTTCGGAGTAACCAAGATACCTGTACTGTTTACACTCTACACCAATTGGGGAGGGGTGGGGGTGGGGTTTCATATGTAAACAGTCATTTAGTTTTGGAGATTTGTTAAAAAATGTTGCAGATCATTCTGAGAGAATATCTTTAAAAAGTGGAAAAAGAATTGTTCTTTTTTAAATAAATTTGAATTTACAATTTACATTTCATTCCTCTGTATTTGATGGAGGATTTGAAAAGTTTTGTACAATTTAAAACCATTGCAAATTAGATCCACAGCTTTGTAGGGAACCAGTCTACAATCAGTGACCATGAACATAACAGGTTGTCAAAATCTCAGTCAATTGCTCCAAGCACCCTTCTTTTTCAAAGTCACTTGCCCCAGTATAGGATCTAGAGATAATCAATGAAGCCTATATGTAAACATTCTGATTTCTCCCAGATAATAATTACTTAGTGAATTTTATGCATGGAGAACTCCTTGACATAACTCTTTCTTCTTTTCATCTTCAAACTTACGGAATTACCCATTTAATCTATTGGAATGAATTTCGTCAAAGGAATAGAGATAATGATACTTTGTTGTTATTTTCATAATTTATGAACTCAAGATAAAAATTAATGCATATTTTGCATACATGCAAACATTTAAACTTTAATGACAAAATCCTGCAGGAGATATCGTGAAAAAAGCCATGTGGGGACCATGTGATCATTCAGGACAGTGCATCAGATATACATATTGAAGTTGTGTCTTCTGCAGGGTTCCATTCAGTGCTTTTAAAGTGGATTTTGATTAAGCTATGAGTAAATTAATAAGGTTGGTTCCCCTTGATTAGTCACTCAGGTCTTTTCTAGCTGACAGTCTGATTATTGAGGTATAGCCTTAGTATATGGCATTAACTCTTCATACATCGCCATTACAAACATAAGTACATGTGTATATATATTTAAAGGTAGCCCCCAAAATTTTAAATGCAAAGGGTAGTGTTTGCTTTGAAAAATATCCAATAGTTTTAAAGCCTGCCCAGACAAGCCTAGATAAGGTATTGGCAATTTTATAAGTACTGGTATATAACAATATTGGATCAGGGCCTAACAAGTTGGACAGAAATGAAATGGCGTTTGTGGAGGCTCTGTGTTTTAGCACTATGGTTATGATGTGATTCTAAATTTCACTGGTGTCGGAATATGGATCCTTGAATTGTATCTTTGGCACTTGGGTTTTATGTGTATTGGATAGATTTTTTTTTATTTGTTGTGTGTGTGAACCTTTTATGACAGAATTGAATAATTCTTGTGCTTTTTCGTTGATTAAAAGGATTACCTGTGTCATCTCATATACGGTAATATTTTCATTTTTTTTTTTCCCACTTTATTTTGTGTAAATATTCTTTTTGGATTAGTCTCTGACTGTGTCAATAAAAAAGCATTAATTTGTCATCAGTGTTTTAAATGCAGACATGCATTAGAGCAGCCATCTGCAAATTTCCATACAAACTTAATATGCATCCATAAAGTCAAATATATTAGATGAATGTCAGCATCAGGATAAGGTATTTAAGATGATTGGTCTAAATAATGGAAATATCAATTTAAAAAATGTTTAACTAGATCTAAGAATGCAGATTAAGTTGCAACAGAAATAGAATGTCAAGTTTTTGTAGTGGACTAGATGTGGCCTGGTTTGGATGTAAAGGTAGCAAAACAAGTGCTACATGATGTTGGGTTATTATGGTCATAAACTTCATAGATATCCTTTGACTGTATTTCAAGATTTATGGAGGTGAAAGTTAATTAAATCGATGGAAAACGGAGCTTTAGATGGATGATGCCTTTAATGAATGAATGTGAAGTCTATAATCTCGTCTCTATAATTAATACAGCTGTAATTTTACTAGACAGGTTAGAAGGCCACAAGTCAATATGTTGGAGGGATTAGGGATTATTATACAGGAATGCTAGGGTACCATAAAACCATGAGTGTTTCTGGACCCACGAGGGCCTAAGTAGGACAATCTTTGTTACCCTGCGAGGATAATATTTGTTGTGTCAAGCAATAATGGGCTTGATCAATATATTTATGAAAGATGAATGATTGTCATGTTTCATTGTAATGGTTATTAGCTGTGTAGGACGAGTTTTTGAAAGTGGAATGAGAAGAATTAATGATAACCATTGATTGTGCTGTGAGTGGTAGTCAATGAATGCGGCACATCTAACAAGTGTTGAGAAGTTTTAGTCCATGTGCAGTGAATTTTATGTGAATTTTAAACCATTCAATTTAATAACAGGTTTTTGTTTTTTTGTTCAGTCAATACATTAATTAGTACAAAGAACCAACTTGGAAAACTATAATGTTGCAGCATTAATAATGAAACAATTTTATGACAATTCATACAATTTCATCCATGTAAAGCATCCATTAGTTTATATTGATATGAAATTTACCAATAAGATTACATTGCCTGTCCATATAAAGAAAATGGAAAAGTTTTGTCATTTGATGCATGGCTTTAAGGGTATTGAAATGTTTTATCCTCCTGAAGGAAAATTTTGACATTTCCTTTTAAATGGCCCTTGGGAAAACTCTGTTAAAAAGGAAAAAATGGATGTTAATATTTGAAACATGTCATCAAGATGAGTATAGATCATATAATATTTAGAGTAATTTACAGACAAGCAAAATCAGCCTCTGAGATTGAAAATTAAAGGTTGCAACACAATGTTGATATCTTTTTTCTGACTAGTGTCTTAGCACAACACACAATACAGATCAACACTTTGCCAATATGATCAGGTTCTTGGGTAATTTACAAAATGCTAATTTTGAACACTTGTCAAATTCCAAATCTATACTTAAGGATTATAATCTAGACTGTAGAGCGATTACAAGAAATCTGTTGACTTTGAATGCTCTAGTGGCTAAAATAACGAATGTGAAAGTAAGATGTTTGACTATACACCGTAGATAGTACAGTTGTAATTGTGTAATTTTTGGCATGCTTACTGGCGTGTAATTGGTGTTTGTTGATAAAAGTAAATTGATATATTCTCTCACCCTCAAACAATAGAACTAGTAAAATGAACAGAAATGAAGCCAAAGAAGTTATCTTGATAAGACACCTCTCTATTGAGTAACTTAAAGAAAAAAATACAAAAAAAAAAATACAAATGAACAAAGAAGTTAGTTACTAAATTTAGCTTTGTCCCTAATTCTTAGTTGTTTATCTTTTATAGAAAAGTTAAATATCATGGTCAAATTCAGAAGAAAAATTTCATCTACACAATTATGTTTGAACTTACAGGTTACATGCATTTTCACTTTGGAATTTATTGTAAAAAAAAAAAAAATGAAATGACCGGTATTCAAAAGGACTGGGGTACAAGTAAAATGCAGGCAAAACAATCTATTGAAAAAGATTAAAAGATGAAAAAAGTATCAAGTCTATATTCGATACAATTTTTAGAGTAAAATTCATCCAGGTAGTTCCTTTCCAGAAATTGAGATGCAAATCTTAGCAGGGGAGTCTAATGGGAGTATTTGCAGAAATTGTTTCCCATCCATTTTTAATGTGACTTTTACCCCTTATTTATGATATTTTATATCGAAAAATTTCATATTTGAAAGGACTCATCTCAAATAATGAGCCGTAGAATTTAATTATTTGCACTGAAATGTGCACAGCACACATCTCACTATTGATCCTGACACCATGGACTGCAAAATCAAACACTAGCAACCAACGTAAAATACACTATTGGTCTTTCAACTTTTGAGTAGTGTCATTCCTACCATATTTTTTACATTCAAATGTTTATTTTATCTCTAGGACATTTTTGTTTCTGGGTCTCCCTAAAGTGTCTGTAGATGGAAAAGGATCCTGTAATTAGCGTCTTTTGCATACACCCTTAAATGCCTAGTGCACGAGTGCTTGCGAATATGTATTCATGATTTGTTGGGTTTTTTTTTTAAATATTAAATTTCAATGACAGTCATTTTATGTTGTAGATCTCAATCGAGCCTGGAACAACATCCACAAAGTCAAGACAGAGGTAAGCAACTCCCCCCTCCCTACCACCACCCACTCCCTTACTACTTCCTCTCGTCTTAACTGTTTAAGACTTCATTAAAAATTTTCCCGTTTCGAATTTCAATGCTTATAGGATACAGGTATTGGTAAAAAGGTTTTCTATATTATTAACTGTTGCTCATTGCCATTAGTGTAGAAAATGGCGATATCTTGGCAAACAATGCAGACTACTGTTGAAGCATTATATTGGAAAAAAGGTCATGTGCTTTTTGATAATGTACTGCTCCTGTACAATGACATTGCACGTTTAATATGTTTGTGCTTATGCCAATTATTCTGCAAAAAAACAATTTTGAATGCTCATTAGGGACAATCTTTTAAAAAGAGAATGGCTAACATGTACTTAGAATCATTAACCCCTGGTATTTACAAGCAAAATAAACTCCTTATTGAGTTTAGACAGTATGTGTGCATGAAGACATTAGTGTTGTTATTGAGACAATCTTTTGATCCATTTAAGTTTTATTTACGTTCAAAAGTTATATCTGCGGAACAAAGGGTTGTTTTGAAAATAAAAGGAAATGATGTTTTATTAATGTCAGAAAGAAGAAATACATGGGGCACGATAATATTTTACATTATCATAAACTTATTCAATAGTTTATTTATCTTTGCACAGCCAACATTTGTCAATTAATGTACATTACGTTATGTCTCCAATACGCACACTCATATTACCATTACTTGATATAAAAACAATTTTCATGGTACCTCATCAGCAATTGTTTTTTGACACTGTTGGTGACATCACTTCACGTAGATGTTAAGTGGCAAAGCTGTTAGGGCAAACATGTGTATCAAATGGCAGCCTTCTCCAGCTCGCTTTAATGTTTCCACGTTATTTTGATGACAATCAGCTGGTATTTACATAGGTAATGAATGGAAAAAGGGAAATTGGCATTAAAACAAGAACATAGACCTGAAAGATCAATATTTGATTCCACTAGTGCTATTTTATCAATGTTCCTGGCAAACACTGATCTTGGAGTGAAACTTTTCCAACTATATTACCGGTACCTAAAGGTAGATAGAGGTTGGTCGCAGAGACCGTTTGCATTCCATTTGTAGATTTCTGCAAGTGGTAGTTGATTAGAATACTTTGTCCCATTACTGGATAAGGAATTTGTCACCCGAAATGTAGATAGATTTCTTTTGTATTTTAATCAGACTTCATTTTGCTGGAATAAGCTGAAAAAAGAGAATCTGTTTTTAGACATTATAGTGCAAGGTGAACCTGAAAATGATAAAAAGGAAAAAGTGTTTAATTTTTACATGTAAGCTGTTGATAGATAAAGTTACTGTTTTTTTGGTCATAAATGATGATTATATCAGTGACATTTTGTGTGATATAGTTTTAAAATTAGTTTGCTAAGCCAATCTCTCTGGAACAGTTTAGATTTTTTTGCAATCCATTGAACTGTTATCAGCTAGAGTCAATGCTGTTGAGAACTCCAGGATTTCATGTACTCTAGCTGCGCAAAACTTCATAAATTACCCCGATGTTTGCTTTTTACTTTGGAAAATTAGAATAAATAACTAAGTGCATTGTACTCCCCACTGGCTTTATTTTAATAACGTGTATTACCGTTCTCATAAGGCTCCTTATTTGTTGACATTTTTTTAACACTATGGCAAGAGCCCCCCAAACTACAAGGTTATAAAAATTCTGAAACACCACATCAACAAAATCTTGAGAGATTGGGATCTAATCCTGACAGATCTCTCAGAAGATAATGAAGAAATCATTTTCTTCTTGCAGATATGATATACATTTATTATGCTCATTTTACTTTGCAAGTGTCCCTTTAACTTTTGTTTTTTAACTTGCTAGGAATTTTTTTCACATTTTAACACAAATTATGTGTAAAACTATTGATTGATAGTACATTTGTATATTAACATTGAACATACCATATATTAAGTTCATTTGTTTGTGCTTACAGAATACTTTGAAATATATGCATTTAAGGTTTTTTTAATGCATTATATAGAACAGTTATTGTTTCCAAGTGGTGGTATCCCAAATCATTTTTTTTTCTTGATGTGTTAAAGAGATTGTAAAGACTTAGAATAATATTCATCAGTATATCAATTTAAAACAGATTAATAAGCATTATCAAGGACAGTTTCATTGTGCCGTGTCACAAAGAGCTGTATAGATTGTGTTGATTAGAAGATTGGACACTGGTTCACAATATGTAACTTTGACCTGCATAAGCTGGATCCAGAGGGGTAATACTTCACAGAAATTCACACCTACGCTAGAAAATACACGTCCACTTCTAGACAGTGGACAGCAGATGGTACATTTTCTGTTGATTGGATTTCTTTTAGACTGCTTTCAGATTTTGAGGTCATAGTTTAAGCCGGATTAAATGCTAGATTCTGTAGTCTTTTCCATGAAAGCAAATCTAGTTGCATTAATTTAGTACATGCAGGTTCTTAGTTGGATACTGGTTCTTATCTTAACTGGTTCATGCTATGTACATTTGAGACCTTTTGTGTTGTAGAAGCATGTAGAAAGAAAGAATGCCTGTTCATGTTTAGTTATCATGGAACGTGTTTGCATTTTTATATCTCTTTGCTTATTGAAATACTGACATAAGGATGTGAGATCGAAACCAGACTCAGTTTTTAAAATAATTACCAGTAGATTAAGATTATTAAATGAGTCATTTTCCTAAAGTAGCAATATGCATGGTCCTATAGATTGTAGATAAAACTTGAAGAAGGTGGATTGCCACAAAGGATGTTGTGGAAATGTAATGGAGGTAAAATGTACAAATAGTTTTGAAAGGATTTTGAGAAGTCTCTAGTTTACGGAGAAAGTATAGAATAAACAACCTGATTGAAAGCTAGGCTGGATATATATGCCATTATAAAGCGCCCCATTAAATAAAAGAAGCAGGGTGTTTACTAAAAGAACATTTACCTTACCATAATGAGTTTGATATTAATTTCTGCACTTGAATGTGATTTACATGAATTGAATGGAAAGCCTCCAGTTCGTCATTGTTGGTAATTGATCTCAAATATATTTGGTAAATATCAAAGGGTGAAATATAAATTAAAAATAGGAAAAAGCGGGGCTTCCTTTCAGGATTTGGGCGCTGATTTTCAGTAACTCTGGTATGCCAAATTATCCTTGCATGCAAAGACCAGACAAATGAAGTATTATACAATTTTATTAGCAGCCATTAAAACATCATTTACAGATATGCTTTTATTGAAATGGAACAAAATTAATAGAACAGACAAAAAAATCTAGCTACTGAGACCCCATGCTTTGAGACACTTGCTTTGCATTTTCAGGGGTGTGGAATTTTAATATCGGATCACTAAGAGGATATTCATTACATGTGAAAATACATTTGTTGATAAAGTAATCAATGAATATTAATGTGAATTATGTATACATGTATACGAAAACTATGAGATTTCATCTAGAATTTTTTGTCTGTCATTAGCTGACTCAAGGAGGCCGACTTAAGTTTTTATTGCACATGATTTTGCGCATTCTAGTATAATACAGTTGATTTATACTTCTTAAAAAAATTTTCAATATCATTTATAAAATTGAACACAATAAATAAAATACAGATAAAAATATTAAGATATTTTAAGGAAATTTTAATTTTTTAAATGATTTTTTCCGTTTTGCGGTAGGGGAGCGTTGCCATTGCACTTTTATGACATTATGATAAAATGAAGCTTTGTAGGAGTACGTAATAAGAAATAACATAAAAGAAAAAGTAAAAATTGTACACCATTGAAATTTTATATACAGAATGATGCTATCCTCGAGGACATTTTCCTTATTTTTTGAATGTATCCATTATACCAATCTTCATTCGTAATGATCCAAATATATAGCAAAATTTGGTGCATTTTAATATTTTGAGATCGCCACCCACTTCTAAAAACCAGACTGTAGAATTAAGTATTTTTAGTATTATAGTAAATGTACCTCTATTTTGAGATGGTCCCTAATAAGAACCAGATGGTCGATTTTCTTGAAACTTCACAAATAAACTAGAGTTGGTTTAAATTACATATGGTTAAAAAATGAAGAGTTTTGCTATTGTAGTTTTTCCGCAAAAAAAACTCAAATCGGCCTCCTTAACTTGCCATGTTTTCATGGAAATGAGCTATTTATGGGTCTTTCATTCTCTCGGTAAACTTTTAAAAGAAATTAGAAGCTGACCAACAAATGTTAAACTAAGAACATTTTCTTTGAAAGCCATAAAATCCATATTACAAATAGACCTATGCTTTAATTGTGGTAAAAGGCAGAGTGATTTTTAAGTGGTTTAGCATTGTTGTTCTCATTAAGAGTGTATCAACGTTAAGGTATTGACACACTTTTGACCTTCTTACATAATCTTTGACTTTTAAGTCAGATGGCTATCAGGTGTTTTAAACTACTGAATACCAAATTCCACCTTTGTTGTGCTAAGGCACTTATAAGTAATGCCAGCAAAAGAATTTAGAATGATACCGGTCAGTATTTAGTGTCATTAAGTAACATATAAAATAGGTTTCCAAATGGGTTTTTTTCCCCACAATTATTCAAATTTGATCTAAACAATATTAGAATATACATTAAAGTCTGAAGTTTCCATTTTGTTTAATTCAATTAAGATTGATATTATCAATGGTATTTTTCACTCAAAATTTTGGTTAGCTTTAGTAGGAAAATTGTGTAAAAATGTCTCCAAAAAAGTGAACATCTGTTTTATCAGTAAAACATGGTATTAATATATAAAGGACAATTCTGGGTTTTAGAACTTTATAGCAACATGCTATCACATTCAATTTTAAAGAACAACATCGTGTTTGTCTTATAAAATAATTCTAGCTTTTTGCACCTCTTTTGGTAAATCTAGCAGCCAAGTCTGTAGCATAAATTTGATTTTGCCAAACACCTGAGCAAATTCTTGGTGACTAAATGAAAGAGTTTTATATCTCTCTTGGATATGAATACTTACTTTAGCAATTTATTTACATTCAATCATTGCATATTGGAATTTGGAGGAGATAACAGTCATTCTTGACGTAAATGAAGTAGAGATGGAATAACAATCTTGATTTTTCAACAGAGTTAAGGAAAAGATTGATTTTTTTTTTGTCACATATGTCAAAAAAAATTGAAGTTCAATTTTTGTATGCAAATTGTGTTATTTGTTTTAATTGGCAGGCTGCATGACAGACTCAGTAATTGAGAGCTCCCTATAGACAATACCAATATATTGTATTTTCAGTCCTTCCAGCTTCCCAGTGTAGAGCGAAACTGATGATTCTTCCTCATCAATTTTTTAAGAGGATAGCTACTAAGTTATACAAATTATGAATATTTCACTTTTTAACTGTCTGTTCCTGTAATATTTTGGCTTGTGTCTGTTTTAGTTACGGAAGATTGAGCACAGACTAGGCGAGAGCGAGCACCGAGCTGTTCTGAATGAGATATACGAGACCAGCATCACTGATTACTCGCCACGCACTGATCTGAATTTAACTTATGATGCAACAGATTTGGGGAGAGCTGTACGTAATTTATAACGTATTTTTTTTTTCTTTGAATCAAATTTCTTTTCTTTTATTAAAATTAAGCATATGTACCAGTAATTGTATTTTGGCATTTTGCATCAAATTCAATTACATCATCATTATAATTATCATCACCATCACCATCATCATCGTCATTCATCACACATTTTGCGTCTACAATAATAACCAATATTGTGGTAATTAAATATCATTTCTAGTACAGTCAGTCATCTCTAGAACAGCTAGTATTTTTCTTATAACGTTTACTTTTTAATTAACATAAATAAGAGGTTTCTCTGACATTTTCTCATTTTTAATCTATATTTCATCTTATATATACGGTAGTAAAGGTAATAATTTTGAGATTGTTTAAAAGCAGTGTTTTCTTGTTTATTTCATTATAGAATCTAAGTACAATAATTTTCCAATTAATATCAAATTTTAGAAAGGAGCTGACTTTCTCCCAATTAGGCTTGATAATTTCACAATCATACAATAAGTGTTTAATGTTTTCTTCATCTTTACATATTACACACAATGGGGATACATCTTTATTCAACTTGCTCACATTTTAAGGGAATGAAATATTAAAGAATTGAAATTGGATTATGATTTTTTAAAATTTCATTCTGTTAATTAATGTACAATTGATTTTTTATTTTTATGCTACATGGTAGAATCTTGTCCTAGTATTTGATTTTGTATGTCAATGAACTATTTGACAGGAGTGTCTAATTCTTAACAACAATGCAAATCAGCTAGATATATACAGCAAAATCTGTGTAAAAAATTTAGTTTCTTCTTCTTTATGTGTCTGGAGACTGGAGAATTTACTTAAGCAGGGTAGGCCGGGCTCCCGATCACTCATAAACATTTTTGTTTAAGGTGTAGGGAATTTTAGTGAGGACTAGCATTGTTTAACACTCCTGGATCAACCTAGAATGGAATCCGCAAAATGGACTTTGACAAGTTTTATGCCAGAATGCAACATTGAGCCACTTGTTTGATATTTTAGTAAGCTTACTAAAATGGCAAAGCCTTCAGACAGAAAGACCTTGCATTGGTTCTGGAGAGTGTATATTCCTGGATGCCAGGCTATTAAGGAATTTGGTTGAACTTTGGGATTCTTTAGGTTAATTTATGGGAATACATATGTACTAGCTGGATATGTTTCTGGAGGTGCTTTTAAACCTTACCAGTGATAAATTTAAAGCAATCAATAGATTTTTTTTTTAAATGAAAAAAATGTTTGTCCAAATGATTGAGATCAAGGATAAGACACAAAGCTCATTGATAGGCCACCAGTACTACAGCTATGACATACCTCTGGGCTCTGGGGGAGAGTGTATAGTGCTGGTTTATTTTCTTGGATGTCTACTTACTGACTCGCATAAAAGGTCTCCAATACACTTGAAGTCAATTCTTGGACAATTGGAAGCAAAGGACAAGGATTATACTTGCTAGGTGGTGTTTTGCTTAAAGATTTCAAACGCTGTGGTGATCCTGAGTAAACTTTCCGCATTCCTTGTCATTTTCTTTGATGATTATTTGTGTCATTGTATTTAATTCAATATTTGACCGAACTATTATGAAGGTATTGGCTTAGTTCTGTTCCATCTTTGTTATTCTTCTTCCACTGATTTAACTGTAGTTAATGATGAGATCTTATTTTGAATTAAAAAGTAATGAATTAGCCTTTGTGAACTTACACTGTTAGAAAAATATCCCAGTTTAAATTAAATTGTAATGAATAATGAATTAAATTTTGGCACCTTGGCTACATTGTTAAAAATATCCTATCTTGTTATGTTTTAAACTTTAAATTTTTTCACTACTTCTGTTTGGGATTACATTATAACTGGCAAGAAAATCGTTTGACAAAATACTCTAAAAATGTTAAAATAAAAAGGCAAGGAATAAAAAAGATTGATCAATTTTATCAATTAGTATTTTCTTTTTTTCAAACTTTCCATTCAATAGTACTTTACTATGGAACACTGGAGAGTTAATAAATTAAGTCTCGTTTCATTTGGAGGACCAGTTTTGCTATTTTTGCCATAGATAATATAGAAGGCTACTGGAATCTGCAACAAATGTCACCAGCACTGCATGGCTGATTGCTTCTTTTTGGTTGGTTGTACAAGTTTATGCTGATGCCTTTTTCATCAGCCGTCTGCTTCTAGGGATCAATAAGTCCCATGAGCAGTATATCAATTCTCTGTCCTTTCCTTTTTATGAAATGGATTGAAGGGAAAAACAATAAATTAATCTGGCTTCCTCCTCCTGTCAAAGCCTCATCCTGTTATTTCATTGTCAGTGGCTTATACTGTGATCTATTGAAAAGTCTGTACTCGAAGCTCGGAGTGCCTATTTACTTACAACTCTAAGCAAATTAACCAAAAATGTGCATTTCATGTCCTGGTGTATTGAATTCTTATAGCTCTCCTTTAGTTCTTGGCATTAAGTATTTTTTAGGAGAAAAACAATATACAAAGGTTGTAATTTTTTAAATGACAGCTCAGGAATGGGAATAGACAACATCAAAAGATGAATTGATGAGTAAGAGGTGGTTACCATACAACCCAACCACTGAGTACTCGACAAAATAGCAACACGCACAACTCCAAATAAAATGCATCAATGTTTGGCTCTAGGAAATACTTAGTGGACAAATATCAGTTTTTCGTTTTTCTTAAGACATGCGGACAGAAGTACTTCATGAAGAAAACAATTTTGCAAAATAATCTCCTAATTTCATGCCAGGCAGTAAAGGAGTAAACAAACCCTTTTACTTCTGAAAACACATTTTTGATTTTGTTAATTTCTCACCTTTCGGTCTATACTTGAGACTTTAATGGGTTCTGAAATTTCAGTTTGGTGATACCTTTGGTTTGACATGCTTTATCAAAGTGTGTCAATTACTTCATATTTCTGTCCTATTCCAAAAATGAAACACTTGATGCATGTCTTATTTTTGTTTTGTTTTATCAGGCTTTTGTTGACCGACATGGATGGACCTCTAGTGCTAGGAACAAACCTCATCCCAACAGCAGAAAGGTTTCGAGACTAGGTGAGTGTCAAACAAGTCTGTCATGAACACTCGTAGTCCATGCCGGAGCAGACCTTCAAAAGATAGCATTGTCCATCGGTGCATCTGTCACACCTTGCTGAGAATGTTCAAAAGAATTGAGCATGCACACTCTTGTTTAAGACCTTTTAAACTGACATCATAGATTAAGAGACATATACATGTAATGCGAGACTTTACATTTTGAGGTAAATCAAGTAGATGTGTTTACACATCGTAGATTTTATAAGAAGTCCTTGTAGCACTTTCATTTTTAGCATTCTTGCAAATGGAATAAATGGTACCATAGTTTTGCCAGATAAAGTGCATGTTCTATCTTTGAATCTGGCAAATACATGTGATAATATAATTAAGACATTAGATACTGTAGCCTAATTAGAGGTTAATTTATATTACCGTACATGTAGGAATTGTAACATTGGAAACATCAGTGATTCAGTGTCGGTGTTTGAAGTGTAAATTAGATTGTGCCGTGTTATGGATTTATTGTGTGAGACAGTTATCTGATGCAGTAAATGGCATAATGACAATGAGAAGGAAGAGTTACCTGTTGGATTCTCATGTCTGGAGACGTCAACTTCCTTTCGAGTCCAATCTTTATTTTTTATGATCTTGCTTCATTATCTCAGAAGCCATTTGTCTGGATTTGTGCAGGAATTAGAACAACCTTGCCAGTGATTGGCTCAGGACATGCAATATGTGCAAAGTAGTGCAAAGCAACCATCAATCGGAAAAGAATGATTCCCTTTTTCATACAAATAAAAAGATTGCCTTAATTCAGGAAGAAAAAAATTGCTTTTCACGAAGAGATTAGTGACATCTGTTATGTAATCTAGGAAATGACTTTCCCATGCATGAAATGGAGAAGATTTATAGTCACAGTGCCATATCAGCGGAGAATAATTATTCATTTATAGACCTCAAAAACAACTTAGTGCATCATTTAACTTGGACAAACCCTGAAAACAATGAAATCTTGTCTCAGACAAGAAAAATATAAAGAAGATGGTGCTGCACCATTCAATTTATATGTCAATAAATGTATATATATATATGTAAAGAACTGTTTATAGACCCATTTATAATGCAGTCTTCTGCTTCATTGATCAGTTTTATGCGTAAAAAGTAAAATAAAAAAAATATTGGCAATTCATAAACATACTTTATTTAAAAAATGGTTTCTAAAAGTTTTTGGAATGATTTAACTTGATGTATAAATATGCATGAAAAATTATAATACACACTTCTTGTGGGCTTTAAAAACTGCTGCTTTCAATAGCCATTTGATATGTTGTTCTTTCAGAAGACAAGTACCAAGAGATGGATGGGGCTGGTGCCAGGAGTAAAATGGACAAAAACGATGTGAAAGGGACCACCCATGGAAAGCCGGGAAGAAGTGGCACGGAAGTAATGTCCAATGGAAGTCGAGAAAGGAAATACAAAACCGGCAAAAGTGATGCAGGCCCACATTGTGTAGAAAACGCAGATGGGATATATGGTGATCTGATCGGGGCAACTGGAGTGACCAATGATATTAATTCTTTGGGTTGTGACCCTCTAGATATGAATCAGGATACTTTGACAGAATCCAGGGCAATTAGGGAAACAGAAATTAGGTTTTTAAACAATAATTTATCGACTTACGATGATGTCAGGTGGGGTCAGTCTGTGAATCCAACCAATCAGAATCATTTAACTCATGTGAGTGTGACCGTCCCGAGAGCTCGCGACTCCTACCAACACGAGCGATACCCAGTTAGAGCTACGCATTCAAACCAGGCAGAGAGAGAAAGGAAATGGGAAGTGGGATCCACAGATTCAGCTGCATCTGATACAAGTTCGCAGATAGGAAGAAAATTGAAAAAGACTTTAAAAGATTTAGATTTCGGTAAGTTGATTACTAAAGCTGTAAGAGTGAAAAACAAACTGTTGATGAATCAAGATGAGATATGATTGAGAGAATATCTTTTTGATATGTAAAATACTACTGAGAAGCAATGTATCATAGTAGTATAAGGAGATTTTCTTGTTAAGTTGGAACTTTCTAGAAATTCAGTCAAGTTTTTACATATAAACATGATAAATACTGAGATTTTGTAAAAATGAGAAATAAGTACTACAAAGGCATAGTGGTGCTAGTTCAGTGCACTGTAATGAATCTTAATGGTAGACTAATGATTCTGTGTTTTGATGATGTTTGATTTCTACAGGACTGTTTAATGATCTGCTAAGTACAGGAATTAATATTAGGTGGAACTACATTTTCACCCAATTATTTTACATTCATTAATGGTTAACCCAAAGTCATTGATGTCTGATTGTGAGGTCTATATTCAGTTCAATGCATTCCGCAATCTCTTTCAAGGCTGCTTATTACCAACTGTAGGTATAGTTTCCACATGGGAAAGTTTAATCTAGTGTATAGTTAAAAAAATCAAACGTGGTATGTATTTTTGTACTCTGCTTACGGAAACACTTTGCATCGTCATCAAATTTGGCACTAACAATCTAGTTGTAATACAAGTAGGTATTGAATAAAACTGTTAGGAATATTAAAGGGATTAGAATGACTTTTGTTCTGTAGCCCTGTCTTTAAACTTTTATGATCCACACAGTCCCGTCTAACTGCTTTACTCATGGGCTTACAACTCACAAAGACTTGTTAACTGGTACGTTATTATGGGGACACTACCGAAAGCTCTTTATCTGTTTCCAAATTGTATTTTCATGTCTAGAGAACTAATAGGAGTCGTAGGCAGATATGTGAAGTACAGGTTGAATTGGAATTAATTGAGTTACATGATGCACAACAAAATGGCTGTAATGTGTGCACTTTTAAAAAAAGCTTGTTCTTTATACGAGGAACTTTTTTTGGAACTAAAGTATAGTGTTTTGCAAAGGTTTTTCATTGTCAAAATATGACTCATCCATAAAAGGCGAAAGTTTTTTGAAAAAGTCTTTATTGACAATTTATGATTGCACATTCCTCTGGCACCAAAAAGGTTTTACTCATAGAATTATGCGATGCAATGATTCTGCAGTTTGTTTTTTCAAAATTTGAATTAATTCAGGTATATCCATTAGGTCTGGCAGGGTTCTGAACAAGTAGTACCACCCCTTTAAGGCAGAGTTAATGAAAGGTTTGGACAGTTTGTCGTTCAGTATCAAGAAGATGGCGTGCCACTATTTGACTAGGTTTGGGTTTATATGATTTTGATAAGCTGGTAAGTGGTGGTGTATTGGGGTAACCTACAAGATTTGTGTCAGTTGTTGATCCTGGGCCATAAGTAAGAACATTTATTTTGGAGGCTTCTCAAAGAATCTTAGAAACCCAGGGGACTCTAGGTCTAAGTGCTTACACCAGAACACATTTATTTTACACAGGGTCTTTGTTCTCCAATACACACAGATATATTCCGGATAAAACTGTCGTTAATAATTCGGATAGATAGGCAAGCATGGATCATAGATTGCAGGTCAATGTAACATTTTGGACTCTTGCTGAAAGAACACAGAAAAGATTGTATTTTCTTCTCACTGTATTTAGACTCATGGTTTAATTAATAGTTTGCTGGATTTGAAACAGCACATGTATCTCTATATTAAGTGAACTTTATATTTTTTCTGGTTTTGCATTGAATTACAGTGAAACACATTGAATTTCAGTGAAACATCAACTATACATAATCAGAAAACTCGGTCATTGACCATTACATTATGTGTTTAATGCATCTGGGTCAGTTCTTGATTTCGTTCCTTCATGACTCAAATTCTTCAGAAGATTGCATTCATAATATTTGTTAGTGTTGTCACGATGATCGATTTTTAGTCGATGATCAGTTGGAAAGGTTGTCGATTTACGACAATCGATTTGAGATTTTATAATCGATTATAATCGGATTATTACATTAATAATATACTTATACTATACTTATCATTTTGTTTATTATTCTGTATTTTATACAATTAAAAGATGAAAACTGTTGCAAATCCATGTGTATCTGCGTTCGGATAATGTTTTCATCAGCCATTTTGAAATACTCTTTTTAGTTACGGTAGAAGGATATTGTTTCGGATCAGACCAATGCTAGAATTTTAAACAAAGGGTACAATGAAATTTAATAACGTCAAGATCTTTAATTTTCGATATAAATAAAAAACAATTGTCAATCATTATTTGTTGAAGTTGAAAACACAAAACTCTACGATCATCGAGGCACAAAAATAAAACACTTTGGATTCTTTAAGAAAACACAAGCATTGGGGCAACCAACCTCTAATAATTTTTAATAAGTAAATTTAAATACTTTGTTTATTTGATTTTTATTGAAAGAAGTTATTAAAACCGAATTGTCTCATGAATGCCTTATTAGATTTAGTAAACACCGGAAGTAAAGCACGAAAACAAAATGAAAGCATGTCAACCCATCGAAAGCATATAGGTGGATCTTGCAATTTTCCCAGCTTGTAATAGTTAACTTTAGTTAACTTTATCCATGAAATTAACTTTTTTGAAGCATTAAAAGTTAAGTATTAGAAGAAATCATCAATTATTGTGAAAAGTACATAGTCTAGAAATAGATAGTAATAATACATGACGTGAATAGGCACTTAGCATACTGGTACACATTGAATTTAGCTGGGTTCAGTTATTATTATAGTCCGGTTAATATCACAATTTTTCCTGACAAAATAACTATTATATTAAGTGGGGTCCACTTGAATATCTTAAAAATAAACAATACGTTAAAATTTAGTGACCCATTTTAATGAATTTAATACAAATTATTACCGATTCGATTATTGGCCGATCATCAGTTGGTTATAGTTAACCGATTATACCGATTAATCGATTATGATTTTCAACCGATTTGACAACACTAATATTTGTACATGCTATACATATTCATAGATCTGTATTGTCAGTTTTTCAATTTTTACCAATCTAAAATCGATTTTGAAGTGATCACAAATGATCCCATGTGCATGACAAGTGACAAATAGTGCAAAAAGCAAATTCTGTCGTCTTTTTGATAATAAGCCTGAAGGAAACAGTTTGTTGCAAAGCTCCTTTAAGGGCAAGAATTATAGGCTAGCTGGCTGAGTCATGATTGCCTGGTGTCCCACAGCTTTTGAAATTGACTTCGTCTTTGGTCGGATTCCTCATTTAAATGGATATAGGTATTAATTGTAGTAAAAATGCATAACAAAATGGCAGCTAATCATAATGGAAAATACCTCCTCAAGGGAACTGCAGGTGTAAATTGAATCAGATTGCAGTTGACTTCTTTTGGGATTCTAATTTATCAGGGGATCTTTTCTTTTGCTGAATTTCGCCTGACCTGCTTTCTTCCTTCATATCGATATTGAAGTATTGACGTAGGATTTGGTGATAATTACTCGGCGATTGATAACATTTTCTAAGGTGTTTTTATCATTTCTGTGAATTTGCCATGAATTCTAGCCGCTTTTGTCACTAACAAATTGTCTGGTTTTAACAAGCTGGTCCACTTACTGCTAATTTGTCAAGATGGGATTAATATGATTTTCATTTTTATGACAATATGTGAACAGTTTTTGAAATAGATTGAGCTTAAAACTTAATCCTGTGACGTCCAACTGTTAAGGTATAATTGCAGAATTAACAATTACAAGTCTTTTAATTTTAAAGGTCAAGGCATTTGTATAGGTCCAGTAATCCTTATATTGTATCTAGTAACTGAATGTTCTGTGGACCATCTAGATTGCTGTCAAACTACTGTCTCAGCAAATTGAGATCACTTCAGCTCTTTGTGACAAGAAAACATAAAGCAATAGATTTTTTACAGGATTTGAAGAACACCCATATATCTATTTTCTTGAATGCTAAACCTTTCTACTTCTCCAAAGAGAACACCATATATCATACGTGAAGAGATTTGATGAGTGATGTCGATATAGAACACTCGCAGTATAATAATGTTAGTTGGAAAAAGGTGGAGTATGTTTTAATAGTGCATCTTCCATCTTCAATCTTCATAAACAGTCCAGATGACAAATTGAATGACTACATTTGCTTACTTAACTCTGAAAATTTTGGCAAATTGAGACCAAAGAATTGCTGAAAGTTTCATTTTGACAGGCCATGCTGTTTACATAAGATTTTCATAGCACCTTTAGAGTACAAGGCAAACTAACATAAACTGTGGAATAAAATCTTTACCAAAAAAACAACACCTCCATATTTTCTAATTTTTTTTCTATGCCTTGTACAATCATGATAGCTTTATGGGGGAAAATAAAAGGGGCTCTGTATATGCCGAACCTATCTTTAATGCCATCAAAAAGATAAAGATTTCAAGAATGAAAGGGAATATTTGCACTGGAATTTTCGAAAGTATTTGATCAGTGCAAAAGTTGTAGAGGAAAATATTAATTTATTAAGTTTGGGTATGATTTAAGTGGGTTCAGTCCCACTCTTGGTTCATTAGCATTGAAATAAAAATGAAATTGCATTCATAATGATCAGGATATTTTACCAATCTTCATAAATTTTACACAATCAACACAAAAATTTCTTTATTCCCTAAAGTACTTTCACTTGCTATAAAAATGAATTAGGATTTTAAGTGGCCATGGGCGCAAAGCTGTTTTATTCATGTAAAAATGGATTTCATTGCTTTAGTGTGTGTTATAGAATATCTGTACCATATCCCTGAATCACACCTGATATGTGTGCATGGATTTAGTGTCTTCAAATGGAGACAAATTAATTTCCATAGTCTCTTTTAATTCCATCTACCATGATAATCCCCTTCAAGGGTCCTCTAAACCTGACTCCCTGGAATTGTAAAGTCCTATTCAAGCCTTATCAGCACATCTCCTCTGTGTTATGAACTGGACAAGGTCTGACACTGTTGGCCAGTCATTGGAGACCAGAAAGTGGCCAGAGAATCAAAGTACTGAATGTCCTGAAAACTTTTGATGCATTCAGAAAACTTGAATCTCTGAATTAAATCTATTGTTATATAGATATAACTGAAACTTGTACCAATAATTTATCGTAGAAAGATTTGATAAGGTACAAATTACTCTGTAAATTTACAGAGTAATTTGTACTTGCCATTTTAATTACCGTAATACATTAATGTATTACGGTAATTAAAATGGCAAGAAGGATGTTGGTTTGAAAATCACTAACATTATGAATTATAAAATTGAATGTTGAAACAGTTTGATGGAGTTGTTGATTAGGTATGGATTGGCAATGTTATTTGATTAGATTTGTCACTCTGATTTGAATGGTCCTAGAGTGCAAGTCAGTGTGACTGCATGTATGGAAGTGTATATTTAGAGTTTCTAACTGAGGAAAATCAGTCCAGAGGTCACATTCATACTTTAAACTATGTCAGTTAACAACTTTGGAAAAAATTTAACCTCAATTGTCTTCAAACAAACATAATATGAGACTTTTTAAACTCTAGAGAGTTGACATATTTAGTCAATAAATTTCATGAGGAGTTAACCAAATTTCACCAATTATGTTGGAGTGATTGGAATAGAAGACGGCTTCAGAAGCAAATGTCAATACATTGATCACTGATTAAATATATATTTATTGTTCTTTTACTGCAAGTTTTAAGTAATTTAATCTTTACCTTGGTTAGGGAATTTAGCAACTAGGTGTTACTTTGAGAAAGCAATTTTCATCAAGAAAATTAAAAGCTTTATTAGGTAACCTTTTCCTAAAATATTTTTGATTGATTACCATTTCTTCTTCTTAAGCACATATATAGTGTTTGACTTACAAAAATAACATACCGGTATATAGTGTTTGACTTACCGAAATAAACATCTGTGTTACATGTTAAAGACTCTCTACGCGCTTGCGAAAAATGATTTTGAATATTGAAAAAATAGTATTGCATAACAGTGTTCATATCAAGTTTGTCTGGTTCATTTTCAGCAAAGTGTATCAATTTTGCCAGTACTTAAAACATTTTTAATGAGGTATACCAAAACACTCTACAGTGTGCAGTATAGAGAGTGTCAAACTATAAGATAGTGTGTTGAAAGATAGCAGCTAGTTCTTAGACTTGACCAGAGCGTAGAATTAATTGTTTCAGCCCTTAAGTCTGTGGAAAGCAATAATCAATTGATAAGCTTGAAAAATGGGTATTCATTCTAAGACAAAGAAAATTCCTGGAAGATCCTAGGATCAGGCTTGTTTAAGCACTAATCTTAAGTAACAGCCATCTAATCCAATAAGTAATTGTAAAATGAGTGTGGTGTGTGGGGAGATGTCTTAAGGTCGATCGATTATCATATTAAAACCATACCTTAAGCAATACCATTGCTACTCTCATTAATGACTTGTTTGAAAATTCAGATGTTTTTTGCCATGTAATGAAAGATTGGTTTGACTGATTTAGGTTGTTTTCTGAGATTTCAAGTTGACTTGTTATTCAAATGTAAATGCATCCTCCTTCATTTTCTTTGTTTTTTTTAAAAGGATACTTAAAGCTTGTTTTATCCAAACATGTCTTAAAAGTATTTACACTCTCAAACTGGGTTCAGAAATCCTTCTAATCAACATTGTCCTTGGATCGGTTGTGTTGACAATTTGACAACTTGACCAATTGTACCGTTAATGGTATTTGATGTTTTAATAGGAAAATAAGTGGTGTAAAACATCATTCTACTTAAGTTATAATATACCCTCTGATTCTTCTGAAACATTAACTACATGTATTTAGGATTTTGAATGCATTTGACGATCAAATCTAGATGAATAAATTTGTGAAAATTTTAATTGTTTCTTACCCAGTACATTGAAGCCTTTTAAAAGTTTTGTTTTTGTTTCTTTTGATATAGATGCCTTGTCCAAAATTAAGGAAAAAATCCGTAAACAACAACAACGATCAGCATCTCCCAAAGGTTTGTTATTTTGCTTTGTCAAAAATAAGAAAATACTGTATACAGGGTTATTTTCGACTAATTTTTGCCTTTCTACACTTGCAAACAGTTTTGCCCCGTCTTGAATTTGTCCAGACACAGTATGTTTAAATAGAAATAAATTGAAACATGGAAATTTGCCCAGTCTTAAATTCGCCCGCTGACACAAAGGACGAAATTGGCGAAAATAAAACGGGGGCGAATATTTCCCTGTATACAGTAATTCCTAGCTTTATATACAGCTATATTGGAATAGGATGTTTTTCAGTAAGGTAACATAGAGGTTACTATGTACAGGGAAATATTCCCCTCCCCCCATTTTATTTTTGCCCCTTTCATCCTCGTTGTAGGCAGGCTAATTTAAGACTGAATGAATTCAAAACGATTGAATTACTGTGTTAATAAAAAAAGGTGTCTACCACACAACTGTGTCTATATAGGCAAATTTGAAGTGGGGCAAAAGTGTTAAACGTGTAGAAGGGCGGAAAAAAAACAACCCTGTTAACTGTGTTATTTTACAAATTGAAAGCCATAACATAAGGATAGGGATAATGGTTTAGAAATTGATTTTTTTTTTTTTGTAACACGCTCTAGCTGGCATTAAAAAATCATTACCATTTGAATTCCTAAATGTTGTGTATATGATAAAATAAAAATTAAGTTTTTGCAGCCTATCAAATCAAGGTTTAATCAAATATTAGAAGTTTTAGTATTTATTTTTAATGGAATGAAAATTGACCTGCATGCACATGCAGGTCATGGTGCATAATGAATATTGGTCTGCACTCATTAACTTGTTCGTTAGAGACAGCAATGGAACAAATTAATCCTGCTATATATAGAGAGGAAAGTGAATGGTTCATTTTGTCAGAAATCTATTACTGATACCGGTATATTGAAATTATAAATTAGCATGCTAGAATCCAATTCAGAATTGAAAATTGATTCCGCCCAGACAAAAAAAGAATAGGGTATATATATATATATGGCACCCTAGTCTTGATTAAGTTTGTTTGCAGGAGTTTGAAATGAATGGTTTGAAATGCTGAAATATCAGTACAGCTGATATTGAAGTCAAATTCTGAAAGTATTGGGCAATGGGCCAAGAGTTTTGTGTACAGACTTTTCAATTTTCCTTTCTAAATCATGGATCATTTGGATGATTTTTACGCTATATTTATCTGCCTACATTGAAAAATATCCAACTTTTCCACCTAAGTACATCTCTTTTACATACCTTAACTTTTATTTATGCTGATCTGAAGAGTGTAAAAGACTTTTTGAAAGGAGGGGGTGAGCATCGTAGAACAGCGATATTTAGTTTATTCTGGAACAATCAGGTAGAATGGCAATTAAATGAATAATGTGAGTTCGAGTTTGGAATATCTGGTGCTATAAGTATATATACGCATTGAAATATGGACCAAATTCCATTCATTCAGTTATGAATGCAGTACAATATGCTTCTGAATGGCAATAAAACCTGACAATTATATTCACGGCAGGCCTGAGATTGGCGATACAATACACTGTTTAGCATTGTCAACTTTCTTAATCAAGCGATGAAAGGCTTTCGTCAGCTTTGGTGTATGGGGTACATCATGAATTTCTCAAGCTTTTTTTGGCATCAATATTGAGATGATTTTTGTACAAAACAGATGTTCCCAGTAAATGTTAATGTTTACAAAATAGCTTTGAATTCTGTGATAATTTGAACAATTATTGCACTTGCTGCTCTCTGGGTGAGAATATTTTTTGGAGACTTGAGCTTGTCCATGGGCAGAAAAGTCCATGTATGGCAAATAATGTCTTTATATATGTATACAAACAATTAAATCAAGCACTTGTTGAAATAAAGCTTATTTTGAGTTGATTTTTTCCCGTTTATATACATGTATTATTGTCTTGTCTTTGGTTTTGACATTTATATTATCATAACCATAATGAAATTCCATAGATGAATTAAAGACAAGAAATCTAGAATATGATGAAGTAGGTATTACTTTGACCTGAAATAAATCCAGAAGTCAAATTTACACTCTTGCTTCCAAAGTAGAGCCATAGGGTGTTTGTCTTTCCTTTGGGTTTGTCAGTAAATAGAATTTTGTAGGATTTGTATACTCTTCCTTTGGTTTGGGAATCAAGTTCTCATCTCCATGTCTACTGAATACCTTGGACTTGTCCACTGTCTGTTTTGTATGAATGTATGGACTCTAAGATGAGTACCGGTAGTAATAGCTTCAATGTATGTCAAGTGAAAAGCAAAGACATTTCTTGGACTATGGAATATGTGAAGAAGTTAATAAGGTGTTTAACAAAGTTTATAATCGGTTCATTAGTTGAATGTAAACAAGAAGAGGAGCCAATTTACCTGACCAATGTCAGGTGCAATGTTGACCTTGACTATGTCATTAGACTGAAAAACAGAATGGGGGATCCACATTGTAGCTCTTGCACAAGGTTGCGATATATTGGACAATTCTATTAGGATTTTTGAAAGGTTAAAGAAACATTTTCATGCAAAATATTAAGTGCAGGTATATACTTCATTTGACCCCTTTGCCTTTTTGCCTTCAATAAATAACTCAAGTGCAGGAATCCAACCATTGTTGCAAATTTCTCTTTGACCATGAGAACAGGCCCTTCAGAGTCTTGCAATGTCAAAGTAAGAACTTGATGCGCAACCATTTTAAGGAGGAATCGGTGGTGCATGGTTACATGTACTGTATGTCACGTACTATGCTATCTGCTGGGTTTTTCCTCCTTGTACCCTAAGCTATTGTCACTGGCATTGTTCAATCATTCTATCAATATTCAGTGGAGTGGTAGTAAGGACTAGGGTATAGGATAATGGCAGTGTCATATTCCTGTACAAAATCATTACAGCTTCGACTTAATCATGGAACTCAATACTGAAATGTAGCACTAAAGGCATGAAACATTGGGGTCAACATACGAAAGTTGTCTCCAGTACTCTATGAAGTATGAACATTTATTGATGGGTGTTAACAGAGTCATTAGGATAAATGTGCTTGCTAAGTACCGGGTAGTTTGGGGATTAAACAGCAAAGGAAGGGTAAACATAAAGATTTAGTATTGAATCATTTTTGACTTGTTGACAATTCTCGGGAAATGAATTATAGAAAGATCTATCCCAGCTAGCATATGTTTTGCCAATATGAAGCAGGGTTATAGTGCGTTTTCTGTTTTACAGGTTTTCCAATATTTTCGTCCCAAAGCTAGGATAAGCAAACATATGATATTGTAATGGAGATGAACAAATTAAAAATGCAAAGGGTTTTTAACAGGTTGCCTCAAGTCAGTGCCTGTAAACAAAGCAGTGTTTTATTTTGGGGATCATCTGATGTCTAAATAGTTACACCCAGTCTGACATTTGAACTTTGCACTGTGTATACAAACACCCAGTGGGTGTTGATCAACCCTTGCAGGCCTAAATTGATGTCATAAATGTTTTTATTTTGTCAACTTACCACTTGATCTGTCTGCTTTACTTCGGACTTTTAGATGGCATCGGAAACACCCATTTTAAAGAAGGTTTTTATACTCCTAAAGAAGCCTTTGGGATTGATACACTTACCAATTTTTTTCCCTTGAAAGATTATTAATTTCAGTGACATCTAATGCAATTTATAGCATAAATGTTTTATGCATGGGATTGATAGAAATAATGTATAGAAGTAAATCTCATCAAAATCATTCAATAATTTTCCTTTACGTTTTTACATGGTCCTATATCATGCATATGATTGTATGTACAACAGTTTTCTCTATATGTAAATACATGTACTGGTAGTAACATTTATCATATAATTGATTTTTAACAAAGATCATGAATTAAGTTTTACATACAATATCTATTATGGTGAAAAAATTATATTAAGGTCTGTAAAAAGAATTCCTATACCATGAAACATTAAAACAGTAATAAATATCTCCAAACCACTTAGATCTGGAAATGCTGTTGTGCATCAAACGATTTCCTTTCCTCATTAAAAAATCAGTCGGATGGATTTATTTAGTTAATCACATTATGAGCTCAGAGTCTCCTTTGAACTTACTAGCAAGTTGATCCTTGCTGATTAGTCATGTTTATGTGTTACAAAATGTATTTTTATTTAAAGAACCTTGTGTCTCTATTTGTTGATAAAGAAGAGAGAAAAAATCTTGAAAATACATGACATTGTGTTCTTGTTTTTTTGTGTGCAGACAATGTGAACAATAACGCCAGGGAGGGGGATGATGTTCCTGAGGGTGAGATGAATCCAATGAACGGCCCCCACCACCACATACACAACGAGTACGAGCCCATACTCAGTCGAGCTTCCTATGACCTCCCGCCTCCAGATGGCGCCGACAGTCAAAAACGTGTGCGAAAAGTAGCTGCTGCTCCCACGGTCCCTTCTTATAAAGGTAATGGTGGCTGGATGATATTCCAGTGAAAGTACACGAGAATTGAATTAATTCAGTGAGAAATAATGAGTAGATAATGAAGCCGAGAAATGAGTATTGATTGAAATACACAAGCATGGCTTTTCATTGAGTTTCTACCAGTGATGGCTTTCAAATCAATTGATTTAAGATTTTACAGTTGCATTTTGAATGATATTGGTTTTTTGTGTTTTTGCTCACTATTCAGGCTTCAGTGAATCAGAGGTGAGATACAAATATGCTGATTTCAAACAACCCAAAGTCATGGATTGGAGGAAGAGGGAAAAGAAAAAGAAAGCAGCTCTAAAGTTGCAAGAAAAGAAAATAGAGCTGGCAACAAAAGGTAATTAGGTCAAGGTCACTTGTCAGTGTTCATCAGCTAAAAATAGATATTGAATTAAACCTATTCCCCCAAAACTATTTCTGAAAAGAAAATCTCAATTAAAAATATAATTAGAGCTAATTGGATTGTTATGGATGATCTGTTTTAGATTGCTTATCTTCTGTTAGTTGTAGTGTCACTGTATTGTGAATGTAAAGGCTCTGCCATCTGGTATATTTCTATGTGCTATGGTTATTGTTTTGTCTGTTTATTGTAGAAGCTCTCCCAGAGGAGCCCAAACCAAAGCCAAAGAAAATGACGAGAATTGTTGCCAGTGGCAACAAAAAGCCTGAGAAGCAATCAAAGAAAGGTATTGGACATAGAATGAAGTCAAATTAATCAAATGAAATGAGCACAAACAAGTGATATAAATAAAAGAAGACTGAAAGAATGGTACAAATTATAGTCAATGATGAAAACTATAAGCAATAGCTATTGCCATGAGCAGAGAAAATGAATGCATCTTGTAGATATTTTAAGAACTCCAATCTTATCAATTTTTTCATTCGAAATATACTGTAAATCCTATTCTGTTTGTGTGATAAATCTGATTTCAATTTTGAGTTGCTTTTTTTTTTTGTTTCCTTTAAAACTTCATTTTATTTAGTATTTTGATATTTTTCAGTTGTTTGTACAGTCATGTATAATAAAAAGAATTATGTATTTCTTCACTTTAAGTGCTATTTTATACAAGGAACCTTCAAATGTTGTGCTTTTATGTTAAATGGAATTTAAAATGAAGGGAAAAAGTCAGAATTTGTTTATAAGATTTCATCTTCAAAGAATAAAAGAAAAAATATGACAGTATTGTCAAGTTGAGGGTGAAGGCTGGCTACGTATTTTGTAGATATTATAACCACTTCGTCCTGGCGGGCCGGACAAGAGCTCATTCTGCGAGAACTAGGACCAGCCAAAACTCGGCGGACGTCACAGACAAGTGAGTGTCCTAGGGGCGGGAGATCATAGAATGTGTCAATTCAGTTCCCGAAATACCGGGCCACTTCACTAGAGCACCTTACACTGCAAGATTATGTCAGGAAAAAGTTCTGTGTCAATAGATGGACTTGATTCATTTTAATCAGATGAGGCCAAAAAATGAATTATTTCTACACCTTGATTTTAAATATTGTTGATAGTAAAGCTAGGGTGGGTGGAAAAGTCTTGAAGTAAAATAGAATGAAAGGTAGACCATGTTATATTGTAACATGCATGTTGATCAGTCTTTTTGTCAAAAGAAACCGATGTAATTTAAATGGTTTTGAAAAAAGGAGGCAGAATAATTGATGACACAGGGGTGTATCTATGAAGTGTCGTGTAGGGCGTCAATTTCATCATTTTTATAAAAAATAGGACCAAAAATCTTAAAAGTGAAAGACGACAAAACTTTGAAAGTCATCATAGTCCAATTAGCTAGTAAGATTATCTATCTGTAGTGTCTTCTTTCTGGGATATGATCACTTAGGTACATAATGATGAATTGATATGTTAAACTGCAGTATAATAAGTGTGAGGTGTTTCAACCCTATCATCTACACTTGACCTTTGACCTGGAAACATGTCAATCCATTCAAGTTTTGACTTTTGATTACCTCTGCTGTTTAGTAATTCTGTAATATGAAACAGCGATGGGTCTGTGTGGGGCTGATACATGATATATTTCAAGGTAATGATAATGAAAGACAGAAAATTTAAATAGCATCATGGCTTTTCAAACCTCATATAGCTGATAACCTTATATTCAATTTCTATTTATTGACTTGAAGTTGAATTTCTTGTTGATACCTCTTGTGAATTACTTTTTTTATTTTTCATTGGGGATCAAGAGAGGGGATGGGGGGTGAGTATAGAATTAAAAAACCAAATGCGAGGAAAACATTTTGCGGAACTATTTTGGTTGTTTTCAGGTGAAGCATCTGTTGATGTTCGACCTCCAGCCACTGGGGCCAGTAACCATGACAATGAGAGGGACAGGCGGGAGGAAGTCACTGAGACCAGATCTGCGACGACAATTGAACTGGAACGAGCTAAGGCACTGTCTGAAGAGGCTCGCAAAGTCCTCTCTGACCTCAATATGGGTACAGCATACATGAATATCTGTAATGTAATGTTTGGAAACAGCTATTCCTCTCTAGATCAGTAGATTATCATACTTCGTGAGTTTTGATGATGATGTTTAAGTTTATAACCTTTGGTGCATTTGTTTATTAAAAACTATGCTTTTTCCAGCAATAAATTTGAGGTATGAAGACTTTGATGTCACAAATTTATCATTGATTAGGTTCAGAAAATGAGGATGAAGAACGAAGGGGTAAAGAGAATGATGAATATGTGGTGAAGCGACGGAGATCCTCCAAGAGAAAGGCCAGTAAAACATCAGGTGAGAACCGGTCACCATTTTAGAATGCAGCTGTCCAATTTGATCTTATATATGTCAAACTTTTGGAATGCTAAAACCTTGCTTGTAGTAGACTGTTGAATGTTCATGTTCAAAGCCTTGTATGTCAAAAGGTTGCATTGCTTTAAAATTTTTGTGAAAATATGTGTAGAATTTGAATGAGATGGTAAACACACATTTTGGTACTTAGCACTGTCAGGTGAGGTGGTGGCCCTGTCAATGGAAATAGATCTCTCCTTATGTGTTTGAATTGGTGTTTGTCGAATTCTACACTATCTGATTCCAGCCAAGGCCTGGCCTCTTTATCAGACTTGGTTTCATTTTCACTTAGAAGCAAAAATGAAACTAACTTGAAGGAAGTTGAAAACTTTTAGCAAGATAGGGTATGTTGGGAGGGTAGGGGACTGAACATTGTGAGGTTGCAAAATGGGTGTATATGTAGGCTCCCTTAAAACATTCATTTGATTTTTAATTCCAATTTTTAATCTGTTTTATTAAATTGAGTAAGTCAAATTATGCTTGTCTAGAAATTCATGGAATGTTCATATGAAATGGAAACATGGAATTAGAATTTGCAAGTCAGTAATTTGATACATGTACATGTCTTGTAGAATTTCACAAATAATCAATGTTTAATACCTGACTCCATGATAAGCCTTGTTGAAACTTCTAGATAGATACCCTGATAAGCATTGGGAATGCCCTAGTTGGGCATACTTTAAATGCCCATATATTGAATGCCTCAGTATGTAGACATAAGCCTTAATCAGTTCCATCATGTATCCATTTTATTGTTTTTGTGCACCAGTAGATTTAAACATGCCAGATTTTTTTTTTTAAATTGGCTTGTGTATATCAGAAATGGGATACTGGATTTAATCTAGATCGAATGACATGACAATGGGGGTGTATAGCGAGCATTTAATGGAGTAATCTTCCATGCTGGGACAGGAAGGCCCAGCGTGATTCTTCCATGATAAGAACACAGGACACACTGGGCAGAAACTTAATACAAATATTTATTATGTAATCAATAACTAGACAAATTCAATTAAATTCAATTTTCATTTCTTCATAACAAGATTTTTATGAGTGCTATAAGTCGGTCTGGTTAAATATTTGATATGACTGTTAACTTAAGTAAGACCCCATTCAGTTAATATGTCTCCCACCTCAAGTTTTTGAAAACCATAGGCAATGGAATTAAGGGAGGGGAATTTTCAATTAATTTGTAATTACTCTAGAAAGTAAATATATGAATTTGTGAAGAAGGATTGCAATTGATTGTCAAAACAGGGGAGGGTATTTGATTACTAGAAGAGCCAAAGGTCAAAATTATTTACGTAATGTGGACTGTTATGTGCTGAGAATGGAAGTACTTTGCCAACGCACCCCTTGTAGATTCTATCAGCCTGTCTCATAGTGTTGTTTCTCAGCCAAAAACTCGTAACCTTGATCCTATTTATTACAAGTAGGAAATATTAATGAGAATTGTATTGATTTATTTATTGATTCTTCTTTTGAAAAAAAAAAAAATGAAATAAAATGTCAAGCCACGGTGGTATACTTTTTCCTTAAGTTTTTAAAGAGAATTTAATTGTAATTTCCAAAGTACAACTAAGTGGGATGGGGAGTCATGAATGTATAGTTAGTGGTGGAACAATGTGGTTCTGTTGACTCAACAATGCAATACTGCCAGTTTTGGTAAACATTGGTCACATGGCAGCCAAATATCCGATATTTGGAATGATTTATGCGGTTTTAAAATGTCCTATCCTTTGTTTGAGAAACAATTTCCATTGATTTTTGATTTGATTAAAACTGTTTACCAGTGACTTAAACTGTATCTTGTGGTGCATTAGTGGCAGGAATAGGGCCAAAGTAGATGTGCTGTCCTAACTTAGCCCCCAAATAGATTTTTTTAGAGTAAATCTTATCTGGTAACTCCAATGTAAGTAAGAAAAGTGTTTATTATTGATCATATTGTTTGTCAAAGGCTTCGCATTCTTAGAGAAAACTAAAGAATGACACGATTGTTTCTTTGAAATTCCAGAAAATCTTTAGAAAAACCATTTTAAAAAATCCATTAAATGAACTCTGCCCTCAATGACATCTGTTTTATTTGAATAAAATAAAGAGTTTTGAGTAAATCTTAAAGCGTTAAACTTTGTCCTTTCTATTTATGTCCAATAAGTTAGAAATAAAGATGTTGAAGTTGCCACTTACAATGTGATACATTTATAAAATTAAATTGGTTAAATATGTAAATCTAAATGACATAAATAAGTGTTTTAGAAATGGTTTACCAAAACTGTCAATAAAGGTATGCTTCTTTATCTTAGAACCAGAAAAACAACTGAGTGCGAAACAGCGGCACTATGACCAAGAGGAGGTTCGGCGGTTCATGCAGAAACAAAAGGCAGACAGAATGAAGCAACAGCGGGAGGAGGAGAGAAGAAAACAGAGGGCGCAAGAGATGAGGAGTCAGCAGTTAGAGGAGCTGAGGTCCAAGCAGAAACAGACAGCCCAGGGCCCCAAGCGGTCCACCAAGTCTGCAGGTGCCCGGGGGAAGGGCAAGACTCATGATGAGACTTTCACCCACTCGCCTTTGGCCTACAAAGATCTGCCCCGACATCATCCATTCCATGAAGATCTTCAGTCTGGGTCAATGGTACTTACTCTCATATAGTCCTTTAGACGGTAAAGCATGGCTTAGTGAAGCTGGCAGAGTGTTCTATTGTGCATTTTTGGATGAATGCTGTGTCTATATTTAGCTACTAAATCAAGTACATTTACATTTGTAAATGTCATGCAGATATGTATTCAAGATGCATACAAAAATGTGCTTTATGAAAAGTTACATAAACTTGCTGAAATGCTCAAGTTATACCAATATCATACGCACTAAATATTAAACCAATAAACTATATTAATTAAATTATGAACCTTAAAAGTTTGTTGTAAAAGGTTTCAATTGGTTATTTTCCTCTCTACAAGACTTGTTTGTAGTTTGCAACATCTAAATTCTTTATGACAGTAAAATTTACAAGATATTTTTGAGAATATGCAGGAGTATCAAAATATCTACCAACCTGTATTTTTCTTACAAATTCTACTGTATGAATTTTTTTTAAAATAATGTTAATTTTGATCTTTTTGTTGGATCCTCTGGTCATAATATATTATAAAACTGAATCTTACCTATGTTTGCACTGCTTGGTATTTTTTAATAGGCGACTCATGAAGTGCAGATAAGAGTTGATTTAAGGATTATTGAAACCTCAAAAAAGATAGAAATTGTAAATTACTCTGTGCAAGGTTATGCAAAGTTTCATTGACAGTTTCACTTATGAAGCTCTGAAGGATTACAATGTCACACTTTAAAGTAGCAATAAAATGAAATCACTCTCATAAACTACATATTGTTGCTTAACCAGCCAGGATTACTAAGTAAATGTTGATTTGGATGATTTTTTTTTGGTAATAAAACAGAGAGTATCTGTATTGCTAAAGGACAAAAGCCTTTTACTTTTCAGGCAACTACAGATTCAGAAAGAGAAAGGCATGCTGGGATACCTCCAAGAGACGAGGAGGAGATGGAGATGTCAGATGACAGCTCCACACTGACTGGGGAATCCCTGGAGGCTGTCACCCCCACCATCACCCCCAGGTAGTACCTAGGAAACAATTCTACTTTGTCACCTGCTTTGATATACCATGGTCTTATGGAAAACTCATATTTTGATTAGATATCTTTCCTTCTTTTGGGAGGATGGGCATGTAATGTTGTCTTGAGAATTCCAAGAAAATTACATTAACACTAATAGCATTTAATTTTCACTGTTCTGTTTGGCTGCTTACTGAACTTGGAGTGAAAGATAAATGTAGGCAGTAGGCAAGAAACAAATTGTGGAATCTTGAATGACAGAAGTTAATGTAATTTTATCTTGTAGTGGGGTCTTCATTTAAATGTAAAGAAATGAAAATTGATTTTATCAATAACACAGTATTTCTATTACACAATTATGAGCCAATTAAAAGAAAAGTATGGATCATATTTCAAAGATTTAAACTTCTTGATTTCTCTTGACATTCCCTGAAGACACATGCGTAGATTCTCCCAGATCCATCTTGCAAAAAAGAATTTAGTAGGCTTCTAAAATTGTATTAAAGAAGTAGAAAGTTAGGTCTGTTTAGCATTGACCTCTGGAAATATCTGTCAGGTACACACAACAGATGAAAGATCCCAACAATGACCCTACTGTTCGGTTGTTTGAATATAAAGGTTGATTTTTCCAAAGAGTATTTGATATTTCACTGTGAAGAAGGGGAGTTTTTCAAGGCAGATCAAATATTTATTTATGACATTTTATGGCTGATAAAATTCTGGTTTATTTAAAGTGGGAATTTGATGTGTTTGCAAAGTGAAAACAACATACACATGGTAAAAAAAATGCTACTTAACACTTTAAAACATATAGTATGGAAAGTGGGTAAAGTGGAGCCGATTTTTCATCAAGTAAGCCCAGACAAATAAAGACCTCTACCGGTTCTAATTTATTGAATGAAAATATTTGGGATAATTCCTATCCATGTATATACAGACCCCGAGGCTTACTACAGCACTTGGCATATTATTTCAAGAGTTGAATTCTGCAAATCTTCAAATTTGTTGATACATGTACTGTCATAGTGGGCATCTCGTGTAAACTATTACTGGTAGTATGTAAATTGTTTCAAGCAAGGTTTTTAGCAAAGTTTATATCAGACATTCCAAACCCTGTTGTTATAGTATGTAAATGATGGAAAGAGTGCAAAAGTATTTCATTTTAATTAAAAAGTCATTGCATTCAAACAGTGAATTTTCTCTTGCTATTCAATCAGGTTTCTCTTTTTGGAGAAAAAAGTAATGTGTGCATTTATTGTTCATGTTTGCTTCAAGGTCTGCAATAGACAAATATATTTGTAGCTTCATCTATTTTGAAAATTATCAAGAAAAGGATCAAATAGAAAGAAACAATAAATGTGTATAATATATATGTTAACATAAACCAGGTATGTTAAAGTTTCAATATTTTCCAGGGTTGACCTTGATGATGCCAAACCTAAACCAAAGAACAGTGCCCAGGATAGAAATAGTGTTCAAGATGGAAATTTAAACAGTGCTAATGTGAAAACTCTTGGTGGATTAACGTTCAATGTGGACGGAGTTCTGAGTAAATTCTCCGAGGCTCTCCATAGTCGTGGAAATGATATTAATTCTGGATACGGAGGGTCTGGATCATCCACAGGAAGTCAGGAGCGCCCCCACGTGTATGGGAGCGAGGATCCGAACACCAGGAGTAAGGCTGATCGGATACAGGCCATTATGAACACCGCAGCCACACTGCAGCAGAAGATTCAGGCAGAGACGTCTAAAATTACAGGGGAGAAACCTGACTGTAAGCTTTTGTCACCAATCTCTGCATGTGCATATTGGCTGTAGAAGTGTATATAAGGTGCTGATGTTAGAAGACTGATCTCTCAACTCTTCCATTGGCTGAAGAGTGTCAGCTTATTAAAATGATTTGAGATCAACATCTCTCAACATTAAAATCAAGCCTGTGTGTATGTCTGATTTTCTTTTCATTCATGGACCTTCCCATTTTATCTTTTCTTTTTTTAATGAATGCCACTCTTGAAAGCACTACTCTTTTTAAATCACATTTTTAACAAATTAATTTAGGATTGACCCATTTATCATAAATAATCTCTCATTGCTCAACAAATTAAACAAAACCCCCAGAATCCAGAGCAAATCAAAGTGACAAAAGACACTAAAAATTGATAGCCTCTCAAACCCACTCGTTATTCTGCATGCACCTTGAATGCATTTCATACACATTACATAGGAGACAGTTCCCATGCCAGAGCGCAGTTCAATAAGGATTGATAATCAATTGTCTTAACTATCAGATCTTTAATTCATCTATTTGAATTTTAAGGAGTAAAAGTGATCACTTCATTCCAAAGTGTGCATGTCCCTGACCGAAAATAGGTCGAAAGGTGCAGGGCTGGGGCCAAGAGAATAGTGGTGCTAAGCAATCCGACAGACATTGTTGGGCTCTGTGTATCAGCTGTTTGCTTTGGAGGTCTGTGAGTTATGTTCTCCACAATTGGTCTGGGGAACAATGGGTTTAAGACTAGAATTAAATGTTTACTTAATACCTGTATTCAATACACTCCAGTAGATTATTTCTCATTATGAATATGTTTGAAGACAGACTGTGAAGAAAAAATAATAGTGCTCAGCGTATTCAGGGAGAACTTTTTAAAAATGTCATTGCAAACTAAAATACACTTATATATTCATATTGTTTTCTGTTCTTTCAAATTTCATATCTTTCTGAATAGTAAAAATTTCAAGAACTAGATTTCATGATAGATTTTAATGGCTTTATATTGATTTTGTTATACCAAATGCAAATATGATTAACTGAATATATATGTTTATCTATAGTGAAAATCTTAAGCAAAAACAAAGGTTTCTACTCTGGATTGTGTTTTGAAGTTGTTGTCATAACCAATCTAGTTCTTTAGCTGCAAACATCTGTTTTCTCATTTGATTATAATTAACATATTAATTGAACTTGGCATCATTTCAAACCGTAAATTCTGGGACATTATTACCCTAAATAGTTCAATGAACTAAGTATAAGTTGTTTTTTAGTAGATTTTCAATTTTTGGGGAGTGTATTTTTGACTGGTCGGTTAAGAGGGGTATTTAGTAAATGTTTACACTCTTTAAAGTTTATTGACTGCTGTGAAGCGAGTGAGAAAAACTTTTTCATATTAAACTCAGGAAAGTCGCCTGTAGAGTTGACGTTGGGTGTGTTTGGGAATATGTCTGTCTGTCCTTCTATTCATCCAATGTCTGTTTATCTAAAGTTACGAGAGCTAGTGTTTCTTCTGCAAGACATTGGTTGTTATATAGAATTATAGGTCATGGCTGGTTCATTCTTCTTGGTCATTTGGATGACGTTCAAGGTTTTTTCAGAACAAAATTTTTTTACCTTCTGCCCTTTTTTCCCAGTTCTTTACAGATTTATGAATGGAAAAATGAATGGAAAATATTAATGTCAGATTGTACACATCTTCTGTTGGTGATGGAGATTTTGGATTTGTAGTTCATGATGACAGATGATTACTGGTTGTCATTTCATATGATAAGCTTTACACATTCGGGCACATTCGGGTTTTAGGGAATCGGGCTAGATAGGTCGAGGATTAAAATTGAATAAATCTTGATTCATTTAGACTTGGCACATATTTTTGATGATTGAATGCTTTCTAATAAGTGAATGCTTCCGTAAATTCTCCCCATTTTTTTTTTCTTCTCAGCACTACAACACTCACGGATTCCATTAAATGAGGTTTATTCCAAATGTCATTCAAAACTACTTTTATTGGTATGTCTCAAGTTTGATAAGAGTTTTATTGCATTTGTGTGAGTGAGCTTGCCTCATAAGTAAGGAGAAATTGGAAAATGTGACATGTTTGGTTTTCAATTTATTTGTTTGCTGAGTGGGTCCAAACAAGGAATCACTTTGTTTGTCCTAGCATTTATTTGTCTGATGGGAAAAAAGGAGTATTTTGCATATTTATGGGGATCACAGTATTTACTTGAACCCAGTCTCATCTGTATATTGAGCAATCATATGACTCTAAAGTACCATTGATCACAACCATGTCAGATGTCTCCAGAAATAAATATTTCTTCTGTCGAATAGTTTTTCATGCACATGAAGATTGAATGATCCTTGGAAAGCAGTTGTAGATGAAGTATTTTAGTATTTTCTTCAGTGCCTTGATAGCAATGTAATATTATTGTGTGTAATACATGTAGTAAGAAATACTGGAAGATCAACTCTTATCACTGTGCATTGTAGCAGATCTTGATTTGATTGGCATTCATTTTGAAAGAAAGGTCTTGCAAGGTCCACTGGAGTTTTTGATTGGTTAAGTCAGGCCAATGGAAGTGCTGAATGGGATTAACCACAGTCCATTAATGAACTTGAGATAGGGCTTATATCTAGTTCATTATTGTCATGTAAGAAACAGAACAAAGCCCCAAAAGATAGACACTCGTCCAAATAATGGCCAATTTGTAGAGTGAAGTCATCAATTTTTTTTTTTATGATGGGAATATTAAATCACATGTTGTACAAATAATTGTTGAACATCTCTTGCTTACTTTTCTGTTTCGCAGATAACTTTACATGAATATACACAAATAAGTTTCAGTGCCAATATATATTTCTGAATCGGAGAGAAATTCAAGTTCAGTTAAACAGACAGACAGACATACACTGGGCTTGTTGTTTTACAATCTACATGCCCAAAATGATACACTGTAGCATAGAAAATAGTGTTTAGTTTGTTTTGATACAATCATAATCATGTGTAAGCTGACGCTATCCAAAATATTACGGTAACTTTTGTGTTGTTCTATGGACGTAAAGTGAAATATTTATAAGCTATAGACTGTTTTCTTCGATCAGTGTACAATAGGCGGGCGTTGTCGGAGTCGGAAGAAGAGGGAGATTATGTAACACGTTATGACAGAATCACCGGTGCTCAACAAGACTTCTCTGTATTCTCCTCCAATCTGCCAGGTACAAACCTCCACCTGGACGTAATTATAAACACACAGAAGGGATTTATCGGCTCGTTTTCACTTGTCTTTAAGTCTTACAAAATATCCTTTATCCCAAAAGCCAAATCAAAATTGATAAAATTAAGCAACTAAATAAATTACCGGTAAACACATTGATGATTTAAAGAAGCTTCAATGGAAGACTATTTGTATTTGGTATAGTAACAGCATTGAGCTGTGTGCTGCAGGAGAAATATTTACATGTTCTTGTTTTGTATAAATCAGGCCAGCAAAGGATATCGAGAGACTCGGGGCCCAATGAGGAGACGACGGTGGAATCTGCTGCCATTCGTATCCAGGCGGCGTACCGCGGACACACGGTCCGACAGAGTCTGAACTGGAGGCTGCCATCAGGGGACACTGTCCAAACTAGTCACAGACGGGGCCTGCAGGAAGAGGTAGGGGGGTCTGATTTGGTTACACATTGTTACCTAACAGAATTCTAATTATCCAAATTCCAGTGTGTTAAGAAAATTGTTGGACTATTTGATCAGGGGAATTGATGTGTGTAGTTATAGGACAACTAACTGGTAATGTGATGTTGTTGTAGGAGGACACACTGACGGAGACTGACACAATTTCCGTGACGGTCACTGATGAACTGGAAGAGGTGTCCTTCACACAGCGCAAGGTAACCATGGCAACAGACAGGCACAACTATTGTAGAGATTTTACTCAGATACCAAAAGAATAAAATTTGTAGTAACAGTCAAAAGGCTGAAAGAAAAAATATTTCCCTCTATCTCTACTTTAAATTTCCTCATTTTTAAAAAAAAAAAAGACATTTTAAGGATGTTTAGTCCAATAGAGGTAACTGGAGGTGTATTTTGTTTATAAACCTCTATTACAGGTTGGATCTGGCCTACAAGATAGGGATTTTCATGCTGGCAGCAGAGGTGTCCCCCAGAGCGATGACTTTGTGATCCCCCGCCCTACTCATCCCTCCTCCCAGTCCAACAGATACTCCTCCTGGGACAGCCCCTCCCCAGACCCCTACAATGTACTCAGCATATTTGCCAGACATCAAAAGACACAAGGTAAGAATGAGCATTTGATAGTGATTGTAAACACTGCTTTTAATATAATAATAGAAGGGTGAGATTATGCGTTTTTGTAGTGATTGATAACTATGAAGCCTAGTGTACACATGTAATGGCTACTGTATTTGTTTTTGAAATGAAGAATGTGTTTTACCAAAAAAATTTTGTTGCTTTTAAGAAAGATATACTTAATTGAAAGTTCTCATATTTTTGTAGCAGGGAGACCTCGCTCTTCTGCTAGTGAGATGCAAGGACAACAACGAACGGCAGTCAAGGAAGATTTCCGCGCAGAACCTACTCATTCCCAGCATTCCATTCCTTCCAAATCGACCAAAGTGACCTCAAATTTCCGAACTCAGAGTCCCTCAAATGCTCGTAACTCGACCAGTGTCAAAGGTCAAAGTGCAGCAGCAGCAGGGTCACTCCGAAGTGAAACGTCTCAGCCAGTCTCAGGGAGCCAAAGAAACGTCTACAAGTCTAGGTTAGCCTCATTTGATTGATTTGTTACAAAATTACAAGAAAACTTCCTTCCATCAGAAGAATTCTTCAAAAAAAAAGATTTAAGAAATTTTTTCATCAGTGTACTACTTGGTAAATTCCAGTATTATACAGAGAACCTAGAAGAGGTTTGATGCTGTGTCTGAGCTTTAGAGTAGGTTGTAGGACTGTGTATAATTGTGTATCTGTTGTTCTGTGATACAGGAGTGATGCCACCCACCCCAAGGTGTCGGGGTACAGCATGACGACGGCCGACTCCCATGACAGTGATGAGGACACCATCGAGGGCGACTCCTACTCACAGTCGTTTGACAGGTCAGAAAAGTCACTCCATTAAATGTCTTTCTTGGGGTTTTTTTAATTTGTATTCTACAATTGGTACTTGCTTTTCTATAACTGACCTACATTTTGAAAATACTGCACAGAATAACTTTTATTATCTTGACATGTTGTCTAGATATCATACAGGTAGTAACTAACATTCAGCATGTTGATACGATAAAGGGAAAAGCTCCAAATCATTGAGGTTTTATTACTTGTTTTAGTGATGAAGAGAAACACTCAGGAAAAGTCAGTAAGCTTGTTTCGGAGAAATCTTCCATGAAGTCTGGGTTCAGACCTGTGGGGGGTACTCATCAGGCCAGTCTGAACCAGAGGGAGGAGGTGTCCATTGTTGAGGAGGTAGGTCACTGACCATCAATGTACAATACTTAAAATGGCCATTTGTACCCCAAGAAGGCTCACATACCTGTATTTATATCATTACTATTTACAGAGTCCAAGTATGTCACTGGGCCGAGTTTCTCCACCGGGGGAGGAATCGGAGTCCAGGAAAACCCCTCCTCGGCTGTCTCCTAACTCTCTGGAGCGCAAGTTTTACCTGGAGCTGAATCAGCTAGAGAGCATGGAGGAGTCGATGAGACAGCTGACAGGGATGGAGAGGACCCGGGCTGTGTCCATGGCCCAACAGGAGTCGGTCTCACTGGCCCAGATGCTCAAGGTATGGCCCAACATGTAGAAACATGCTCCTTTTTCTGTGTCCAGGACTAAGCTCTCATGAAAGTTTAAACAGATAATTATACAATGTACATGTAGGGAGAGGACAATATAATAGAGAGATCTTGTGTGTCCAGTTCTGTTGTTAATATTGCCTACATGTAAATATATATGCACAATAATATTTTTTTATCAAAACTGAAATACCATTGTATGATTGTAATAGAAAGTCCGTAATGAAGAGAGAGAGGAGCATGTCAGGGCTAGATGTTTGCATAGTTTTAGTGTTTTTATGACATAAGGAACTTCATACAAAATGTTCATTACCATACTACAGGCAAAAAATTCGGTCATATATCAGATGCAGCATGCTTAAGTTACTCACGCATCATTATGCTAAATTCTTGCATTGTATTTAATGGCCATAATGTCTCATTTCATCCCACATATTCCAAGCTAGTTTGTCTGTGAATTCTTAGTATGCTATATATGTTTTTGATGTCACCATGTGTCTATATAGGCTAGACAACAGGCTCATGAGAAAGACATGGAGCTTCTAAAGAGCAAGGCTCAGCTCGAGGCCATGGAGGCCATGTCAGGGCTAGAGACTGCTCGACTGCGAGGCACTGCTGCCTCCCAGGGGGCCGAGGAGGTCCTGTCCAGGCTGTCACGCCCCATGGAGAGCAGTGATAACATCAGGCCCAGGAAAGGCAGCAAACAGGTATACAGGGGGCCTCAAAAACCACAGAAAAACTGATGTACAACCTTGATATAGGTTAATGTGTTGGTGTTTGTGGTGTGTGTATTTGTTAGTGCTCTCTGGTGATGTTAAAAATAGTGTAGTTTGATAACGGTTTTAAAAAACTGTATAGAGATGTATGTATAATTATTTTTAAATCTGTTTTCTTGAATTTGAGAAGAATGATTTTTTCTTTTAAAAATGAAAATAAGTACATGTATCACAGTGTAAGAAGATAAACAGAAAACATTGAAGGTTTAATTATTATTAATGTATATTCTGTCTTCAGAGTGTGTCTCATGCCCCCGAGTCTACTCGCTCAGTGAGTCAGTCCTATACTCAGCTTACCACTCGCTCTACACCTGACACATCAACCAGGAGTCAAAGGTCAGTTAGCACTTATTTGATCAATCAAGATGGAAACCTAATAAGTAGATAAAACTGGAATCATATTATTTACACAATAGAATATGTTTTGATGAATTCAACAATCAAATATAGCATGTATATATCCTGCAATACTCAAGAGTTCTTCAGTTCTGATTCATGCTTTGTTGTGATTCACAGTTCTGTAGACGAGGTGAAGACAGCTAGTGACACCCAGCGAGGGGCTGACAGCGACTCCTCCATCCCGTCCCACAGTAAGGCTGAGGGCAGGGACGACAGCATGAAGGAGGACAGCATCAGTGAGGAGCTGGAGGACTACACGCTGGACGAAACAATGACCGAGGATGAGATGGAGCGCAGCTTCCGCTCGATTCTTCCCTCGGAGAGCCATCGCAAACGTGCCAAAAAACAGCTGGATAATGTGTCTGTCACTTCTGATGAGGGCAGCATGTCGGGTATGAACAGTTTTACTTCTATTTAATCTTCATTTGATTTTATATGGTATGTTTGTGTTTTTTAAAACCATTCTTGCCAGAAATAGATTTAGACTAACTACTTATTACATATATATTTCCTAATGGACCGAAGTCGTAGAATTATATGAGGTTACAGCTTTCGATTTGCAGAATGAATAATATAAATGACGTATCAAAAAACCATAGAAGTTCAATTTGAGATCAGGTTTTCTAACAGAGAATCTTGTCTTTTCTGTAGCTCCGGCAACTCCACGGTACTCAATGGATGACCTGGGCTCGTTTATTGGGGAAGACTCCTTCAACAAATTCACTGAGGAGATGGTCAAACAGTTTATGAGGGAGGAGGAACTACGGGCTCAGCATCAGGTCTGCTCTTGCTCAAATCTTCTGTGTTTATTGCTGAATGAATGTATCATATTTAATATTGATGGACTTACAATTATGACAAAATCTTTTTTATAATTACTTGTACTAATTTGTGTAATAGTTTCGTAAAGATTAGGTTTCTTTACCTTAATAAGAATATTTTAAAATCACACGTAAATGTAGAATCTAAATGTTTGTTAATCTTTTATTCTAGTCATCTTTACTGAAACTTCGAGAGAAAGCATTAATGGAAAAAACGAAAGCAGAGTTATCTTGGCTGGAACAACAAAAACAACGAATCCGTAACAAAGGAGCAGATGACACCTATCCACAAATAATCAAACGACAACGGGGACTCAAAATGAGGCTCCAGGAACAACAGGTAAGAGTACTTGTACTAGTATAGGTCAAATTAATTCTAAATAAACATTGATATACATGTATATTGAATTCATGCAATGTGGCAAAGTTGCTGAAATACATCAGAGAAATGGTTTTCCTCTTCAGGCGGAGATCAAACGTCTTCAAGAACAGAATGAGGCAGCATCCAGAGAGAGACAGTTGATTCTCCAACAGCACGAGGAAATCAGTCGACTCCGAAATCAGACGCAAAAGGTAGATACAGATCGGAATATATTTAAGCATATATTGCCATAATTTTGTGTTAACTGACAGCATAAATTTACATGGTTGTGACTTATTTTAGACCAAGACAAAGATCGGAGGGAGATTGGGCCGACCATCAGAAGTACACACTGAGGATGAAGTCAGTGTTGTAAGTATTCATTTCATCGAAGAATATTTGGATCATCATATGAAGCATTGTGATTTCTAAAACCAATCACATTCCATTGACATGAGCAAGGTTTACATGTCCTGATTTTATTTGTTTTAGTTTGAGGAACATTCTGATGCAGCTGCAGAAACAAAATTGAAGAAAGGTACCATTATTTATCAGTCAAATTTCATAAGGTTGATACCGGTACTTGAAATTTTTAGATTAAATAACACACAATATATGTGTCTAAGTGTCTACAATATACATGTCTATATTCTACAGATTACAAGTCTGATTCGGAGATCTACACAGAGCCAAAGTCTGCCGGCAAAAAAGGGAAGGCTGAAGGCAAGGCGATGGAGAAGATGAAGAAGATACATCTGGATGAAAAGTCAGTCTTCTACTAATGTAAAAAAACAAAATCCTATCGTATCAGATCAATGTCTTGGTACATACCATCAGATATTTAACTTGCTCAGTAATGTCATTTATGAATAATTGTATATTTCATAATCTTATTAATTTGAGTTGATTAAGTAAATATGAAAAAGTTTTCTATATACTAGTAAGCAGCATTTGATACCAATATTCATAATATGTTGACTCTTGGAAGAATACAGTTAAATGATTGCAATTTGTTGTGTAGGTATCTGACCATTCATTTTGTTGTGTAGGTATCTGACTGTTCATTTTGTTGTGTAGGTATCTGACCGTTCATTTTGTTGTGTAGGTATCTGACCGTTCATTTTGTTGTGTAGGTATCTGACAGTTCGAGAGCAGAGACTCCATGACAGAAGAAGAAATGTGGAAGATCTTCTGAAGTGGAAGAGGAGGCTGGATGAGGAAGAAGAGAAGATTTACAAGATGGAGCAGACGGCACTGAAGATCTGGGATGGTGATAAGAAAGACAAGGATGTCAAGGGTGGCGAAAAACAGAAAGACAATTTGAAACCGCCAGTCCGAAAAGACAAAAAGGGTTGGTATATGTGTTTGATAAGAATTGAGTTACAAAATTTAGTTGGTATCATATTTCTTGTGTTTTTGATAAAGAATCAAGTTATCAGTCTTGAAGGTCAACATAAACTGTTTTGTATAAACAAAAATTAGAATTGCATATGCCTTGTGCACTTATTTTCCACAACTGAATGCAAAATTATTTCTTTCTATATCATAATTTGAACACTTTTTATGAATGTGACAAAAAATTGTGATAAGTATGATTTATTTGCAATAGATTTTAGAACTAATCTTTGTATTTCAGACACACAAACTTATTCTTCAATACAAGAAGACAGTTTTGTTTCGGAAGCCATCTCCACGGCCAAAGATGATTCCATCAAGAAGTCAGTAACAGAAACGCCGCAAACGGAGCTGGCTATCAGTGCAGAGAGTTCACCGGAAGAGGTGAAGGGAGTGTCAGCGGAGCGGGCGGCCAAGTACAAGACCTCTCTGGGGAGAAGCGCGAGTGAGAGCTCTATCCCTGAGGAAGTCCTGTCCCAGTCCAGCATAGAGGAAACTACCGTCACCCCCAACAGAAAGTAAGTTCTGTAGATCTATTTATAAATTTAGCTGTATTTGATTTGCTTTTAAATTAACAAAAAATTACTGTTAGATTTTTTTCTCAGCTGAAAATCTGATACTAGACTTTTAAAAAGATTAAAAAGGTCGTTATGATGTTGTATATATTTGATAGTAGTTGAATAAACTGTTACTTTTGTGATTTTAGGATTAAATCATCAGTTATGGAGTCTTCGGCACTAAATGACAGTTATGGTGACAATACATTTGTTGATGAGTCCACAATGGCAACCAGCCGCGATAAAGTTAGCAAAAAATCCCCTCGATCTCCTCTGGAAAAACTCAACAAACAGAAAATCAACATCCCACTCGCAGGAAGAGACTTCAAAACTCGTCGATATGGCAACAGAGGTCGAAGTTCAGAAAGTGAATCTGAAGAGTCCATATCACATACAGGTATGAGAACTCGGTGAATAAGAGGCAATATCTGCATATTTTTTTAAACTTGTGGTAAGATAGTATTGATTATTAGCAAAAGAATGTCAAAATATTACAGTAGGTATGACTTTTCCTTATAACAGGAATATGTATTAAATGACAATTTATGTTATTAGTTATCACTAATGCATATAATGATGGACAATTTTATCCCTTTCAGATGTTTCTACCTACACAGAGACACAGTCAGACTTGAGTGATTTTGAGGGGCGTGTGAGAGCCCTGACGGAGGAACTGAAGCGAAGAAAGATCCAGGCTGACAAGTTAAAGAAAGAGAGGAAAAAGAGGAGGAAAGACATCCTGAAAAACAAGGAAGAGGCCCTTAAAAAGCAGATAGAGGTTTGAAGCACAATATTTTTGCAAGAATAAAACAGTCATTTTGATCTCTTTGAAAGTATTTTGATTGTTATGTTGTTTGTACAATTGTTTAATTTCTTCTATAGGCACTGGATAACCAGATTGATCAGCTCAAGTCTGAGATCCACAACACAACAGAGAGAGAACCATCCAAGGTTAGGCCCCAGATCCTGAAGCCCAGCGTTAGTCCGGCCAAAAAGTTACCAGAGGTCACCACCCCCAAAGTGGTCAGCAATGATGACAGTGGGACAGACTCCACCCAGAGTTCCCCCTCTGTTATTGAGGATAAAGGTAAGCCAATGGAAATCAGACCAGGGTCACTTTTTTCTGAGAAGAAGTTTGTGTTGATCATTGAGTTAGTTATTTGTCAATGTTATATGCTTACTGTAGATTCCTAATTAAACTTAAGGAATTAATATCTGCATAAAATTGTGAGAAGTACATCTCGCGGATTTTATAATCTTATAATCTCCCTTTTATTTTTCCGACATATGTAAACTGAATGGAACTATGATAAAGATTCAGTGTTCGCGGATTTATATTCTCATGATTTAATGCAAAATGGTTGAATCGCGGAATTAAGTACTCACGTAAAATAAGGAATATACAGTATTTTCAAGAAAACCATCCCAGTATACTGATGTTGTGCTTATTTTTTCATAGACTCCAAACCGAATTCCCCTGTATCCAAATCCACCCCAGTGTCTAGTCGCATTCCTGCTCCACTGGACAAGATATCAGAGGGAAGTGAAAGTTCGAGATCTGTAAGGAGGAAGGACGACAGTTCCGTGACAGAGGAAATAGAAACTGCAGCCGATGACAGTAGTGTGTCAGGTTTCCTCAAAATCCCGAAATCACCTGTCAGTGAAAAGCAGCTTACATATAAAGACGATGATTCCTACTCCATGGACTTTGAGAGGACTCCTAGTCTTGCTGGGCCTCCTTCGGAGAGACCCCCAGTCAGTGCCAGAAGTACAGAGGTCAGCCATCACAAGTCTGGATTCAATGATCAAATTTCTGAAGCTATATCAGTCGTATGCAGTGAACACATTGATGATTCTATCAAATCTGAAAGTTTTGTTAAACCTCTGGACTTGAAAAAAGACCTTGATGAGCCTATTTCACCTCAATCATCGCGGCCTTCCAGTGAAAAGAGTGAGCAATCTTATACAGGTCGATCCACAGACTTGGAGTCTGCGTCTGAATCTGAGCAGGTGTCTGCTGCTCCATCAGATCAGCCAGAGCGACTGATGAGAGAGGAGAGTGTGATTGACAGTATCACTGATGTAGCACAGAATACAGAGGACGAATCCGAACAATATCCAATGTTCAACACCACAGCCAAGCCTCAGGAAGAGGAAGATGAAACACCCATTAACTCTCCCAGGGATAGCTCAGATTTCTCTCAGATTGATGACCCTATGGCAGACTTTCAACTCAGGGATCGTGTTTCTGTCACAACTGGTGATAGGAAGCGAAGAAGAGGACAACTTTTGTTCAAAGGAAAGGTTCATTTTGCTCCTGGAATATGGGCTGGTGTTGAGCTGGAACAGCCAGAAGGTAAAACTGATGGTACAGAAGACGGCAAGCAGTACTTCAGCTGTCGACCGGGATATGGCATCTTTGTGCCTGGGAATGACCTGATGCCGGCTCCTACCCCCACTCCTAGGAGTATCAGTCATCCGAGTGCCGGCAGTGTTACTGATGAGTCTGAAGAAGAACCAGAGGTGGCTGAAGATCAGGACTTGGGCAAACTGATCAGTGAAGCTGACCAAAACGTCAGAGAGTTCGAAAAGAAAGCAGAGAAGCAGGACAAACTAGCCGACCTGATCACGGATCAGATCCTGGAGAAAGTGGTCAGTGACGAGTTTAATGTTATGAATGAAATCTCCGACAAGAAAGTCCCCCCTCCAGTGGCTCCTAAGCCAAAGAAACCTGCAACAGAGGCTGTTCAAGAAGACAAGGAAAACCAAGTCTTGATGAACGGACATTTGTCTCCCCCAGAGTCTGACAGTGGCAAGAACTCGCCTCTCCAGAAGAAGATAGATGCATCTAACAAAGTGGTGGACAATCTTCTAGATGATGCTTTGACCAAAATGTTGAAAATCAACAAGAAAAAGAGAAACCTGAATAACAATGTAAAGGTTACACCGGACTTAGTGGATCTTTCTATCTCCCCAACAAAAGAGCTGATGGATGTTCTAGGCCGTGAAGATGAAGAGGAAGAAGAGGATGACCAGAGCAATGTGCCTCCCAGACCCAGCTCACCAATGCCAGGCAGTTCTCCAAAGAATAGTCGGGTAGGTCCTCAACTCTGTTTCAGAACACCTGTCCCACATAACATTTTTAAAAAACAAAATTCTATGTGTTGCAAATTTTGCAAATATGAAAATCTATAATTTTTGTAATATCTGTAAGTCTATTTTTTGCAATTTATAAAAACTATTATATAACTATCTTTTTTTTACCCCCCCCCCCCCCAAAAAAAAAAAAAAGGAACAACATGAAAAAGATCATTGTAAAAATTCTTGGTTATATGGTATTTTACATCTGAGTAGTCGACTCATTAAAATTCTGATTTCTTGGTTCAATCTTAGAACATGTGTCTAATGGGATATTGTATCTGAGAAGTTGATTCAATGAAACTGTTTTCTTTTTACAGCTGAAGGCACTGGATGATGACATCAATGCCTTGTTTGGCAATGATTTGGAGGAGGATGAGATGTTCACTGGACTTACCCCAACAAAGGATCCCCCTCCTTACCCCGGGACCCCAGGTACAACAGAGTTCATTGGCAGTTATAATGTAAAGAGTAAATGTATGCTAGGCAAGAGAATACAAGTGTACAAAGTTCACATATACAGTGTATGTATCATAAAACGTTTATTTCATCATTCAATTTTACAGAACCTAAGATGGACATGAAAAAGTTGGCAGATGAAATGAGAATAGCAGTTCCTCATAGTAGTGACCAAGTCAGGAGGATTGTTGCAAGTGCTGTTGAAATTCATTTCCAGCATCGTACAAATGGGGAATCTATCAACGGACTTGAACCTCCAGAGTCCTATTTCACACAGGAAGAATTGGAAGACGAAGGACTGGAGAATAGCAGTCGGCGTGTGTATAAGAAACTGTTGTTTGATCTGACAGGTGAACTATTGAAGGAGATATACAAAAATGAACTCAAGGAGGACCCGCCACCCTGGCAAAAGCCGAAACAACGACGTCAGAAATATTTTCGTGGTGCTTCTCCACCGAAGGAGGTGGATACATTAACGCCAATTGTTCAAGAGGCGGTCATAGACATGTTAGGTTTGAATGGTTCACGCAAACTGGATCGAAATAAGTGGAATGTTCGCAAGAAGAAAGATCACGTAGACAATATTCTAGTTCAGGAGTTGCGTGAAGAGGAACCTGAGTGGGTGAATTACGACAATGATGAGGTCGCCGTCAAAATGCAACTGACTGACAACATTTTTGAGACGCTGTTGACAGACACTGTACATGTTATGAGTAAGATCTACCAGAAAAGAAAGATGGCTGTGAATAATTGACTGTATGGCTACAAAAGTGTTTGAATGTAGAACTTTACAATAAGAAGTCTGATTGCCAAGATGTCCGTGCTACTAAATGGCAAACATAAGGGAAACGAGTCTGACTGTTCTTTTATAGGAATGAGTTTGTTATTTATATCTTGTGTATATACATGTGTAGATAAAATATTTATTATCATGACCTCACGGGGTGTGCCATGAACTGTTTGTGGCAGAGTGAGGATGAGAGAGAGGAAATGCCTGTTGGCGTGAATGAGAGCATATGAACTGCATGAATAGATGTTAGTAGTGCATGCAATCATTAAGCATGATTATTTTAAGGTTTTGTGAGGTCAAAAAGCAACAGACAGACATAGTCATTGATGAGAGATCTTGGACCAATTGTTATTCACAAAAATTGTTATTCAGTTACATTTTCAATTCAGCAGTGATGATTAAGAGATCCGATGTTGTTTTCTCATTTTCTGTTTCATATCAATGATTTCATTATTGACTTTTTTTTTGTTTCAGTCATATTTTTATTACAATGGTACTTTTGTTGATGTTTTTGATTCACATACTCAGGATAATTATCTTGAATCCGTCCATTTGTGTTGTTGAAAAAATATGGTTGAATATAATTCAAATAACATAGAATTCACGATATAAGGAGACACACATCTACTTAATTCTTCTGTAGAACAATTTGGGGGTCAAACTTCTGTTTAACCCTGTAGGATAGTTTTGAGGGAAGTTACTTTCATATACCCCTGTAGATCTGTTATATACACTGCCAGGTATCCACACAAATTCTAAACACTTGTAAACTAGATAGGGATTTTTTGAAGTGATTTTATTTGTTTCTGAAATGTTTAAAGTGGTTGACTTTTTGTTTCTTATGCTAATATAGCTATTATTTACTAACCCAGCTTGCATTTATTTTCGTAACTGCTTGTATTTCAGCTGAATATTCAGTCAAACATTTTATTTCCATTTTTTGTCACATAGTTCACGGTCACCTTAATTTTGATTGGTTCTTCAGTTAATTTGTTCGTATCGGATGGATTAATGTCATCATTTGATTGAGTCAATTTTCAGTGATTTTGATTGGTTCAATTTTTTTTTTCATTAAACCATCAGTGTCTTACTTGGAATTGGTGCTTTGGAATTTTTCATATAGTGATTATTTTCACTCTCATTTTGAATTTTTATATTTCAAGGAATTAGACTGTGACTAAATCTTGACAAATGCATCTCATTTTAGGAAATCTTCAAGTTAACGGAAGTCATTTTTTATATTTTTAGTTGAAGGTGCATCATTCCAGTGTAAGGTTTCAATATAATGTCATATTTAAAAAGTGCTCAACATCTGATATACCACTACATTAAGAAAATCCATTCTCAATTGTATAGTTTATTTTTCTATTCTTTGTTAATGCAGAACTGAAAAGTGGTAAAATTGTTCCCTTTTTTCCATTCAACCATAACTCTTTAACATGAACCCAATGAATGCGAGATCTGCAGAATGTTTGGAACAAGTGCTAACTTTTTGGAGTTGTTTTGTGTGTGTATTTTGTTTTCCGTTTGAATGATAATATTTTGTGATATTATTATATACCTTTACACATGATAGTCGAAGTTTTAATAAGATACCATGGAACACAACAGAACAAAGAGTAGACAACTCTAGGTTAACAGAAACAGATCTGAATATTTTGTGTAGGCCTCTCATTATTTGTTTTTTTTTTTCTGTATACATAACATTAGACCAAGCTGTAGCAGCTTATACTTATGTAGAAAAAGATCTTGTTCATTTCTCTAACTAAAGTCTGCACACAATTAAGTGAACTTTACTGGAAATGTGTACATGTACTTTAAAAATATTTCAATTTTTATTGATTTTGAAATATTGTGTGTTTATGAAACCAAAAATCCATTCAAAATTTAATTTTGAGGTCTAACAGATCTGGTACCTGAACAAGAATCAATTGTACATATGTAGCTCCTTGAACCATACTTTCTTACTTTATTTATTTGTTATTTATATTTAAGTGTCTAATTTATTCTCTTAGCAATAGATTTTTCTTCCAATGTAGGTTTAAAAAATCGGATGCACATTTTCTCACCTTAAAATTTAGAAGAAATAGCCATAAGCCTTGATAACTTCTACAAACAAATGAATACCAATATTTTGCCCTGTCATATTTTCTTATTTTATACAACATGGTTTTCATAACATTTTTTGCTGGAATTTAACAAGTATAGTTGAACTATTTTTACAGTAGTCATTGTTAAGAAAACTTTTTTTTGTAAACTATGCAAAACCCTTGTCTTGCTTCTTGATGATAGAGGCAGAAATAAAACTATAAACCAACAACCGTGTCCTCTTGATTTCATTCCAGCGGACCCAATAGTGGGTTCAGAGAAAACTTACACTGATTCAGGAACAAGTGACAAAATCATTACGTTTTTATTTTCAAAAGTACATTTTTATACCCGTTATAATTTATGATAAGTAAACTGTAAATTCCTAATACATGTATTTAAATGCGATGAATTGATCCACAGAAAATTGCTAGAAGTATCCATGGCAAAATTTATAAAATTACTTTTATTTTTCAGATAGTTTTACTTTTATTTTTCAGATAGTTTTTAACTATATATGAAATTTTAACAAAAGTTTGGCACTCATTAATTTTTTAAACATTTGTGATTTTATACAAAACTGCAGAATCTGCGAATATAATGCTTATTGAAACATGGCCAATAGGACTTAACGGTCATCTGAGTACCATAGCCCATACACAAACTTGTCAAGAAGTCATATCTATGCATTTAATTCAGTTTCATTCTGGAGTAGATAAATTATGATATTGTAATGATGACCACCTCCCTGCCTGATATCTTTCAAAAAGGTCTATAAAACCAGGGACGTATATACATCCCTGATAAAACCTATGATTTTAGTGAAAAACTTATAATAATAGAGTGCATGACCTGATATTAAAAGGTGCAAGACTCTAATAGAAAATAATTTTCCCATATTTGTTAACGTTTTCATAGATAAACTAAAACAAGGTGGCTAGTATACATATTTTATTTAAAATACCTCTCATCCCCCATCCCCATGGGCAGACAAAAACTCTCCTGTGGGCATTTAAACAAAAAAAAACCCACAATATCATAATTCTCTCATATCTCATGTTCCAGCTTTTGAATATTCAACCTATTAATGAATTTATCACCATCTGGTATAATATACATGTTTACCAAAATCATTTTACATGTACTGCTTATCAGTGATTTAGGTTAGCCAATTTTTACTTTACTATTAACAAGTCTATTTGTTTATTTAGAAAGTTCAAAAACTTTGTTTGTTTCAAATGATAAAAAAAAACAAAAAAAAACTTGTATAACTCTTCTGGCCATACAACTTCTTAATATGTAAATTACAAAATATGAACAAGCAAAGGAAGATAACTCCATAATGAAGAAGCAAGGGAAGATAACTCCATTAACTGCATGAACTCTTTAAAAATGCTTTCACAATATATCAACTTTGATAGACAGCTTCATTCTTGTTCTTTTCTAAATATGTGAATTTACTCATTTCTTTCATTGAAATTCCTGAGCAGAATAAAAATAATAAAAGGACAAATATGTACCCTCCCCCCAGCCATAACCCTTGCCTTACATGTAGGTGACATGAAATTATTATCAAAGATGACAGCTTAATGTTTTTTTCTAAATACAGTGTATGCAGTCAGTTTGTATTCTGTGTCAGTAGATATTTTTTAAACATTATATACATTAACACTAAATGATCATTTTGACCACACCATGCATTAAGAACCCCTACTCTATACACTAAATGAATGTTTTGGCCCCGCCCTAGATGCAAATCCCTACATTGGGAGACATGAATTTAAAATTTTGATAGATGGCTTTATTTCCTTTTTAGCTCACCTGAGCTGACAGCTCAAGTGAGCTTTTCTGATCAAAATTTGTCCGTTGTCTGTCGTCGTTGGCGTTGTTGGCATTGTAAACTTTTCACATTTTCATCTTCTTCTCCAGAACCACTGGGCAGATTTCAACCAAACTTGGCACAAAGCATCACTGGGTGAAGGGGATTCAAGTTTGTTCAAATGAAAGGCCACACCCTCTTTAAAGGGGAGATAATTTAGAATTATTGAAAATTTGTAGGTATTTTTCAAAAATCTTCTTCTCAAAAACTATAAGGCCAGAAAAGCTGAAACTTGTATGGAAGCATCCTTAGGTAGTGTAGATTCAAGTTTGTTCAAATCATGGTCCCCGGGGGTAAGGTGGGGCCACAATGGGGGGATGAATTTTTACAAAGGAATATATAGAGAAAATCTTTAAAAATCTTCCTCTTAAAAACTATTAGGCCAGGAAAGCTCAAATTGGAGTGGAAGCATCCTCAGATAGTGTAGATTCAAGTTTGTTTAAATCATGGTCCCCAGGGGTAGGGTGGGGCCACAATAGGGGGATGAATTTTTACATAGGAATATATAGAGAAAATCTTTAAAAATCTTCTTCTCAAAAACTATTAGGCCAGAAAAGCTCAAATTGGAGTGAAAGCATCCTCAGATAGTGTAGATTCAAGTTTGTTTAAATCATGGTCCCCAGGGGTAGGGTGGGGCCACAATAGGGGGATGAATTTTTACATAGGAATATATAGAGAAAATCTTTAAAAATCTTCTTCTCAAAAACTATTAGGCCAGAAAAGCTCAAATTGGAGTGAAAGCATCCTCAGATAGTGTAGATTCATGTTTGTTTAAATCATGATCCCCAGGGGTAGGGTGGGGCCACAATAGGGGGATGAATTTTTACATAGGAATGTATAGAGAAAATCTTTAAAAATCTTCTCAAAAACTATTAGGCCAGGAAAGCTCAAATTGGAGTGGAAGCATCCTCAGATAGTGTAGATTCAAGTTTGTTTAAATCATGGTCCCCAGGGGTAGGGTGGGGCCACAATGGGGGGGGATGAATTTTTACATGGAGTATGTAGAGAAAATCTTTAAATTACTTCTTAAAAACTATTTGGCCAAAAAAGCTCAAACTTGTGTGGAGGCATCCTCAGATAGTGTAGATATAAATTTGTTTAAATCACGGTCCCCGGGGGTAGGGTGGGGCCACAATGGGGAGATGAATTTTTACATAGGAATATATAGAGAAAATCTTTAAAAATATTCTCGGAAAGTTTTCAGTCCAAAAAGCAGTAACTTGTGTGAAAGCACGGGTTGTGCAGATTAAAGTTTGATGAAACCATGATTCCCTAGAGAAAAGTGGGGCCACAAAAAGGAGGGGGGGGGGGGTTATATAGGAATAGAGAAAAATCTTACAGGTACAACAACAAAAGGGGCTTGGTATTTACCATAAAAATATGTTGATAAAAATTGGCAGATATTTTAAATTTTTTGAGCAATATCTACTGTACTTAGTTGTCAAGATATTTTGATTTTGATACCGTAATGCTAATTTGATCCGAGTTAAGGCTATTGTTCCTCAGGTGAGCGATGTGGCCCCTGGGCCTCTTGTTTTATATGCAATCAGTTTTTATTCAGTATCAGCAGAAGTCAGGAAGACTATTTTTTTTTAAATTAAATGCATTAATACTATATGACTATTTTGATCTTGTTTCAGAACCCCTAGCTACCCCGGGGGACATGAAATTTATAATTTTGGTAGAGGGCTTCCTGGTCTACAAAATTATGAATTCAGTTTTCCTTAAGGGTGTGGAAGTAGAGAAAATTATTTTTAACTATTACTATACATCCATTTTTGCTCTAAAGTCAAAACCCATACTCCAGGGGACACAAAATTTACAGTATTTGTAGAGGACTTCCTGGTTAACATAATTATGAAGTCAGTTTTTCTTACAGATGTCTGAGAGTACAGAAAAAATATTTTTTAACATAATATGCATTAACATTATGGCCATATTGTCAAAACCCATACTCCAGGGGACACAAAATTTACAGTATTTGTAGAGGACTTCCTGGTTAACATAATTATGAAGTCAGTTTTTCTTACAGATGTCTGAGAGTACAGAAAAAATATTTTTTAACATAATATGCATTAACATTATGGCCATATTGTCACCCCTCCCCCCACACACACACACACAGCTGAACCGCTGACCCAGGGGCCATGAATTTCACAATTTAGGTAGAGGGCTTCATGGACATCATAACCATGCATTTAGTTTTTAACAAATATATATGGGAGTAAAGAAGAAGATTTTGATTTTCTAAGATTTAATACATTTTTACTATATGGTCATATTGGCCCCACCCTAGAGCCTGAACCTCTGTCCCAGGGGCCATGAATTTCCCAATTTTGAAAAAGGGCTTCATGGACATCATAACCATGCATTTAGTTTTTAACAAATATATATTGGAGTAAAGAAGAAGATTTTCTAAGATTTAATACATTTTTACTATATGGTCATATTGGCCCCACCCTAGAGCCTGAACCCCTGATCCAGGGGCCATAAATTTCACAATTTTGGTAGAGTGCTACATGCATGGCCCTCATAACTATGCATTTAGTTTGTAACAAATATATATGGGAGTAAAGAAAAATATTTTCAAAGATTAAATACAATGTACATGTTACTAGATGGTCATATTGGCCCACCCTAGAGTCTGAACCCAGGGGCCATGAATTTCAAAATTTTGTTAGAGGGCTTCATGGAAATCATAACCATGCATTCAGTTTTTTCCCAACATGTGTGGGAGTAAAGAAGAATATTTTCTACGATTAATTACATTTTCACTAAATGGCTATATTGGCCCCACCCTAGGGCCTGAAACCCTGACCAAGGAGCCATGAATTTCACAATTTTGGTAGAGGGCTTCATGGACATCATAACCATGCATCTAGATTTTTCCTCACGTGTGGGAGTAGAGAAGAAGATTTTTACAAATTTGGCTTTTTTGCATATTTGGCCCCACCTGTGGCACCCCGGGGTGGTAGAGCCATGCATTTCACGATTCTTCTTACCATAGAAATGCTCCACATCAAAAATGGTAACCATTGGCCAAGTAGTTTTCAAGAAGAAGTTAAAAATGTAAAATGTTAACGCATGACACACGACAACGGACGAAAACATATAGGTCACCTGAGTTGACCTAAAAAGGAATTGACGTTACAAAAGTAGTGAAAGTTTAGAATTTTATCCTATTTAGGGCATTGATCTATCTCAGGACTAGATGATTGACCAATGTTTTAATGGAATCTGTGCATTGCTAATTATATGCAGCATGTCAGATTTTATCTAGTACACAAAGTTAGAGACCTCATGGTGAATTATTTCATTCTCACCACAGATAAAGAATTGGCCTACATTCTGTGTAATTGGGTTTCTTTTGTTCAATAAGGACCTGACATAAAAGTACATGTGTGTCCAGCACTTATTGAGACAATGACCTTGACATTATGCCAAACACTAAGGGTCAGAGATTGGGTTTTTTGGGGTAAATGTTGTTTGCACCAGCCACACAGACACAGCCAAACAGCTGGGGGTAATTCATCTTTGCACAGTTTATCAAATTAAAAATTATGGAAAAGAGGCGAGAAAACTGCATGCACACTGAGCTTATTCCTCGTATTACTTGTACCCGTATATGAATTACCTCTCTTTGATCATGTTGAACATTTTTAGAACAATAAAAAATACTCAATTCATCCCTCGATATTTTTTTTTACTTATCTTTTAAAAAATTTATATTTTGTCCGAATTATTTTAATATGTTTATGATTATATAACCTTTAAGAATGGTAACACCAACGGCTAGTTCCTTCGACATTCCTTGCCATATGTTCAACTCGATCGTGTTCGAGTGCAGAAAACATGCACTTAATTGTAACCCGAATCAATAATTAAGGTGTACTATTTTGTACTGAGGAGCATACAAACACTTACAGTACTGCAGCACAGGTGCTAGGAGACGGGACCCCCCCCCTCACATTCCCGAGTTATCTTTTCAAGTTTTATTTTTTTAAAGCATATGTTGATGTATGCTACACTAAAAAAAATATCACAATTAACGCGAAATAAGCTATGTATACATAATACGTGTAATTCTCTTTTTATACTAGTGGTATATATTTGTTTATACATAGCTTATTTCGCATTAATTGTGATTTTATTAAGTGAGTATGCTTTAAAAAATAATCATGAAAAAATAACTAGGGAATGTTGGGGGAGGGATAAATATTGGGGGTGGGGGTCCCCGCGTCGCCAATCACCTGTGTACTGCAGTACTATATAGGCTCCATACAAACTTGGCGATTTCCATCTTGATAAAATAAAATCCTTAAGCTGAAGCACAGTACTTCTCTCCACAGCACCTAAAACAAATGTTCCATAAAAAAAAAACCTTTTGACATTTCTGAGAGAAGGAGCCGACCAACAATCCCCCCTCCCCAAATCTGTGCAAATAAAATTTAACAAATATTATTCACATCGTGTGTAAAACAATGTTTTAATGTAGGCTAGTCTGTGTGCATGTTATCGATAATAGTTTTCTTTCTCCTTTCTCTCTCAAACTGAAACCATCAGTCAACTTTCAAACATAGGTAATCACAGATTACAAAGCTCACCGAAACGAGGCATCACCTTTATGAGACCACCTTTATCATATTATATGAAAATCATGGTTAATATGATCTTGGATATACATGGATACTGTTTTGACACAATATCGTATAACTATATCATATGTTAAAAAATTGTATAATAAACATGTTCATTTCATACGGTATTATATGATACAATGTTTATCAATACAATAATATAAAATATGATATTGCATCCTATTATACTTACAATATATATCATATAATACAATCAAATACTGTAATAAATAATGATGAAATATGATATTGTAGCATATGATATGACATTGTATCGTGTTATACATTATTGTATTTGATCACATAATACAATATTATAATATATGATACAATATAGTATTATATGATACAATATCATATCACATAATACATCACAATATTGTAACATATTATATTATATTGTATTATATGATACACTATCATATTATACAATATCATATAATAAATTTTCATGTGATATAATAATATATTATATAAACCAATATCATATTATACAATAGCATATCATATGATACGGATACGATATATATTATACAATATCATATCATACATGTATGATACAATATTATATGTTGCAATATCATATGAAACAATAGCATGTAAAATAATATAGAATACAATATCATATTATACTATATTGTATCATAATATACAATACTATACATAACAATATCATGATACAATATGATATCATAATGTACAAAAAAATTGATACAATATCATATCGTATCATATAACTTTTTACAATATAATATATGATTTAATATTGTATCATATAAAACAATAGTGTATCATATCATACAATACTACATGTATATTATAGGAATCATATTATATCATTTAACAACAAACAGGTAGGAGATTTTTTTTAGCATCCTTGATAATGGAGATCAGGCTCTGCATCTGAAGCTACCTCTGCGGTTCATTAATATTATAGTTAAATTAACTATGAAAGTTATTATCTATAAAATATGTGACCTGTTTCAAAAAACCAAATCTCATCCAGCATCCGAAACCTATGGCTCAGATTCAGCATTCAAGCCTGCCAGATGCATCAGTATCATAAGACGCACCATCCATGCCAGTTTAGTAAAGTTAGGACCAGTAATAACTAAGATATATTTTTAGCATCCTTGATAATGGAGATCAGGCTCTGCATCTGAAGCTACCTCTGCGATTCATTTATATTATAGTTCAATCAACTATGCAAGTTTGAAATAGTACTAATATTTATTGTGACCTGTCCCAAAAAACTTAACCTAATCCAGCATCCAAAACCTATGGCTCAGATTCAGCATTCAAGCCTGTCAGGTGCATCAGTATCATAAGACGCATCATCCATGCAAGTTTTATGAAGTAAGGACCAGTAATAACTAAGATATAATCATCAAAAGGCACCTGCTCCAAAAACTTTAACCAGTTCTAAAAACCTTAACCTCATCCAGCATCCGGAACCTATGGCTCAGATTCAGCATTCATGCCTGCCAGGTGTATCAGTATCATAAGACACATCATCCATGCAAGTTTGGTAAAGTTAGGATCAGTAGTAACTTATATAGAAATTGCTATCAAAGGGCACCTGCACCAAAAACTTTAACCAGCTCCAAAAACCTTAACCTCCTCCAGCATCTGAAACTCATGGCCCTGATTCAGCATCCAAGTCTTTCAAGTCCATAAGTAGGTCAAGATACATCATCCATGCAAGTTTGGTGAAGATAGGACAAGTAATAACTTAGATACAGGACCTGCAACAAAAACCTTAACCAGGTCCGGAAGCCGACGCCGGGGGTATAGCATAAGCTTACCCCGACTTCATCTCGGTGAGCTAATAAAAATAGTATGTTCAGACATACATGGAGTGAACTATCTTAACAAGTTCATGGAAAGGCATCTCTAGGTCACTGGTTCAAACTCCTGCCATGAGCGCTTGCTGTGCTATTGGACATTGACCCAATGATAACGACTTTCATGAAGCAGACTGGGGTTATAGATATGACAAAAGAACAGGTCGATTATGTGTATATAACCTGTTTTCCTGACCAGCTTTACTTATCTGTTAGACATCCTTAATGCACTGATCTCTATGTACACTGGATTATATAGTGCGGCCTACAAAGACAGCTATCAAAACAGCTGTTATCTTGTCAATATCAGTCCAGCTGTCAAAATAATTGATCACTGCAATCTTATTCTTTGATCAGATTTGAGCAAAATATTACACTAGTCATGCAGACGATCAATGATCATCGTATAATATTCACAGCTAGGTCATGTACAGTTGAACTTCGATATCTCGAACACTGATATCTCGAATACAATGGAGTGATTTGTAAGTCCCAACCACTTATTTTTTAAGTATTTAACCCTCGATATCTCGAATACTCGGATATCTTGAAGTTTTTAAACAGTCCCATCTAGTTCGAGATAACGACGTTTGACTGTATATAAATGTTAACCTGCTAAATTTATCCCGCATTATCCAGATTAAATTCATGCACATGTCCGAAATATTCACAACAATGAAAAATGTGCAAAACCCAAAATTCTTGCTATTCATTCATAACAAGTTTTGAAAGATTTCTTTATTTTTTATTTTAAGTAACAATTTATAACTGATAAGTTGCTTTTATAACTGATAAGTTGCTTTCATATACCGGTATACAAGCCTTAGAGAATGAGATTCCCCTCGATAAATACGTTTTGTCAAATGCATGAAACCCAACTACATGTATACTACATGGCTATATCTGTCTTTTGGATAGCTGTTAATGACAAACTATATAAAACAATAAAAATGAAAGATACAAAATAAAAAAAACAACATAATCTGCATAGGACATGACAATATGATTTACAATACATATGAAAATGATATAAAAATATACCGTAGTACATATGTACCAACATTTTGCAGCATGTGGTTATGATAAAAATACATCTTATGCGTATCTCTATCATCAGAGTTCAAAGTCAAATTAAATTTATCACACTACATTTTATTCACTACTAACTAAATAACACTAGACATACTACTAACTTACATTTGACATAGAAAGGCTTAATTAATGAACACTTTCAGAATCAACCATACACAAGTCTTACATGAAATATAAAAAAAAAATAGACAAATGAACTCATACAAATTAACAACCTTTTATCATTACAGTTACCAGTACTAGAAAATAAACCCTTTTCTTTCATAAACAGAACAAAAAGACCCTTTTTTATAAACATGACAAATCCAACACATGTTCAAACATAGAAACACTATTGAGGCAGCGTCTAGTCAAAACATGTTGTCCTGACGATGACTTCCGTCACAGCGTAGGGATCACAGTTTGAGGAGGGTCGTCTGTCCTCCAGATAACCCTTCTTTTCCTCTGCCACTTGGCGAGGAATTCGGATACTGGCGCCGCGGTTAGCGATTCCTGCAGAGAAGTCGTGGATACTTGAGGTTTCGTGGAATCCCGTTAGTCGACGCTCATTGTCCTTTCCTTCTTTAGGATCATAAGCTTTGATGTGTCGTACGTGGTGTTTGGAGAGTTTTTCAATAGCGTCCTCAATGTACCTGTAAAAGATAAAGACAATCAGATTAATTTAAGAACATCAGACAACCAGAAGCAATAAAAATAACATATGACAACCATCTTCCCTCATATTTTCAAATGAAAATTCCACAATCTGATTAAAATCAGCCGTTCTGATATGCTACCGCTCTCGAACATCTGAAACAACCCGCTTAGAGGTCACGTCCGAACGACCCGACAATCTAAATTTTTAAATATCAGGTCGTGACCTTTTCGACCAATGAGAATCCCCGTCTCTTAAAGACTATCGGGTGAAGTAACAACAATGTAAATATAACCGCACAGATTTGTGGGAAATGATCTGCTGGCAGAGTTTTGCTAGCCACAATTTGATTGGCTTATCGAAAGGTCGTTCGGACGTGACCTCTAAGCGGCTTGTTTCAGATGTTCGAGAGCGGTAGCGTATCAGAACGGCTGATTTTAATCAGATTGAAAATTCCACTCACTTGATTCCTCCATCCTCTCTCATTTGCAGGGTACTGTAATTACAGTGGGCTCCCGCGCCATTCCAATCGCCCTCGATGGGTTTGGGGTCAAGGGTCACAACAACTCCAAAGTCTTCTGCTACCCTGTGTAATAAATATCGCCCAATCCACAAATGGTCTCCCATATCTATACCCTCACAGGGTCCAACTTGGAATTCCCACTGAAATATGAATATATTGTCATAGTGATGTGGTTACAACTCTACTTTAATCTTGGCATCTGTTTCATAAAGGACAACTCTGTACTGCTTACCTGCGCTGGCATGACTTCAGCATTACACCCTGCAATTTTGACTCCAGCGTACAGGCATGCCCTGTAGTGGGCCTCGATGATGTCACGGCCGTACACCTTATTGGCTCCCACACCACAGTAGTAGGGACCTGGAAACACAAAAATCAGGTCAAAGTAAACAAGATATCTGTGAGCCAATGCTCACTAGTGATACCCCCGCTCTGATGTGAATATGCAAAATAAGCAAAGTCGACATTTAACAGAAAGTTGGCATCTGATTTGTACAAAAATATATCCCACAATATGGCATGCCTAAACAAATAGTGTGTTAAAATTTGAAGCATCTGCGATAAATAGTTGCTGAGAAACCTTTGACGAAAATTTGTTTGAAAATTTTGGCTAAAAATAAACAAAGTCATTATTAACAGGAAGTTGAAGTCCGATTGGTACAAAAATATATCCCACAATATGGCATGCCTAAACAAATAGTGTGTTAAAATTTCAAGCATCTGCGATAAATAGTTGCTGAGAAATCTTTGACGAAAATTTGTTTGAAAATTTTGTCTTAAAATAAACAAAGTCGTCATTTAACAGGAAGTTGACGTCCGATTGGTACAAAAATATATCCCACAATATGGCATGCCTTAACAAACACTGTGTAAAAATTTCAAGCATCTTCGATAAATAGTTGCTGAGAAATCTTTGGTGGAAATGTGTTTAAAAATTTTGGCTAAAAATAAACAAAGTCGTCATTTACCGGTAACAGGAAGTTGACATCCGATTGGTACAAAAATATATCCCACGATATAGCATGCTTCAAAAAACACTGTGTAAAAATTTCAAGCATCTGCGATAAATAGCTGCTGAAAAATCTTTGATGAAAATTTGTTTGAAAATTTAGGCTAAAAATAAACAAAGTCGTCATTTAACAGGAAGTTGACAATCGATTGGTACAAAAATATATCCCACTATATGGCATGCCTCAACAAATAGTGTATTAAAATTTCAAGCATCTGCGATAAATAGTTGCCGAGAAATCTTTGATGAAAATTTGTTTAAAAATTTTGGCTAAAAATAAACAAAGTCGTCATTTAACAGGAAGTTGAAGTCCGATTGGTACAAAAATATATCCCACAATATGGCATGCCTTAACAAACACTGTGTAAAAATTTCAAGCATCTTCGATAAATAGTTGCTGAGAAATCTTTGATGGAAATGTGTTTATAAATTTTGGCTAAAAATAAACAAAGTCGTCATTTACCGGTAACAGGAAGTTGACATCCGATTGGTACAAAAATATATCCCACAATATAGCATGCTTCAAAAAACACTGTGTAAAAATTTCAAGCATCTGCGATAAATAGCTGCTGAAAAATCTTTGATGAAAATTTGTTTGAAAATTTAGGCTAAAAATAAATAAAGTCATCATTTAACAGGAAGTTGACGTTCGATTGGTACAAAAATATATCCCACTATATGGCATGCCTAAACAAATAGTGTGTTAAAATTTCAAGCATCTGCAATAAATAGTTGCTGAGAAATCTTTGACGAAAATTTGTTTGAAAATTTAGGCTAAAAAATAAACAAAGTCGTCATTTAACAGGAAGTTGACGTTCGATTGGTACAAAAATATATCCTACGATATGGCATGCCTCAACAAACACTGTGTAAAAATTTCAAGCACCTGCGATAAATAGTTGGTTGAGGGTAAAACAGTATACCCCCTTCTCCTTCGGAGCGGGGGTATAACAAGGACAGTTTTTGTTACATGTAAAAGAGGTCAACGAAATGGAAATAGCACAGATCTTATATAAATTGGAAATCATTCATGCAAAGAATACCAATATATAGGGCAGTGTCATATTAAAATTATTTTTGCCATAATATTATCCTGACAAAAAATTTGAGAGGTTCAAGTCATGTGAGTACATGTATCAGTAAATTTACCTCATTCCTTTTGAAGTTAATTACATGACCTTGGACTACAATAATACACAAAACTCTGCTTGTTTATAAAACTGACCCCACACAGACTTGTTTATCTGTTTATCAACCCCTGGTCATAAGGTCAATCAACAGGGCAATCAAAATTACTCATGCATGCCAAGAACTAACATCACAAAGTTTACTTCTCATTTGCGTAACAAACATTGTCTGTAAATTTCTCTGAGTAAATGTATTACCCTGGGGTCCAGGGAAGCCGTTTTTGGGCCAGCCAAATGGGTGGCCGTCAGTGTCCAGTAGTGTGTACTCCTGCTCGATTCCAAACCAGGGCTTCTTGTCCTTCGCTTGCTCCATTACCTCATTACACGTCCTTCTTTGGTTTGTTTCTAATGAGAAAGAACAAAGCAAAATATTTAGTTCTAGTAGACTACTTACAAGTATAATTTAATTAACTGATGAAAAAAATAACAGAACATTTTTATTTAAAAATTCAACAAGAGAAAAGAATAATTTTATGCAAGAATTCCCCTCTACACATTGCTAAGCATCTTATTAATACCTGCTGGTTTTTTGTTGTATTTGAAGACCTCACAGAGAACCAGTTTATTTGGATCCCTTCTGAAGGGATCTCTGAATATAGCCACTGGATGAAGGTACATGTCAGAGTTGGAGCCCTCGGCTTGGTATGTGCTGGAGCCGTCATAGTTCCAAATCGGACAATCTGGATATTCAAAGTTTATTCCATCATTTTTTCAGGAATATATTTAATATCGGTAGAAATTTTTAAAATAGATCAGAAAGTAACTTTATTTTCCTCCTTATTTTATTCAATTAGCTTGACATTTTTTTCTAATATTAATATTTTGTAAATAAAAAATAATTTGCGTAAACATAACCAGGCTGTAACGCTGTACTTGCCTAAATACACTAACAAGTTTAAATACCGCACTTAATAAACCAGCGTGATGCTGCAGCTAGTGATCACGTGAAGTATTTATATAGGTTCACGCAAGTTGTTCATGATGACTGATTTTTTTTTTCTTTAGAAAAATTGCTTAATAGACACTTCAGTAGGGCAAGGTTATTAAACCATGTCGAACCTGCACTAGCTATCCTGAAAAATCCAGCCATAACAATCATTTTCACAAAACAGATAAGCTGCATGGTTCTTTAGTACTTATCGGTCACACTTGACCATTGAATATTTTATCATTGGAACCATTAATTTGTCATTTATTAAGTGTCCTCCTTAGAGAATGATTCACTAGCATTTGTTTCGAGTCATTGTCAACTTTGTCCATGTTGTATCATATCAAAATCTAAAGGTCATGATGAAGAGCACTTCAATTCCATATCCCCATTGAAAGTGCGCAAAAAAATAATTTGTAATTCATGGCCATGCTACTATAAATTTTACTTCAAATAGATAAAATTTCTCTAGGAACTAATAAATCACAATAAAAATCAATGCATAATGACATATTTACCTTTTGGGCTCTTGGGTTCAAAGTCCAGGGTCTTGCATTTAGAACGGACCCCCTCCCCTGTTCCATCGATCCAGATATACTCCAGCATGACTTTTGTGTCAAGAGGAAGGGTCATGTACCGTTCCAGAACATTCTTATCTGTAGCTGCTGTGTGTGATGACATTTTGGAGATCTGAATTTTGAGAAATTTCAATATAATAATATAATGACACCTCCGACAAGTAACGTTTGGAGAACAAGAAATGAGCTGTCATCCCCTGCTCTTCATCGAAATGATTTATATCTTGACAGTGACCATCACCTATGATAATAAGCACCTCAATTTGACATGACCTTCTTGTAGACAAAAATTTCCATAGTCGTTGGAACTTTCGCCTAATCCATTGATATTGAGTTACAAAAGCAGCTCCATGCGGGGGTCCAATAAATTTTTCCGAGGGGGGGGGGGTCCGAGGCATATTTTTTGGTAATTTTATAATGTTATTTAAGGAAATTTAAATTTTGCAGAGGGGGTGGGTTCCGGACCGGACCCCCCTCCGCGCATGAGCTCCGATCATTCCCCCGTCATGATGTTCACTCGTGCATCATATCACTCGCTGCGAGTGATAATGAAGTCCAGTACATGACGCCCTGACCTTCCGATTACATTGGCGACTTCCCTCCTTAACCAAGCACAAATATACTATAGAGCCTACTGTATTGTGTTTATAATAAATTACAAATTATGTAATGCATCTAAATAGCTGTTCATATGGACGTGCATCATTATGCAACCCACAAAGACGTTAGGCCTTACCAGAATGTTATTTATGTCTCTGGCCTTACTTCCTATATCTATACACATTAATGTTCACTGAATTTATTATAACTAAACGCGCTATGGAAATTTTTATGCATTTGATTTATCAAACCTGACACATATTGTGTAACCTGTATTCTAACAGAGCAAACCCCAGAAAGAAAATAATCAACAAAAATCAGCTGATTTGATGGAGTGACTTTCGTGCTGTAACCGTACGTGTGTGCAATCAATAGCAAGAAGAATACGAGTAAAATGCAAAATAAAAAAAATAATTGAATATATAACAAACTTACCTTGTTTAGACAATTAAGACTCCCAAATTCGTTATGTCTGCTCAATTTGATCGCTTTTTACAGTTTGAGTAAAATTTTCCAGTGTTGCAGAATGAGTAGTTACTTTCATGCTAAAAGCTGATTGGTCAAAATTGATTTTCTTATTTTTCATTGGTTGGCTTTTCGTTTCATTATATAATGTCACGATATGCCTACATGCCTTTTGCTGATTTATATAAAGCATGCGAAATACATATACATATGTATATCTCTTTTCAAAATCGGCACAGAGGAGACTGAAAATGTTGGTTTTCAAGGAAATTTATCTGCGAAAAGGAAAATTTGATGTAAAATAGTTCAACACTTATGAGTTTACGGTTTTTATATGTCCAGTCCAATTGTTTAATAGGCGTAATAATTATATGTCTGTAAACACGGGTCTCTTTGTTCTTGTGCATTTAAGTCAGACATCAGTAGAGAAAATAGCCGAGAACCAGCGTTGTAATAAGGAGTACTATCATGGAATAAGATTTTAATAAACTTTGAATTAAGACACTTCGTACATCATAATCTTTTGTTTTGAAAACAAGTCACAATTGCATTCTATTTTCCCTTTAATTCATGCATTGGGTTTCGGAGTGTATGGGCGCAATTCTTGGATTCCAAGAATATAACACCCCCCCCCCCCCCCCATCTGACCTAAAGTCCGATAAAGTTCTTTAATTATCATCTGAAACATTTGAAAAGTTTTTTTGTCGTTGCCGGATAAAAAGAAGCACCACAACAGACCCATTCATCCCGATGATGTAATAATCGTGTGTGTATATAAAATGTACTTTATATAATCTGACATGAACGTTTTTGCAAAGTAAGCATTGTATACCGGAATTCAATTTTTAAATCTCGTTTTTTTATAACTGTATGGACAGAAAGGATGTACATATGATATATACGTAACGATTTAATAACGTTTTTGTTACATACATGTATAAATGCATAAACATTTCTTTCGCAACAGTTTTGTCATCAAATCGAATACTACTTAAACATGTAAATAGTTTTCCTCTGATGTATCACTTCTTGAGTAATGATTCGGCGAGACACGCATGCATTAGAAAACATGAACTATAGGTAACAGTTAACTATGTTAATGTATTCAAATTACTAGTTATATAAAAGTTACAATCTTGAGTACACATAGTACACGTGTTTTCTCAAAGAATAAATGGAAATGCTCTGAAGATACATTTGTTAGCAAAAATTGCAAAAAAAAAAAAGAAAAAAAAGAAACCCAAACAAACAAAAACACCCCCAACCCCCAACCCCACCAAACTATATCCGAACATCAACAGAGAACAGAGAGTTGAAATATACAGAAGCTAAATTGCAATTGTGAGGGTTATACATGCACGTAGCAACAGGGGATGGGGGTGACACCCCTCTCACTTTTTTAAAAGTGCCGTTTTCTATTTTAATTAAGAAAAGGAAAAGGAGAAAGTACTGACATAGAATCTGGATCATTAACCTCCAGTGTTTATGCACAAATAAAATGGAGCCATAAAAACAAATAAAGAGAACGAAAACCTGGTTGCTTAGAATCAAATAAGTAAATTGCTATTACAATACACCTACTGATCATTAACAATATGTTCTTATCACGTTCGATTTTTCTTATGATTACAAACAAGAGAAGAAAGTCGCTGCTACTGCCATGATATATAGAGCTACCGTACTAACATCAAATGTACAAGAGAAGTCGGAGGTCAATGTCCTGGGTCGTCCTTCACTCGGATAGTTCCAGCCATATCCAGCTCAGTGCTGTTTTATTGCTTTTGTGTCTTCAGATTTACATACATACATGTATATTCAATTGCGCCCGAATTTCTTTTTGTATGTTTTTTTTAATTTCAAATCCCCTGTAACTGATGTTGGATCCTTAACTTTTTTATACTCTTATAATTTTTAAATTACGGTACATATTTTTCTTTAAATGATGCCCCAAGTAGTATGAATGCATGGGGATTTTACAAGTGCCTTATATATTAAAAGAAAATCAAAAGCCCAAAATAGCCAAAAGTGATTGAACCATATCATCTGACACAAGGAGGGAAAAGCTGGTCTGTATATGTTGGAAAGTAGCTTACATAACGGTCTCGGTTCATGAACATCGGGGTCATTGTGATGTCATATTTACCTGTGATGCAACAGGGCTACGTCCCCAGCAGCAAGGAAAATTTCCGAATATCGATCAATTTTAAAATAGATTATACGACGCAGAAAAGGCATTGGAAAGGCACAGAACGCATTGCGCACACGAATAACTATGATCAAATGCATGCATGGTGACAAGAATATTTCTTGTACACAGCTTTCGAATCTTGAAAACCATTTAAGCTTATCATATTGTCGAGTGCAAATTGATTAGCAAAAAACAGTGCGTTATAGAAGCCAAAAGAAATTCTAAACAATTCAATTAGCATCGAATCAAACGTGCGTTTTTCTTAATTAAAACATTTACCTTCCCCTCTCTCTATCTATCTATCTATCTATCTATCTATCTATCTATCTATCTATCTATCTATCTATCTATCTATCTATCTATCTATCTATCTATCTATCTATCTATCTATCTATATATATTTTTTTTCTTTTTGACAATGAATCACCCTCCTCCTCCTAAGATTTCCAAGGAAGCAGGAAGACTGAGGGACTGAGGGAGGGGTAACAGCTGGTGTTTCCAGGTGATGTTAGGGAGGGGGGCTGGGGTAACATATAGTTTTCATCTGATGTTTATTTTTGTTTGTGTTGATTTTTGTTACACACACCGCCCAATGTGCACAGTTTAAGGACTCCGTCATTTCTTCCACCATTAAAACCAGCTTTAATTGAGCAAATCAAAAACTTTCACTTGCCCTTGTCCTAGCATCCGGAAAATCAATATCAACTTCTTTATCTAAAGCTATTATATATGTATATCAATAGTCATACTAATTGTGCAATTATGGGGTATGTTTAATATTTACATCAAAATATAACCAGCGTTTAGACTCTAGCACACTTTGAGTTGCTGTAAAATCTTCTAAAGTCTGTCTATTAAGCTAAGCATCTGGATAATCAAGATCACATTCCATATCTGACGCTAGCTCCGTACTTCATTTACATAAACATATAAAGTTAAATTAAACATGCATGCAATTTTGAATATTTATATAGATACATATACATAAATAAATAACCTGCTCCAAAAATCATATAAACCTCCTCCAGCATCCGAAACCATGGCTCAGATTCAGCATTCAAGCCCGTCAAATGCATTAGTATCATAGGATGCATTGTCCGCCCAAGTTTGGTAACGATACAGGAAATAATAATTTAGGCTGTCAAAGGGCACCTGCTCCAATAACCTTCACCTCTAGCATTCGAAACCCATTGCCCAGATTCTGCATTCTAAGTAACATATGATGCCCTATCCATACACTATGGAACGCCATAGCTGCCTTATGTGGTCATTTCATGAGAAGATGGTGCTTAATTATATTATGCTGTGGTTATTTCATGTGAAGATGGTGCTTTATTATATGAAGATATGATGATGGTGATTTATTATATGATGATGGTGCTTTATTATATGAAGATATGATGATGGTGATTTATTATATGATGATGGTGCTTTTGTGGTTATTTCATGTGAAGATGGTGCTTTATTATATGAAGATATGATGATGGTGATTTATTATATGATGATGGTGCTTTATTATATGAAGATATGATGATGGTGATTTATTATATGATGATGGTGCTTGGTGCTTTATTATATGAAGATATGATGATGGTGATTTATTATATGATGATGGTGCTTTATTATATGAAGATATGATGATGGTGATTTATTATATGATGATGGTGCTTTATTATATGAAGATATGATGATGGTGATTTATTATATGATGATGGTGCTTTATTATATGAAGATAGTGCCTTTTTATATGAAGATGGTGCATTTTTATATGATGATGGTGCTTTATTATATGAAGATGGTGCTTTTTTATATGATGGTGCTTTTTTATGTGATGGTGGTCACTCGGAACTTCTATTTTTAAAGACTGAGTTTAAGAGCTATTATCTCGAAATTTTGAAAGTAAATACACCAATTTAGTTCCTCTTTTTCCTAGCATAATAAATATATATTAAGGTAACGAGATGATCTGTATATGACTTGAGTTCAACCGAACATAGATGTATCATTATATAAATAGTGCCTGTTTGGGAGGGTAACAGTTGAAATTGACACCCCTCGAAAACCATTGTCAACCGACGCGAAGCGGAGGTTGACAATGGTTTTCTCGGGGTGTCAATTTCAATTGAAACCCTCAAACAGACACTATTTTTTTATTATACTGAATATCTTAATTTTAGAGAAGAGAAAATTTTACTGTTTTTATATAGAAATGACGTGAATTCAAAGTCGAGGGTAATAGAACGGATTATCAACTACGTCTAAACCAATCAGATTTCAGTATTTAACATGAAAGTATAATGAAATTAATTGACAACTACAAAATGACTGAATGTTACAACAATTCAAGCGTAGTCACGATATCCTGAACTTTGCAGTGCAGAAAATTGAAATTAAATAATTAATTACTTGAGATTTAAGCGAAGAACAGATTATTTGATGAGACGTAAATGCCCTAGCAATCTGATTAAAATCAGATCTTTTATCCGCTCCTAATGTTATTGTCAACGCCCAGCAGACCCTCGTCATTGATGACCTTAAGTGTCGAGTTGGAGGAAGATGTCACATTCTGAGTGGTTAAAAACAAAACCGGTTTAAAACAAATAAAGGAGCGGATCAAAAGTCTGATTTTAATTATGTTGATGCCCCAGGTGATAGGATTCGACTTGAAACAAAGTAAGGGAAAGTCAGAGGGGAAACTTTACTAAACTATAATACAGCTCAAAGAGAGGCCCAGTCCCCATCATGGAACAGCCCTCATCGTGGAACAGTCCACATCATAGAAGTTAAAGGTGGTAAAAGCAAAGGTACAATGCCAAGAAATTCTGACAAAATATTGTAATATTCTATTCATCGTGTTTGTCGATCCAGCCATTTTATAGTTGCCAATAATACGTTTGGTTGAGGTAAAAATTTCCTACTAGTGGTATACCACTACCACTTTAAAAATATGGTGAAGTGGTCATCTCTAGTTTTTGAGATTCGGGCTTAGTCGCAATTCAAAAGTGAACTGCATTCTAGAACGCAGTTCGCAAATAAAAAATAATTCATTTTTGGGGCCTGAAATTTTCAGGGTCATCTACTAGTGGTATACCACTACAACTGTGAAAATATGGTGAAGTGGTAATCTTAAGTTTCTGAGATTCGGGCTTAGTCGCAATTCAACAGTGAACTGCATTCTAGAACGCAGTTAGCAATTCAAAATTTATAATTTATATTTGGGGCTTGAAATTTTCAGGGTCATCTACTAGTGGTATAACACTACCACTCTGAAAATACGGTAATGTCGTCATCTCTATAGGCCTGAAATTTTCAGGGTCATTTACTAATGGTATACCACTACCACTGTGAAATATGGTGAAGTGGTAATCTTAAGTTTTTGAGATTCGGTCTTAGTCGCAATTCAAAAGTGAACTGCATTCTAGAACGCAGTTAGCAATTCAAAATTTATAATTTATATTTGGGGCCTGAAATTTTCAGGGTCATCTACTAGTGGTATACTACTACCACTGTGAAAATATGGTGAAGTGGTATACCACTAGTAGATGGCCCTGAAAATTTCAGGCCCCAAATATGAATTATAAATTTTGAATTGAACGCAGTTCACTTTTGAATTGCGAATAGCGAACTGCGAACTTCATTAAAAAAACCGATTGCCAACTTCATATATCAACAGAAAACAGATAGTTGAAATATACATTATCCGCCCAAGTTTGGTAACGATACAAGAAATAATAATTAAGATATGGCTGTCAAAGGGCACCTGCTCCAATAACCTTCACCTCTAGCATTCGAAACCCATTGCCCAGATTCTGCATTCTAAGTAACATTAGATGCCCTATCAATACACGCTTAGTAAAGATATATAGGACAAGTGATAACTTAATTAAATATAGTCATCAAAGGGCACCTAGTCCCCCCCCCCCCAAAAAAAAACACACCAAAATCATAAACCTCTTCTAGCATCCTATGGTCCCAGATTCAGCACTGATGCATGTCAGGTGTTTAAGTATCACAAGACGCACCATCCATACAAGTCTGATGAAGATAGGACCAGTAATAACTTAGATATGCCCATAAAAGGGCATCTCCTCCCAAAAATTTTAACCTGCTCTTAAAACCTAACTTCCCCCAGCATATAAAATTTATGGCCTAGATTCAGCATCCAAGTATGTTTAGTCCATACGTATATCCATGCAAGTTAGACATGGCACCTGTCCCAAAAACTTAAACCGGACGCCGACGCCGAGGAAATCGTATTTATGATTCCTCCGACTTCGTCTCGGTGAGATGAAAAATAATACCATTGCGGGGTCATTCTGAGCTGGGATCAATCACTGGAAGTTTCCTTTAGGACGATGTTTGACCAAAAAATAGTCCGAATCTTTTTTTGTTTCTCATGTTGAAAGATACAATATCAATATGAAAATTACACTGTGGCACAATGTCAAACACTTCTATAGGTTTTATATAGTTTGCAGGGGAAAATGAGAGTTACGACGAAAAAAAGAGAAATCTCTTAAAATGTGAAAGGTGTCTGTCGTCTTACGTGTGAAGATATCGGTATATCTTATTCGTATGTTGAAATATAAATGTATCAATAAAGGGGGTGGCGTCTAAGTCTGTTGTATATATTCAAGTGTATTAATTGCCGATTTGGAGAAGCGCCCCTATCTGAATATTTTCGTGTTGACACATTGATTAGTTTAACCTTTTGAACTATACAAATTTAAGATGCATGCAGATATTTTAAATTTGACCATGTCAAGGGCCAGTACACAGAGCAATCGAGTTCATAGGTCAAACTTGCTTCTAGAGTACTTCATCATCTGGGACAACGTTTTTCAAAAAACACATTTTGCTTGAAGGGTGTGAATCGAAGAAATTGCAAAACAACAGAATAAAATTTATTAAGAAATTTTAATATTTTTAAAACATTGTTAATATCTTGATAAAAATAACAAAATTAAAATCAGACATATTAAATATTGCACATATTCTGATCTTTAAAATTTCAGAACTTGTTTAAATTGCAATTGCAAAGTTTCGTTACACAGACAGATATCCAATTAAACAGACAGACACACAGACTTAAAATTCATCCAGACAGGTAGTCCTAATAATAACTTCTACCACAGAGTAGGGATCACAGTTAGATGAGGGGCGCCGATCCTCCAAATACCCGAAGCCGTCCTGCGCCACCTGGCGGGGAATGCGGATGCTGGCGCCACGATTGGCTACTCCAGCAGAAAAGTCATTAATGGTCGAAGTCTCGTGAAGTCCCGTCAATCTCCGTTTGTTGTCTTCTCCTTCTTTGGGATCATATGCTTTTATATGTTTATCGTGGCACTTGGAGAGTTTATCTATGGCATCTTCTATGTGTCTGGAAAAAAAGCATACGAGTTGAAGGACGGTTGCCGCTAACGTAACAACAAATACAACAAATAGTGGTCAGTGTCCTATTGAGCATATTGTATCTTGCCATAATAACAACAACAAATCAATGAACTCACTTGATTCCTCCATCTTCTCTCATTTTGAAAGTGCTGTAATTTGTATGAGCGCCTGCGCCGTTCCAGTCTCCCGACATTGGCTTAGGGTCAAAGGTCACTATGACACCGAAATCCTCCGCGACTCTGTGTAGAATGTACCTGGCCACCCAAAGGTCGTCACCCACGGAGATACCCTCACAGGGGCCCACCTGGAACTCCCACTAAAACAGAAAATTTAAACTATGTTTATTCAAGTATATTTGTACTTGTAAACAATTATATCTACTCTATTTGCATTACTAACTGATAAAACTTTGACCTTGACCCACTAACCTGTGCAGGCATGACCTCAGCATTACAGCCCGCGATTTTGATTCCGGCGTACAGACATGCTCTGTAGTGAGCCTCAACTATATCCCTCCCAAATACCTTGTTGGCCCCGACTCCGCAGTAATATGGTCCTGTGAAATAAAAAGATAGAAGAAACGATAAATACAGAAATAGGTAAAATCGTCCAGGTAAAATTACTCATATTACATTGACTGGGTTATTTCCAAGTTCTATGAAACTTTACGATGACCTAGATTTTCGCGGAATTCTATGATAAGAAGCTGTAATGCTTTAACATTCCATTGTTGCCTGGATGATACAAGAATGCTCATTTTTAGCAAACATTACGTAACCTTTTACATTTACATGTACCTTTTTCTAGATAACATTCAATTTCTGACAACATACCCTGAGGTCCTGGGAATCCGTTTTTGGGCCAACCCAATGGGTGTTTGTCCACATCCAACATGGTGTATTCCTGCTCTATTCCGAACCATGGAATTTCTGCCGCAGCCTTCTCACACACTTCATTACAAGACTTACGGTGGTTGGATTCTACAATAAAATATTAACGATACAATAAAATAAAATCGACATGTTACAAATATAACGATATTATCTGAGATTCTTTAACTTACAATAGCATAGAAATTAACAGAACGGAGAAGTGTTTGGGTATTACGGCGTACAGTGTCGTTAACGTTACCTGCAGGTTTGCCGTTATACTTGAAGACCTCACACATCACCAGCTTGTTTTTGCCCATCCGGAAAGGGTCGCTGTACAGGGCCACGGGGTGGAGGTACATGTCAGAGTTGGAGCCCTCGGCCTGGTAGGTGCTAGAGCCGTCATAGTTCCAGACAGGGCATTCTGAAGAAAAACGCCACTACGTCGTTAAGCGGCAATTTTGCATGTGAGATAATTTAAGCGTTAAATTTTAATTTACTATTTGAATGATAAAAAGAAATATGGTTTATAAACTTCGACAAGTATTGGAAAATTAAGTTAAATGTACAGTTACCATAAAAGAAGATTTGTGGCAACATAGATTTTTAAAATACAGTTGATATTGTTTTGCAATCAAAGAGATACTTCTATTGGAAATTTGTCAATTTTTGTATTTTAAAATCAATTTGACTTTCGCCAACATTTTAATTAATTTGAAAAGCATATATAATCAGCGATAGCATCTTTGCTAGCCAAGGGTTTTCGGTCCACTCCGCTCCCCATAAACCTTTTCGGTCCACTTCGCTCCCCATGGAGAGCGGAGTGAACCGAAAACACTTGGCTAGCGAAGATGCAGCGATAGCAAATACGGAAAAATAACAGTGTATAGAATATACTAAAAGCATTTTCATATTTCTAGTCTCACCTTTGGGGTGTTTTGGTTCAAAGTCCAGTGTCCTGCACTTGGTCCTGATTCCCTCCCCTGATCCGTCCACCCACAGGTATTCACACATCACCCTGTCATCTGGCTGGGGGATCCTCATGTAGCGATGAAGCACGGTTTTACCAGCTTTATCCGTCATCTTCAGTTCTGAAATTTCAAAACGATTTTTCTTCAAATATGTTTGGAAAAATAAATAATAAATAATTGAGAAAAAAATGTACAAAAACTTCTCCCACACTTTGGAGACACTTACTTAATTGGAAAAAACCCAAATTGAACAAAACCGATGGCAAGAAAAAGTGATTGCACTGATTCAACCGGTCTCTAACCTCTAAATACAACCTTGTCACACCATAATCATCGAAGCAATATAAAATCTAACAAAACTAAAAGAAGCTGGCAATTTTATACCTTCGAAAATCAAAGTCACGTCCGCCTGGAACCAGAATTTAGTGGAAAAAGAGCGAAATGAGGGGTGGAGTTAGCCTCCACTGATAATGAAGTGGGCCAAGACCTAGTGACACTTACACGTCAGCTGCAACAAGGTGCAAGGTAGAGGGTGATGCAACGTCTGTCGTGCAACCATAAGGTTATCAACGAGACAAACAAATAGCAAAAAATAGATGCTTGTGTATCCAAATGAAGTCAGCTTTGAGTTGTTATCACTGATGTAGAAACTCAGTGAGAATTAATCAATAAGTGTGTGGAAAGACGGCGTAGTAGTCGAGTTTTTACAAATGGTAAACAATGATCAGCTGTTCCCGTCGTGATAACGAATCAGCTGATCGGCGAATGCTCACTGAGTCAAGTCAAGGATCTACTTAAGGATGACTGAAATATACATAATGCATAAACATCTACAACAAGAACAACCCCCCCCCCCCGTCTCTCTCCCTATCCATCGATACTTCTGTATAAAGTCTATTTGCGCCTTGATTTGGGAAGAAATGCTACGCTAGACTATTCTTTACAAAAACAGTCATTTTCAATATATTACATAGCATATTACATTTAATATATTGGAACAAATTCAAGTAACTTTAATCATAACTTACAGACATATGACTGAAGTTGTTATCATCCATAACTTTCAACTGTTCTATTTTTTTCTACATAAAACAAATAAACCAAAAACAAACATCATATACTTACCGTTCTCTCCCTTTTATTCCTTCCCGGTTCAGACAGTTTTCTTGGTTCTATTTAAATGTACCGAGCAGGGGGTCAGCTTAGTACAATAATACACCCACAATAACAACTACTCAATGTCTGCTCAAAACCGCGGATGTCTAATTACTAGTATCACTCTGTTTACTCGTGTACAAACAAGAAGCCACTGAGTCAAATGGTTGACGTACTCAGACTCATATCCTTACAAGATTCAGTTGACGTAACAAGAATTGTACTTATATAGAATATATCTAAATGGAATCGGTCTAAATGATTGTTCTGGCTTATACTTCCGCATTCTTCCCTTTCTTATCTCTCAAAGAAAAAAATTAAAAATATACCTGTTGACTTTGTTATGTAATTTGGGGGAATTTTATTGGGTTTCTTTTTTTTTATCAATGCGATGATGTAATGGGGTAGAAAGAAATCCACCCACATGGATAAAAAAATTAAAAGATTTGAATAAATTAAAAAATAAAAAACAAATAAAAGATGTACAATTTTTTTGTTCTGCAAAGTATGGTTTGATTTGTTTGTGGTGGTATTAAGAAAACTTTAAAATTGTGTTAATCAAAACCACAGTAGTTGAGAGAATGACGACAATTGTTTTGAATCTTTAGTCAATCCTAAAAAGGAAAGTGGATGAAAACTGCTCAATTAACTTGTATAAACACATAAATACATGTCACAGAAAGAAATAGCAAAAAGGGATCCGAATTGAATTCGAATGCATTACATGTAATAATAAAAAAATATCATTACACCGATATTTTCTGTGCTTGATTTTTTGTAGGCCCTAGTTGAAAGAAATTTTGGAGGGCCTTGTCGTTAATGATAATGAATAACGGGGGGGGGGGGGATATAAACAATTTTAATCATATTAAATATTTTCATATTCAATAAAACAAAACCCTTACTGGATATGTTTAATTACCTGTATGTGCGAGATTGAAATAATTTAGTTCAAACGTGTCATTGCCGATATTTTTTATTTCATTCGTTATTGATATATTTTATTAAAAAATTCTCTGTAAATAAAAGCCAACACAGTTTGGCATATTTTTGTTTGTACGAGTGAAAACTTTGTAAAAGTATGTCAATGAGAAAACCAGTCTGAATGTAAATTAATAGTGTATTACCAACAGGTTTACAGCTTCTGTTGAGACAAAAGTCGAGTGTAGTTAATATAAGACCAGGCTATTAAATAATATATCATATGCATACACACGTCAGTGTACAACGACCCTACAGCTGTAAACATTTATGTGTATGTTAATGCCGCATGTTTGCGCAAGCCTATACAATTCATTAAGAAGGTTGCATGGATGGGCGTGGCCATATTTAATCTTTGTTAATCTTAATTACAAAGAGAATGCTGTATAAAGATATATAACAATTTTCAAAGCTAAACATTTAGAATTTTTTTTTTACTTAATAATAGTATAAACGGCTAAAAAAAATCATATCTAAAATTCAAAGATAGATCTGATGGGAAATTGTTGACCATCCAGCTTCCTTTTAAATGTTTATGCAAATAAAATTTCATAATTATGATGATTAAAAAAAAATAGGGAGTAAAAAGAATTGAACATTTCTATCAAAGATTCGACCTTCACGGTCTATATTTATCAGATGGTTGATTAAAGCATTGTTGTGCGTTAAATAACTAAATACATGTAGTCTGAGTCCAAATGGAGCGAAATGTCATGAGAAGTTTTTAGTACAGTTTCATATTTTAGGTGCCAAAAGTATGCCCAGCCTTGCCTTTTGTTTATGGATATAACCTCTTAAAACGATTTTTTGAAGAAACACTGTTCGAAAGTGTTAGAATAATTTTTAAAGATGCAAATCGATGAATACTGAATCGTTTTTATATTTCAGTAATGCATTTACTAGTCATCCATATCGAACTGAGATGAGATTTCAAACCAACATACTTATTTGGAATTGTTGATCACAAAAAATATATTTTTGAAAAAATAACATAATGGAAGAAACATAAAGGAATGATCAGACGGTGAGATGACCTTCTATACGTCCTCCTCATAGTTCAAGGTCAAAGTCAATTTGGTAAATTTTAATTCACTGGATGATTGTTAATACAAATTTGCAACTTGTCTTATTGTGAATTTGCGTATCCAAAATTTAGAATAGTTTAATAATTTAATCGTGCAATATAAATTGTTATAAAAATACATGTATATAAGCAATAAGGAATATTTTTCTAATATTTTTTAATATTGTGATATGGTCATTACGGTGGTGGCGTGATCAAATCTATCATAAAGCCCTTAATATCCCTATATTATGACATGTCAAGATTTAAAAGAATATAGAAAAGCCTATTTACCACCAATGTATTTTAAACGACCAAATGCTTTAAAATTGTTTGAATTATTTTCATATAAAAAAATTAGCTAAAATATTATTAATAACTTAAAAGATTTCAGATGAAAATTTTATTTTTGATTTTTATGTATTAAATAGTTTACTTGTGTATTTTGAATGATTTACCAAAATTTGAATGTAAGAAGTCGTGTTACAAGCAAGATACAGAGGAAAAAAGTCGTTGTTATGTAAACAAAGCTCGAGTCTTATATTTGTTTACAAATAATGTAAAGTAAAGAAATTACCATTTCTTGTCAAAATAACTTGTGGAAACAAGAAAAACTTATTAAATGTGTTCAGAAATAAGTTTATCAACAACAAAATGCAACATCAGATTGAAACTTTTACCAATTCAAGACATATGTAAACAAAAATAGGACTCAAGCTTTGTTTACAAAACAAAGAATTTTAACCTCTGTAACTCGCTTGTAACTCGATATTTGACTTTCAAATTTTGACAGAACATTAAAAACATCCATATTGACCATTCTAGACATTAAAAATGAAAAAATAAATTTTGAAAAAATTGAGCTCAAATCGTGTCCAAGTCCCTTTAAGTAAAATTATCATTATTATAAATTAGAGTCTCAACTCTCCGGGTTGATGTGTACAGTATATATTCTTGCTTTTTGTATAATATTGTCTGTATTGTATATTTTCTCTATGTTGTTTTATACAATATGAGAATAATTAAATTGAATTGAATTGGATTTGATCACACCCCGACCAAAATTATCACCTCACAATACTAAAAGAATGATTCCTCATTACTTAGATATTTTCTCTAAAGATAATTACATCTTCTCAATTAATAACACAAACAACTCTAAATTGCTGTGATATTTATCGTATTGAGGGAATTTCTGTTTATACTGACGGATTTAATTAAAAGTGATTGTAATAACTTGTATAGGAAATCCGATTAATAAACAATGGGCGACCTTTATCTCACCTGTCACCCCACCTGTCACCCTCACCTGTCATTTGTTCCTATTGTCTGTAGAGAGTACCATTTCTTGATTTCTGTGTCAATATGAGTCTGAATGATTGTTTATTTCTCTAAACCATATCAATGGTACACGAGGTACAAAAACATATTAACAAATGTACAAATGCAAGGTCAAGTTAGGAAGAGTAGAGAAATAGATATCAACTACAAATGTCTACATAGAGTGAAATCTGTATGGCTTTACCCGTAAACAAGTTTTAAAAGCGATTTCACATCTTTTGAATTTGCAGAATTTGCATCGACCAATATTTGTTATATCTTAAAAAACGTGTGTGTGTGTGTGTGTGTGTGTGTGTGTGTGTGTGCGTGCGAGAGAGAGAGAGAGAGAGAGAGAGAGAGAGTGAGTTTGTTTATATGTAACTTTTCCAATATTGTGTGTGTGTAACGGCGTGTATTGTTATAATTCAATTCAATTTCAATTTCTTAATTTACCAATTAAGGACCCTCAAGGGGCAACATGAAGATTGTACAACATCCAATGTACATAAGACATTAAATAAATATATACAACACATACAAGAGGGAGATGATTGAAAGAGCTAGGACAGACATGAACATTTAATTAGTATATATATGTATGTTTCTATATACTCAATACAATGTCTTATGCATATTTATGTTAAACACCCATACATAAATATGTCAAAATACATACAAATCTGAAATAGTTTATCAAATGATTGAAAACCAATATTTGTCTTGGAAATACAAATTAAGGCAACGCCTTTTGTAAAAATTTACCAAGAGAGTTTAATATATCTAATTCTTCACAGTTTAAAATCCAAAATAATTTTTGTTTTTCTTGCAAACTAGTAAAATGTTTTACTTTAGATGAAATTAAATCAAATAGTTTCTCTCTTTCTTTTGTAAATATTATTAAATGTTATTTTAATGTTATTTTAAATTATTAGATATTATTTTAATGTTATTTTAAATTATTAAATATTATTTAAATTATATTAAATGTTATATACTGGACAAGTCGCAAGTCAATAAATTTACCGGTCTCTATAACAATGGCTCAACTGAAAACAAGAGCAGGGTCCAAATCAAAGTTAATAATTAACAAATCATATGCACGAAAAAACTGTGACGATCGAACCAGGAATGTTTTTCATCCTAAAAAATATGACAATGAATTACAAAATGATTTCATTGGTTAGTATTGTTAAATTGCTTGCAAACATCAAAATAAATCAGAGAATCAAAATCTTAAGAAATTACGGAAAGATAAATAACTCGATTGATTGAAAAATGCTTAACAATTTGTTAAGAGTTATCTGTCTCTGAGCTCAATGAGTTTGGATTTATTATACCGTCGTATAAAAGTGCCAAATTGATTCCTAAAGTCATACTTATTTCTTAGAATTTTTTAAAGAATTATTGAATATTACAATTTACAATTGAATTCCATAAAATTATTTCCTAAATTGCTGAAAACAGAAATTCTCACAACTCCCAATTCAGAAAAGAAAGATAATTTATACCAAATATTCTTCCTAGCAAGGAAAGATGTTGGGGACACTTTAAAGTTTATTTATATATTAAAAAAAAAAAAAAAAAACAACCCAAAACCCACAAAACCTTATCAAGTAATATTTTTGTGCTATCTGACCCACTTTTGACAACAGTAATTCAAGAACTAAATATAATCAATTTATATGTTTATGAATTGTAATGTTTAATTCATTCATTCCCATCTATACTTATAAAATATTTACATTCTACTGTGTTTTTCCATTAAATTCTGTGATCTTCAAATGCCTCTAAATGCAACAAGTAGTCAAAGGTTAAAATGACGAGTTTTATTATGACGTCACAAACGTTGAACGCTGTAAACTGCAACGTCACAAGCGAAAATCAAAGTTCACGCTTGTGGCTGTTACTGTGGCTCTTCCATTAATATTAACTTACCCTTAGGACAAGATAGGAATTTTAAGGTATGAATCACATTTGCAGACAAGGCAAGAAGTTAAAAAAATGTAAATATAAGCATTAAATCATGATTTTTGTGATCGGCTTCGGCCGATCACAGTTGTGTCCATATGAGGCATCCGGCAAATTTTACTATTTGCGCACGCATTGCGCCTTGCACTACTTTATTTACTTTGCAATGACAACCTCATTTAAATCTTTAAATACACGTAGAATACTAAATAAACGTTACTCTTATCCGTTTGCCTTGAAATAAAAACATACACAGTTTCATACAAACTGATTCTAATCACGTTTGTCTTCACATATGCGTAAGAATATTTATCGGAAGTATAAGAATAGCATATTCATGTCTTGCTATTTCGGAACGGGGTAAAGTGAAGTCGTACCAAACTGACTCGTACCCAAACAGACTCATAATCCATTTGTCCGGGGATAAACATGATATTTAGATTGTAAATAAAAAGATATGCTGTTAAAGCGACAGTACAGCTAAAAACACATGTGTGAATAACTTCAGATTTAGCCATTGTATCGTTAGGAAATACGAAATAACGTTGATTGTGACAGTTGAAGTACATAAAAATCCCTTTTACATACCTAATTAATGTAATTATGAGCTTCCGGAAATTTAGGGGTCGTACAAATCGAAATAAGCTTATATTGTTTATTTGTACCACGTGGATTTTGATTGACAGTAATTGACACGTGCTGAAAACTACAATATCTTTGCCCGACTACGGTCATCGTGGTATACGAGGTAAAAGGGACTCTCTAAACGGAAAACATCATCACTTTCTCGATAATTTATTAATGGTTTACCAATTTCAATTCATTTTAAAATTAACAGACATAAATATGTCAAATTATCCCTTAAGGGGCCTCATTTACAAAAATGAATTTAGGTTGTAGCAACTCCTATGATAAACACGCAAAATACATGCTTACAAAATAATAAGTGGTTATTTTAAAAACTTCGAACAATTATTACCTTATTTTCTTGGCCAATTCAGTCAATTAATCAGGCCTACCCGGTCTCTTACTCGCCATGCTGGTTTGTTTATAGTAAATACGCATGCGTAATGGTATAGAAAGTGGAACCCTGTAACACGTGGCGATGTATATATGTATAGGTTATACCTAATTATTAATTTTAATGAAATAATTAGATTTATTTCACGGAGAAATTTGTAATTTTCTGAAAGTTTATACATTTATGAGTAGAACAAAAATACCGAACCCGATCGGAAAATTTTTTCAAGTCGGTTTTTTAATAAGATGCGCCGTACTGTCTCTTTAAGGTTATGTTTTGAATTAATAACAATTTAGAAGTTTTAAGATAATTGAATGTAGAATTATGGTTATCTTCAAACAAAGTTTAATTATATCATCTCCTTTAAGTTTGCCAACGAGTATCAAATTTTGATTGACAATTTTCGCAGGCACGTAGCATCGTTTTTGAAAGGGGGGGGGGGCAGAATCATTGAAAAATCTTGACAAGCAAAATTAAAAAAAACCCTGCCCCCCCCCCCCCCCCGATGCTTCGTGCCTGTAAATTCGTTGACATGCAAATCTTATCTTTTAAAAGAATTGTTAATTATATTGGAAATCAACAAGACAGTGCTATATTTAGTTTATTGGATGTACATTAACAGAGCTGACCAATGATATTAGCATACATGCCGATCATTCCTTTAAAAGGAATACTTGTTTGAAGTATACACTCTCATAACTGCAGCGGTGTGTGCATACAAATTTCCATAACGCGCTAACGCGCGTTACTCAATTTGTATGCACACACCGCTGCAGTTATGAGAGTGTATACTTCAAAAAATCATGATTCAATGCTATATTAAGGCTTTTTGCCAATAATATAAAAAATGCCTGCACCAGAGTAACTGCTTACACTTTTGGTATTTCAACACGTGTTATATGATGTCCGTAAGCTATAGTTGCATTTTACCTGATAAGTAATTATTGTAAAATTAATTAAAAACCTACTTTCATTTTCAATAAACCAGCTCAAAATAGCAAAAATCAGAGTAAGGTGGTGGACACGCTTTGGCGGATCCAAGTCAATTGGAGTTAGCATTAAAATATATACTTGCAATGAATAAATATTGAATGATTACGTAAACAGTGAATATATCTATTAGGAACTTACTTGGATTATACATAGAAGTTAAGATTGACAAATGAAATCTTGAGTGAGCGATTTTAGATTTGATAGATAGAAGCTAGCGAAGCGAGACCTCAGAGGTGTGTTCAGCAGAAAGAGCGCTCGCGAGCGGTCGCCAAAATTTGGGTTGCGGGTATAGGGAATTGTGTTGGGGGTATAGGGAATTTTGGCGAGCGCTCACGAGCGCTCGCTCTGGTGAACACGCCTCTGGCGAATGTTCCATAACGGGGTAACCAAGAACGCGGTTTGACTATAATTAACGTCATGGCGACACGACTAGGACGAGTTCATCATGTATCGCGGGCAGATATTCATACCTTGGAAGGGACATCTTTGGTTAATACAACACAGTTAATAAATAAAGTGAAAAAAATTGATGCAATTTTAGTCTTGATCGAAATAATTTATTTTCTAGAACGGGATGCACAGGAACGCGGTTTTGACTAATTTACACCATGGCGGAGAGTGTAGAGCGAGATACATGTACTTTGGATATGACAAATTTGGTTTTAAAAAAATGCAAATTAATATGCATACACTAGCGTTTTTTAATTTCACACTTTTATACCACGACAGATTAGTAGTAAACTTTAGACATTAATTTGTAAGCAAGTAACACATTGTGTTATAAGTGTACAAGTATATGAATAAATGATGTACTGCAGTATGCATTAAACGGGGAAGTTAAATTGGGGGCGGGGTGACAACCCTCCCCAATTGTATTTCTTTTTCAAAACAGTCTTTTTATCTGAAATTCCTATTTGGGACAGTGATGAAAACTATAGTGAAATTTGACCGATAGAACAAAATTTAGAAAAATTACGTCCTAAATACCTACTTTTCTTTTCATTTTCGTATATACTGTATCCGAATTTTTCTTAATTCGGACACAGTAAATACGAAAATGAAAAAAAAATTGGTTCAACATTTTAGCATTGTGTCATTCATTTGTAAAGTGTTTTAATATCCCCGCGCTTGCGCGGGATATCATCTAGAGAACATTTTCCTTTTAATATTTACATACTTCTTAAATCTCTCCTAAATTATAAATGATAGACAATTAAATGTATACACAAATAAACGTCAATCGGTACGCAGCATAGGAAAAAAAGCAATTCGGCTCAGAATACTTCACACTAAACGATTTCCGAATCGACCCCCCTCCCCCAAGTACAACGATATATCATACAAAACACAAAATCTCAGAGTTATGCTTCGTGGAATGTTGCATCGCAAAGACATTAATGAATGTTGCAACATTAAATTCGTTTCGATGGCCATTGTATGCGAACTCAAGGAACAAACTAGTAAGTAATAAGTCAAGGGAAGCCGAAAGGTTATCATATACATCACGTGCAATTGTGTGTGAGCACCATAACACTGTCAGTTCGTCACGTGATATCGGTAACGATTTGGATTTCCTTCATTTGCAGGCCAGTTTATGTGTCTGTAGATCTAAGATATATATCTACCAAAACTCATCAATGGGTCTCCGATAAACTATATCAATAAAACGCCCGAAACGTCAAATTTAGAAATCTACGGAGCAGACCTTGCAAGATGGAAGTCTCATTAAGCCGAGTTTGATTTGTTGCAAAAACATGGACCCTTCTCGTTAGTGAAAAATTTTGGCTGTGACTTCACTCGTTACACTCACTAGTTTAGAGCTAATTAATAGCGAGCGCCCAATGCACCATCATTAGTCTCAGATCCAGTTCCTTTGGGGTCGAATATATCACCTTATTAAAATAATTGGCTCATTTGGTAAGATTCGGTCCCTGATTTCTCCTGATTTATTCAATTGTAAGTACTTTTCATTTCATTTTGGTCTAAATTTTCCGTGAGGATGAGGTGATAATTTTTCCATTTTTCTGTTTCTGTTGGCTTCATTTGTTCTTGCATTACCTGTGGATGACGAACATGTCATTTAATTTCTAACCTCCAGGTAAGCAAGTGTCAGAGGGCAAACGAGATTTGGGATAGATGTCATGCGTTCTATCGATCTTGCGAATGTCTTTTTCGTTTCTTGACTTCTTCCTCTTCAGCCACGATTCAGTGTCCATACTTCGCTTTGTAAATACAATATTTGTCATGGTTTTGAAGATCGTATTTACAAAAAGACACATTGTATACGCACAATGCATTCGTCATTTATTTGTTTTCATAAGATTTGTTATGAACTGTAAAATCAAAGAAATTTCATGTGATTTTCGCATCATAGATACTTCAATATAAATGACAATGAATGTACTTATAAAAAAGAAAATATGTATGTTTACATGCTAGTTTGTTTGTTATCACCTCTCCGATGAGTGTACCCCCTTGCGAAAATTATTGACAATGATGAAATTTGCCAGACGTCTGTTTTTCCTAAAAAATAATTACCAATTTTGGGGAAATTAGAACTGGACAAACAAAATAGAGTATAAACGTGTATTTAAGCCATATATCATCAATAATTTTTGCGCAAATTGCTTTATGGACCCGATTTATCAAAATAGAATACAAAAATGCGATGCATGTATCGTGTTTGGTCATTTTTTACTATTTAATGGACTCAAACTTAAATTGATGGTGTTTATTCTATACAGAATGACATCTTAGAAAAAAAAATTAGTAGAATAAATCATATGTTGACGGATTACTTTTTACGCCATAAGCTCTAAACCAAGTAGACCCTGACGATAATTTGTAAAAATCACATTTTGCTACAGTTTTCTGCTTAGATCTGTAAAAAATGTTAGATATCATTTAAACATTAATTAATTGACGATTGATTAAATTCGAAATAGCTTTTGTCTCTAAATTTAAACCGGTTTTAGTAAAAGAAAAAGAAAAACTCGGGGGGGGGGGGGCTTCAAAATAAAGAAGATATAAGCATACCTGAGATCCTGGTTAATAAGAAACTTCGTTTTTTCATTTTACTTTAACAGAATCGAGCTCGAGTTTCTCAACATTAATCATTTCTATCTCTTTTAGAATAATATATTACCGTTCTAATTGCTTATTATTGCCATTGTTTACAACATCGATGTACAGCAAAATCAATACCGGGTATCTAAAACGCTATGTAAAAGTCGTACCAATATTGTAAAATCCGTATTATGACGTAGTGCGATACTCAGACTACTTTAAAATCATTCATTCTTCATTTTATTTAACTTAACAGGCCTGTTAACTCTTAACAACACACTTATAATTATATAGATGAATTTTATATTGATTACCTGAATCGCCTTTCTATCAATTAAACATGTCAATGTCGATATAATAATAAACTCAAGTTGGCGTATTCTATCAAATGAAGTTTATTATTATTAATAAAAATGACAAACAATATAGACAAAGAGGTGAATAAACAACCCTGTAAAAGAAAAAGGTGATAGACAGACGGACGAACAGACGAATAAAATTGTCCAGAATAGGAAGTAAAAGAGTTCAAATGACACGGAGACAGACTGACAGATAAGTTAACGAATGTCAAATGAAGGAATGAACAAATTAGATTTAAATAACAGACAGACGGACAATTTGTTAGGAAGAATATTTTCAGGCAGCCAGACGGAGTAGTGTCCGATGACAGCTATATTAGGACGGATAGAAAGATCAAACAGTGATAAAAACAGTGAGAAGTGATAGTAAAACGATGTAGTCAATATGTCAGTTAAGAAAATCGTTTGAATCGTATTTTCATTACATAAAAAGACAAGTAGAAAATCAGTAAACCGAAAGAGCATAATATACAATATATTTGGAGCACAGTGTAACTGTATTTAGAATTCAAATGTTGTGACCTTAAACAAATTAAAACTAATTTTGAAATGATTTTTAAATGAATAAAGATTTAATATATAAATTATATATTTGATGTAGATATAATAATTGTTTATATGTTAATAATGAATTATAAAATAACTTAACAAATTATATATCTGTTGTATGGTTTTTGATTAATAGAATAAAATCTCAACTCTGATCCTAATCTTGATTATAAAATGACATAATAATACTCATCATAACAAACAAATAATGTGTGTATATGGGCAAACATAACCCATTAATTAATGCTTCTCTCACAAAAGTAATATTTCCGATATTTTTCTTTAAAAGAAGGAAAAATCATCCAATTTATTGCAGGATTAATGAGCTAGGTTACCGAAGGTAACAAAAGAGACGAATGCAAGAGAAATAAACGAAATCTATTTTGTACTTGGAATCGCGAGATAGTTCCATTGTTGCAATATCACCATTATTTTGCCCATCATTAACGATGCTGAGAAGTGTGGATTTTTCTTCCCTCATTAATTCCTGGGATAACTGGCTTCGTTACCAACCCGATCGATGCAGCCCCAAAATCTCCTCTTTCATTTCTTTAATATCAACATTCGTAAGGCGTTATGTTTCCTTTTCTTTTAAAAAAGAATTTTCCCATTTCAGAACTTTTTGGTTTTAGGCTTGGCTATGAAATATTTTTTTGATCTAAAATGGATTTCTTTCATAAAAAAATTCTTCGAAAACAAAAAAAAATTAATTTTTAAAAATAAAAACTATATGAAAAAAATATCATTGTATCAACTGTTTCATTTTATTGATAGATAACAAAAATCTAGTGGGAAAAATGAATTTAACAAGCGTGATTAAGCGATTTTTCGTTTAACAAAAATATATAATAAAACAAAAACAAAAAAAACAACCGAAAAAACACTGTTTAAATATACTTTTTCCGGTTTGTAAAATGATGTTATGTGATAATTATCTATTATTTTCCAATAGCATCGAAAGACACAAGTAAAAATGTGAAACATGATTGGCTGGTTCTGAAAATCAGTCTCTGAAATTAAATCTCATATCGCTTCTTTAGCACCTGTTCCACCTCCCCTTCCCGGATTTTGCGAGGCTGACGGATCAAATGGAAGTTTCCGATCTGGACACTACTTTTGGATTCCCTCATCCAATCGGCGTGCTTGATACGGTTTAGGGTAAAGCGCAGACTGGGATTGGCGGCCAGAGCCCCTCTGATGACTTCTTTCAGCTGAAGGGAAATGTTGAGGACACGTTTGTCGGGAAACTGGATTTCTTTAGAAGCTCTTTCCTTGATGTCACTTGGGACGACCCCTAGAGGAAGGCGCCCTGTGGACATGAGGTACAAAGTGCATCCTAAGGACCAAATATCGGCATACCTGGGGTTGTATGGTTCTTTGTTGACCAGTTCGGGGGCTTGGAACCCAACAGTTCCACACTCTTCCTGTAGTAGAGGGTCACCGGTGAAAAAATACACGGCGTGTCCGAAATCGCCGATCTTTAACGTGTTCTTAGAGGTTATAAAGATGTTTTGAGTACAAATATCTCTGTGAGATATGTTTTGTAGATGAACGTATTCCAGACCATCAAAGATATTTTTGAAGTATTTCCTACATACGGGTTCCGTCAGAAAGCGTGCATCATGCAGACGCAGTAGCTGCTCCAAGTTGCCGTTTTCGCAAAATTCCATTACAATGCCAAAACGGCCATGATAGCTGATGTTACTGATCCAAGACACTATGTTGCAATGTTCAAGCTCTTTCAGAATCTTCATTTCATCCTCCATATCTGTTTTGACAGTGACCTTGGCTTTCCTTCTTGGTTTTGAAGAGTTAAGTTTTAAGACCACCGGAATATACTCACTCTCTTTATAATGGTTGATTTTATGTAGATCTTGTGCTAGAATAATTGCTCCAGACCTCCCCCTAGCGAGCGTCTTTAGTGGTCGTAGCCCCGTCACTTTGGTGATATTGTGAACGAAACTGTCGTAGAAAGTGTTTCCAGTTTTGATGACCCGAGCTGGATACGAACTCAGTGGTGGGGGGTAGGCCTGGACCCACTCGTCTCCGAGGGCGCATCCTTGACGAACTATCTCGTAGTTGGTTGGGTTCGATACCCCTTCGTCTCCTGGCAAAGCTATAGCATATTGATGTAGGTCGTCCGCACCGAAATCACCGCTTGCAGACTGAGACGCCACGTTGTGAACGGACTTGGAGGACGCTTCGTTCTGTAAAGTTCCATTATCGCCTCCAATGTGCGGTTCCATTTTACGTTTTTTAGGTTCAGGTTCAAGGCTCATATCGTAAACATTTGCTTCTTGTTGCTAAAGCTCCCATAACATCATGACTAATGACAATAGACTGACGTCATCGATGTTTGTGTAAACGACGACGTATTTCCCGTGTTTGTGACGTTGATGGTATTTAAACGTCGCTTTGCTCGAGACGTTAATCAAATAGATTCGATATTTACGTCTTTTGATTGGGCGTCATGTTATCCACTTGACCCTAACATGGCAATTTGAATCATTGACAATTAATGGCTTGAGTATTCTATATAAAATTAATAATTTAACATTTTATTTCAAATTTTAACTTATTCAATAAAAAATCCGAAGCATAAAATTACACCAACATTTCGAAATCATATAATATTCATGGTGCCATTATTTATCAATAATTTAATTCTGGTTGTAGCGCGACATTTGATTGGATAGAAAAATTTAGTTAAATTTGTATAACCTGGTTAGCACGTCACAAGACACGTCACAATGCACCAACGTCAAAAACGTATTGATCCGCTTGACGTTTCGTTTGAATTTTGAACAGATTAATATCATTATTAAAAGTAAAACGCACTCAATTTGTACAGTAAATCACAGAAAAGTAAATTATAAGTAATGAACTCAATATTTACCCAAGTTATACTCATATAACCTGGGTTGGAGCAGTTTACGCTTTTTTAAAATCCGCTTCGCGGATTATAAAGCGTAAACTGCCCCAACCCAGGTTATACTCGTATAACTTGGGTAGACATTGAGTTCATTTCTTAAATGTGTTGAATATTTTGTTGAAAAAGTACAATTAAGAAATATTTCAAATTTCTCTTTTCTAAAGAATTGTTAAAAGTAACAATACTTTATCAAAATCATGATAATCAATTGCGACAAATCTGTATCGGAACGAAAGCTTAATATTGAAATACTGGGCAATGTGTAACGTTACCTTTACGTGGGAGGATTGAAATAAATAGACTTTATTACTGTCAAACATATTAACAGAACACAAATCAAAATATAATCATAGTCATCGCATGCACACGTATCAGATTTCATTAAATTGAAACCCTCGAAATCCAAGGCAGTTGATAAAAATGTTTCATGATTTTATACTGTTCCTGGGGATTTTCTGTCTTTTGTTAGAAAGGAATCTTGTGTTTTGAGGTAAACATATATATTCTGTCCCTCGCCTTTTATCTTTCATAGGATTATACCGTTCGTCTATCTCTTAATGTTTACTATACCATTGATAACAAATTTCAAATGCGTCCATTATTTACAGAAACTAAGAACGAATTAAAAAATTAAATAAAAACCACTGTAGCTATTGTGAGGCCTTTCTAGTCAAAATGAAACACACG